>OY992876.1:484101740-484419240 GCA_963921405.1 Cepaea hortensis | reverse complement strand
TGTGTTCTGGACACATCATGTTTGCTGCATCTAGAAACATTCCTTGATAATCTTGCCATCAGAAAATGGCTTGTTCTGTTTTACAATTCTGTGTGATGGCACAAAACTAGCTTCTGTTTTAGCATTTTGAATTGAAGAGTGTTTAGTGAAACAATTTTCTATTTCTCCAAATTTCGCCATCTCCAGGCATTTCCTTTCCCTCTCTTCAGTTGTTAAATTGTATCTGAAATCGGAATGTTTTGTTTGATAATACTCCTTGAAGACAGCTACTGACTCACGACACAACAAGCAAACTTATTTGCTACCAGCTTTTATAAAACAGTACTTAGTTGTCCATTCATCATTAAACAACACGGCATTCATCTTAAATCTTACATTTTTTTTTAGTGACACTCATTGTTTCAATGAAATTCTAACAGTTAGAATTTTACAAAACTTTAAAAGGGAAATGAAACAAACCCTACTTCCGCCTGTGTGTGAAAATAAAATATTCGGAAAACAAGGAGTAAACTCAGAATAAATTTCAGAAATATATCAAGACTACTTCTTCTTCTTCTTCTTCAGCGTTCCGAGCCATTGAGGTTCTTTGCTGCAAATACAATCCGTCTCCATTCGTCTCTCTGGTGGACCTCTTGCCAGACTACTACAAGAAATAAATTGATTTGAACATTGTAAATGTGGAAATAATTTATAACAGCAAAAAACTTTTAAATTTAGTATTTTCTTGCAAAATAAATCATTTTATTCACCGGAGATATATCTGTTTTTCATAAAATCATCCTTATTAAATTTGTACATGTCGATGAATATTTATCTATATTAAAATCGATGGATTCGCATTTCAGCATTACATTATGAAGGTCAAGGACTGTTTACAAAAATAGAAAATTAGAAAGAAATGTTATCAAAAATGTTAAAACAATCATAACGGTATATGAAATTCTGTAAAATGCAACAAAATAACTTAAAATCGAAGTAAAAATTTTATTTCTCAATGCCCTCGAGGGCAGCATAATATCAGTTGCCTGGCTGCATGCGGCCCACGGGCCATAGTTTGCCCTCTCCTGGTCTAAGCAATCGTTGTTAGTTACTGACTTACTCTGGCAGTCCCAACATTCGAGTCAGAAATCAAACCTTCGTTGCCTTCAAACTCTTCCTAATTTGTTTGTTTATGATATTACATTTCAGTACCCTAGTCTGAGATTCAGCGAACGCGATTTATTGAAAAGGAGACTGTTGATATGCTGAAAAACAAATTCTATTAGGCCTATTCTGCTCTGTACCTCTTTCATGCATCTTCAATCAGATGTTATGATTGTCCACTATGGTATCCATGGAAATGAAAAGGCAGACAAGCTGACAAAGTGTTGAGGAAACATTGAGCTGTTCTATCCATCTCATGGCTTTAGGAAAGGAAACATAAAACACTACTCACTACTTAAACAATCTATGGGGACGAATTGGAGGAAAGACTACAGACCTGGGCACGACAGCATAAATGAGCTTGGCAGAAACGGCGTGTCCAGAATCTTCACACTCAGAACAGGACAATGTACTTATGTAGACTCAGAGCAGGCCACCACCAAGTGAGTCTCACTGACTCTTATCACCTGTAACTGTGAAACACCAAACCAAAGGAAACCCAAGAGCGTGTAATAAAAGACTCCATGACTTCGCCAGAGAGAGAGAGAGAGAGAGAGAGAGAGAGAGAGAGAGAGAGAGAGAGAGAGAGAGAGAGAGAGACCCTCGGCAACAAACTCTGGGCACCAGTTAAGAGCTCAAGTGGACCTTCTTGTGCTAGACCCATGCTGGAACAGATGCACAACAAGCATTGGTCGGACTTGGGGAATCATTTTTCTATTCATGATAATATCACATGGGGGGCGGGGGGGGGGGGGGTTTGTCTATGGACTGCTCCGTGATGATGGAGATACAGACACACCGCGTTGGAAACACAGCTGCTGGCGATTTGGCAGCAGACTGCCTTGTGTTGGTTTTAATAAAAATGGTATAGGTGACGACCACAACAGCCAAAAATATGCTGGAGTTGAATGCTACGTCCTGTAAAGGATATATTTAACAGTGCTGGAGACTAAGTTGATGTGATGTAAATAGAGCAACGAGAAGTCATGGCAGTGGTTTTCTGTGAGTTCCTCTTTATTAGCTCATACATTATCAGACAGAAACCAGATGTTGACACCACGTCTTGCTGGCAGGAACTATAGTTGGTAACTAACTTGTTCTCTACCCTCACGTCACAGCGTGACATTCCCTAGTTACGTCCCAGCGGGGTGCTCATCTAGATCCCCTATCAGAGAGACTCTGTTATATTCCTCTCTTTCCTCAACCAAGACCTTTCCCCGAAAAGTCTTAAACCCAAAACCTATTTAACAACCTCAATCTATAATTTTTACAAGTGATCCCCTTTGTAGGAGCTTCTGTAATTCGTGATAGCTATCCGCTAATTCACTATTTCTTAATCACCTTACCCCTTATAGCTAGCCACTATAAAACTACCCCTTAAGTGAACACAATTACTTCTTCTTCGTCACTTCAATTAATCTATTTTCTCAGTCATTATAACACTCCCTCTTCATACTCGACTATTTATAGTCCTTTAAAACCTCTTCTAACTAACATATAACTTGGGACTTTCTACAAGCCCCTACCATTGCTTATTACCGGAGTATTCCTGACTCCCACTATCTTCATCAACCACTACCCCATTATTACTTAACTTCTTTTGAGATCCATAGCCATCCGCTACCACCATCCACAACACAACTTTATTCAACCACTCATGGGTCGTTCCTATAACTATCTGCAATCACTACTTAAGCCTTAAAAACTTCTTCTTCTCTTCCACAAGCAATCCGCTTAAACCCTCATTAAATTCTAATTTTACCTCTATTGTCATCATGTTTATGTATATCTGATCTCAATCATAAAAATTCAAAATGTCATACTCTTCTGAAAACCCTTCATGCTCTCTATCATCATCATCAACATGTCTACCCCAATAACCATTGCCTCAGCATTACTAATTCTCCAAATTCAACCATCTTGAAGCCATTCAAACTAACACACGATAGGAAGACAAAGAATCGGTGGCCACCGGAGAGTAAAGAACAAGAACTCTTCCTCACAAAACCATACTCACATTTACCCCACCATGTCACCCTGAGACTTTATGCAGTAGTCTAAAAATACAAATACATATCTCTCACAATTCAAATATACCACTTATTATGGCAACACTTCTACCAGTTTCATATCATATCCCCGAATCTCACCTAATTTATGTATATTACTTAATCTCTGACTACTACAGTTTGTGCTGACTTCCACGGCACCAAACACAAAAATATCATCCACCCCTAAATGTCCATTTATTACAGACACCACTGATATTAAGGCTCTGAACGTTACCTCAGCCACAGCAACCTCGAAATGTAATGTCAACCACAAAACACATCCCGAGGACACAAATCAAAAGGTCCATTATGGGCCCTACTACTCAAAACCTCCTCCAACATTATAAACATCACCTACTAACAATATTCACATAACCTAATATCTGACCATTACATACACCACTCCAGCAATTCAGGGATACACTTTATATCAGCTTCCTCATCATATCTCAATAATACTACCAATGCCCATTTGTTATGGGCATTACCTCCTAAAAGCTCTAGCTTCTCACTTCATGCCGTTATCTACAGCAACAAAAATACCGCCACTGACCTCATGTCTGTGAACGTCTACCCTGTCTAACCTATACTATATCAGTATCCTCTGCAATCAACTTTACTCTTTATTTGTCCACATATCACGGACCTTCCTTTTTTTTAACGCAAACTTCATGGCTATTAATCCATGTCCGATCTGGGTCGTATTGTAACCACGGCACTCAAAAAAAATATTGACAGTTCATATATTATGAACACACTTACAACCCCCTTTTCACTTAACATTACAAGTTGTGCTGATATCCACAGCCCCATTTATGGCCACCCCCCAGGTTAAACCAAACCCCACATTCTGAACATGGCGCTCAGTCCATGTGTGTTTCTATTATTGCTGACTAACGCAGCCCTCTAAACTACTACTTATAATTATTTATCATTTTTTATTACAGCGACCGATCAACCCCCAAATATCTCTTTACTAAATTCTCATGGTACTTACTCCAGGTTTACTAAACCCACTCCCAACAAGGCAATTATGTATATCTTTATGTTCTAAAGTTGTTTACATATTATTATCTGAACGTAATTACTTTACATAGGTGTACCCAACCTCAAGGATCTTATTAACATGGTCATTCAATAAGGCCTAGTTTATTGAAGCCCGCTTGTAGCCTTAATTCAACGTAACTGAACAGTGTATTTTTATTGTTTAACCAAACCAACACTTTACTATACCTCAGAGCAAAATAACACAATTTGATAATTATAAGTCAAAATAACAAATCGAACTAATATACTAATATTAAACAAGGCAAATTAAATGAAACTATAAATCATGAGCAAATGGAGACACAGCACAAATCAAAACATAACATCATCCCCCCCCCCCCCCATGGTTTTCAAACATCATTTATCCCCCGACATTTTTCAAAATAATATACACCAAAATTAATTAATGTCATCAAATATTATTAGTCGCTTTTACGGACTAATTATTTACACGTTTAAAAAAAAAACACAGCAACTCATGACCAGGTCAAAATATTGACTAAATAGCACTCAATCTTATTACTACCTCAAACATTATATATTCCGTCAACCACGGTATCCCCGCAACCCGAAACCACCAGAAAATGTCTATTTACTATATATGATGGCTACCTGAACGTAATAATGCGCTGAAAACCAAGCCTGGGCGCAATTAATATGTCCTTTCACCATATCTTAATGTCCCAATGTGCAAATCAAGTAAACAAAGCAAAATTTAAGGCTGGTCAACAAATTATAAAAATTACGGAGTTAAATTTACAACTTAATTATAAAGACCAAACTGATAATTTGAGTCAAACTAATTGGTCAAAGTAATAAGCTAATATTTAACAAACTAAAAGGCAATGGAGACCATAATCAAAAGTAATTGGACACGCCTACAATACAAAACACGACACCCCTTTTCCCCAATAATTGTCACTTGTATAGACACATATATTCCCTAACATAATGTAACATAAGGCATTGACATTTCGCCACCATTCATGTGAAACCCAGTACACTATAAAAACTAAATCATAGCAACACCACAGTATTTGAAAGCTAACAGCCAATAATTCAAAGCAATTACTGTTAACTACAGCTCAGATTGCTCAATTTTTCCCTAACTAGTGTGGCTATTTCAACGTACCACGATTTCTTGGAAGCTCATCCACCTTCCAAGGGTAAATGTAACTCAGCCCATTTATTTTCGCACTTATTTTCTAATCTAGTTGTTTCCCCTGAATTTGTACCAACAACTATAACAACTTCCACTTCATAAGGACATTCTCTCAGTCCAACTCTCTCGTCCACCCGACGCAACCAACGTTCATTCTCCCACATCCTATATTACCACCCGCTGGTTTTTCTCAATCTAAGCATTTTTCAACCATCACCTTCCACAGTCTTCTACCCATAATACTCTCTCACTCTCAGCTGGCTATTTTACACAGGCTACTCAATTCTTCCTCAATCTACATCTCCTCAACAACTTCTGATCCCTCATCTAACACATTGGTTCTTTCATATGTCTTCTCGCTCTAAATCACGTTTCTCGGACCACTTTCGGAAACAGCATCCAAATACGCATACGACTAATGACCAGCTCAACACGGACAATCTAGCACAGTACTGTCTATCTCCTCTATACACTAACCATCATTATCAACTTTATCAACAACTCTTCACAACAAACCTCACTCCGACGAGACATACTAATCAGGTCCTCTCTATATTCTTTCATTCCTCTGCATCAGGCACTCTCACCTTAGGATACTTCTGCCAACGATACTGGATCTACTTCATAAAACGACAAACAAAACGTTAATTCAATATCTGACATAGGACTTTCACAATCCAACTACTTTCTTATTTCAACTTTTTCTCAATCATTCACTCCCTTTCAAAAGCTCAGAATTAACCCAACTCAAACAACACATTAACTCTAACAATCAACATTCATAACCAGCCTACATCTCTCCGTGTCAGCTTTACATTACGTCAACTACTCCCGCACACATCACTTAACGTGAGCATCCCACTCCATCCGGCCACTCCGGACAAGAAACGTTTCAAACTCTAATTCGTCTACTCTCTAATCACCACAACCAAACACAAGATATGCACGCATGACACTCTCTGTCCTACCTAATTCTCTATAGCAAACCACTCCTACATTCAACATTTTGTTTCCTCGGAAATACAATCAAACACACTCAACGCACCATAAGCGTACCGTCAACTTCTCCTTTTAACACGCACATATCATGCTCACTCAGACAGTGCATCTTTTTGGTGATTCTTACAGAATTTCCCTTCACACTGCTTAAACTCTGTAGTATATCAGCCGCCCTGCCATGCGCCATTACCAAGAACCTGACATCGTTATATCCATGCATTCTAACCAGACGGCGTTTCAACACTCCACACTTCATTCTCTAATCAACGTGACGAACACAGGTTCGTCTACACGTTTACGCACGCAAGAACACCCCCTACGTATCTACAACATGACCAGACAGATCACTTCGATACTCAATTACTAGCTTCTCATCAACCTCCTCTTCAGCTCATCCTACACCATCAACTACTCAGATTATCTCAATGCGTTCCGTCACCCATCAGTTAATTCTCACTCAAGTTTTCAGCTCTAATCATAGCAAAGTATCTTCTGATAATAGTGTCTCTCTTCATCTACCTCTTAATACTTAGAGCTTCCTGTAAAATATTGTGGTCGCAACATCATATACTCCCTGATCTTCCTCGCGTCATCTTCTGTATACGTCGGGTTAATAGAAATTCCTACTATTGCTTTCTTCTTAACAGTAGCCTGTCTTTTATTTCTTCTTGGTGGTTGCTCGGTTGCCGTATCTGTCATTGTCCCATATTGTATATATCTTCCTATCTCGTCCTCCGAATAATCACTGCCTATAGTTGTTCCATCAGCCTGTTTGCTATATGCTGTAGAGAAGGAAGCAACGTCTCTATAATCCGAACCAGCACCTCTGGTATTCTTATTTATACCACCACCTTTCATGCTCCGGCCATGGATAAACTCAATGTCTCCATCTGAGGAATCTGATACACCAGTCGTGTCATCTCCTACATTTACTAATAGACTGGTCGCAGTCCTAGCCTTAACACTTTTTCTAACCTTCTTCCTGGTATTCTTAGTCTTTGTCTGTCTATCTTCCTTAATTTTAACTGTGTCTCTCTTTTCTGATTTCGCCTGAGGTGGTTCGGTAATTTCTACCGTCTTGGTTTGACCTCCCTTTTCTATTTTCTTATTTAGCTGTACTTGGGTTGACTTCTCTACGGTGTCAATTTGTGTCTGTGCGTACCTTTCTATGACTTATTTCATCTGCGTCTGTGTCTCCTGGTCTATTTTCTTTATCAATAACAAGTTCTTTTCCTTCTAACCCTAATATTGGCAAGCACTTTAGGAGCAGTTGAATTCTTATTTATGTGTTCTACCCTGTCCTTCGACCTTGACTTCAAATATTGTCTCTGTCTTTTTTCAAACCAGTCATCACGTCTTTTTCTTGCGGTTGCACTGTGGGAGGGACAACCCCATGATTTCTTTGAAAGGTTTCTCTCACGCCCATTTCTGTATCTTTGGTCATTATACCAGTTCCTGACCCTAGTTATATCTGGCTCAACGTGACTGTTTCTATATAAAAAGTTATGTTGTCTTCTGTTTTCATTAAACAGTGACTGTCCTCGACTATTCTCATTCTTCTTTGTCGCCTCACTTTCTACATTAGTTCTACTTTGCAACCAGTATACGAAACATTCCACCTCGCTGACTGCCTCCTTTAACTCTCCCAACCATGCAGTCACACGTCCTAGGTCTCGGTACATTTCTACTCTGTATGCTATCTCAGCCCAAAACAATATGCTTCTTTTTCTTCTTCTTTTCGTTCATCCGGAGTGTTTTTTCAGATGTCATTGCGGTGTGCGTTAGGCACCCTTGGGTTGAAAACCCTTAGGTCAACACATCCGGCTTATGCGTGCATTTTTGACCAGGTTAGCATTCCTGGGAGACTCTCACTTTTGTGGTACTGTCCACATCTCAGCTGGTCAAGTTGGAACAGTCGAGGACTTCGGTCATCCCTCAAGAGAAGGAAGGGACAGTCCATAGCATTTTCCGATATCCAAGGTTGCTTCCATAGTTGCAGGGCCGACACATAGCGCCCTGGTACTGGGCTCACCAAGGGATTCGTCACGTCCTGCTCATGGCTGCTTTAATTCCTCACTTCAATATATTGGGCATTTCGTTCGCCCCGGGCCGTTCCCGCACAAAACCAGACAGGTCTGCAAACGGTATCCGCTCAGCGAGTTTTCGAACATGTGCTTGTCGTTGCCCCGTCAGAGCTGTTCCAGGCACGACAGGCATTCGGAAAACTACCTAGTCAGAGCTGTTCCGAACAAGAGCGGCATTCGGAAACTAGGTAGTCAGAGCTGTTCCTAGCACGAGAGACATTCGGACGAGACATTTCACTCGGACGTAAATGCGTAGTGCGAATTTTTAGTTTGCCACCCGTAGGACGGCACTTCCGGCTTCAGCAGGCATTTTTTAATGAGGTTAGCTTCCTCGGGTTTCGAAGCACGTTAGACTTTTTGCTGTGATGTCGCCCACATCTCAGCTGATCAGGATAGAACGATCATCGACATCACGGTTAACCCTCAAGGGAAGGCAGGGGCAGACCATGGCCTATCCAAGGCTATCCAAGGAGGCTTCCATAATTGCAGAGCCGGCACATATTGCTCTGAGACTGGGCTCACCCAAGGAGTTGCGACGTCCTGCTCATGGCTGCCTTAGTTCCTCACTTCCATGTGTTGGGCATCTCGCTTGTTACTTACTGGTCGCTCAAGCACACACCAGGAACGGTCAGACTGCTGGCGACATCCGCTCGGTAAGCTTTTGCTTTTGACTTCGGACCACGCAATGGATTCGCTAGCCGTGCGTTCCATTTTGTGTTATTGAGACGTTTTTTTTTCACTTTTGTGTACACTCTATGTGTTAGATACAGGCAGTTTTCGTAGCCATTTCATTCGACTGGGACACTTTCTGCATTTTTATTCTCACTCACGAGGTAGGCTACATGTGCTGACGGCTCAGCACCTTACCTCCGTGCAGCAGTGAGCGAGAAACGGCCAGGCTCTCTCATCCGGGAATCCGCCATATCCCCCAGCTGAGAGCCTTCAACCTCACAGTATCAGAACTGGGCATGTAGCGTGCTCAGTATCTACCTCTATTTATCGGTAGATGTGTATCGGCCCGGCTCTCAGATCCGCGGGTTTGTGGCTTAGCGGCGTTCAGCCACAGCCCTCGACAGAGAGCCTTAGAGTATTGTCCAGACCAAGGTCTTCTGCCTTCGTGTACCTGATTAAATCTTTTAACTGTTATCCCCAGTCTACCTGCAGAGCAGCAGGTTGTGTCTCTCTTAGTCTGGCCCCTATCCCATAAGCTGTCCGATATGTAGTTTTCATCCATCGGCAAGCAGATGGGGTTAATGGGACACGCAAGCTCCCCCACCACGGCAAGGTGGAGACACATCGGGGGAGTGCTTCTTTTTCTACATGCTTCTTAGCCAACGAAGCCTCGTCTGTGCCACGCTGCAATATTTATAAATTATAATTATTCAATTTCTAATTAATAATAATGACCGTTTGAGAAAGCCTGCAAAGTGCTGCGATATTTGTTTACATCAATTACATCAATCAGTTTTCTAATCAATAAACTAATTACCGTTTGAGAAACCCTGCAAAGTCCAGAACGCCCTAGTCCCACTATGATGAGTGTCGCAACTCTGTCGATTCAAGACCAGCAGCTTAGAAATTTCTGTCGGTTGAAAGCCACATGTGTGAGCGATCTCGGGAACGGTTTGATAGCGGGCCTCACAACCAGCAGGGCCCAGGAGCGATTTGATAGCGGGCCTCACAACCAGCAGAGCCCAGGAGCGATTTGATAGCGGGCCTCACAACCAGCAGGGCCCAGGAGCGATTTGACAGTGGGCTTCACAACCCAACAGAACTCAGGAGCGATTTGATAACGGGCTTCACAACCCAACAGAACTCAGGAGCGATTTGATAACGGGCTTCACAACCCAACAGAACTCAGGAGCGATTTGATAACGGGCTTCACAACCCAACAGAGCTCAGGAGCGATTTGTCTGTATGGCGAAGAAAGGTTCGCTAAGGAAATAATTACAGACAGCCACCCCTAGCCGGGATTTTGGCTGCTGTAACTCTCACAGACGACGTTGTAGAATTAGAAGCCATTTTCCGTGTTCATCTCTTGACAGCCGTGTTCAATAAGCGTTTATGAACGTAGTTGCACCTTTTGTTCAAAGCAGACTTTTGGTAGTCACTCCGCGTATTCCGCGACAACAACCCAGCTAGGAATCTTGAGTCGTGGGCACCATTTCGCCTCCTTTAACAGTGCTGGAGACTAAGTTGATGTGATGTAAATAGAGCAACGACAAGTCATGGCAGTGGTTTTCTGTGAGTTCCTCTTTATTAGCTCATACATTATCAGACAGAAACCAGATGTTGACACCACGTCTAGCTGGCAGGAACTATAGTTGGTAACTCACTTGTTCTCTACCCTCACGTCACAGCGTGACATTCCCTAGTTACGTCCCAGCGGGGTGCTCACCCGCGCATTGCTGAAGACTAGACCCTTTCCCTTGCACACCCATCTAGATCCCCTATCAGAGAGACTCTGTTATATATACAACTAACTTTACCAGGAGATATCCCGCCTTTCCTCCTGCATCACACCCACAAGACCTCAGCTAGCTTACCATAATAGATAAGAGCGCTTAATCTGAAACTTCCGGTGTGCTGAAGCCCAGGTAGTGGGTTCAAGCCCCTACCTACAGCGGTTACTTTGACTAAAATGTTGACATCTCATCTTTGACTTAGGGACGTCAATTACAAGTGCCTCAAACGTCGGGCTGGGTTCATTTGATGGCGAGGGACACTGTTAATAGGGACAGCTAATCCACACACAAAAATCAGTTGTATATGGACTACGTTTGAGTTCAAGGCGAGCGAACTAACACAATCATAAACTGTGACAACCCCCCCCCCCCCCCCCCACAGTACACCTACTCGGGCTGTCTTCATTAACCACATCCATAACCCACCCGCACCCACAAATATGACACATGGAGTGAATGTCACTGTTGGCGTGACGCATGCGTCGCTTGCTTGAAGCATTCTCTACAGCTCTAAAGTAACTATCATGTTTCCCCGACAATAAGACCTACCCCCATAATAAACCCTAGCACGATTTATCCAGGATGTGTTTGATATAAGTCCTGGTTAAGATCGTCAGCTAGAATGAGAGACTTGCCGAATGGCCAGTCGGGGTCGGGATTTGGAGAGTTATGACCATGTTCCACAAGATGACTGTATGTGAATAAATGTAGATTTTTGTATCGGAAATAAAATATATATAAGGCAACCCCCCCACCCCCCAATAAGCCCAAGTGCATTTGTTTAAGCTCAGATTTTTTATTTTTTTTTTTTTTTGGGGGGGGGGTACTTTTTTTTTGGTCCTCGCTCGCTTTGAACTCAGGCATAGTCCACACACTATGTTATAGTAGAGTTGGACTAAATTTTGTGTGTGGGTTAGCTTTCCCTATTACTAAATACTAGTGTCCCTCGCCATCAGGCGAACCCACTCCGACTTCAGAGGTTAAGCTAAGTTAGTTAGTTAGTCGACAGAACATCCTCGTTGCACATCGAACCATTCAGTCCATAAGTGCTCCGATCCCCTCCTCAGCAAATCCCGCAGAGTGTAGCGGCTATCGACGCCAGTTCTGTGTTGGTTTATCAATCTTCTTTGGCTTCCTGCGTAGTGTTCTTGTTTGGCCACCCCTCTTTTAATTTGCTGCTCCTGCAGTCTGGCCATTGTTGTAGATTCACAGTCATCACTTGGTTCTCGCAAAAGTCTCACTTCTCGTAGAGCATTCAGAATGTCAGCCTGGTCCATGGCGCGTCCACCCTCCACAGTAGCCTCACCTGCGAGCTTGTCAGCCCGCTCATTTCCTTGTACTCCCGCATGACCTGGCACGAAGATGAAACTAATCTTTGCCAGCCGAGACCGCTTCAGAGGCAGCAGCCATTCTCTTCGGATCGACCCCTCCTCTATCCTCTTGATCATGTTCATTGAGTCGCTAAGCAAACAAGCCCTAGTGAATGTCTGTGTCTCGAGCCATGTTATTGCTTTACTTACTGCCATGACTTCCATGGTCAGGCTACTTGTGGTTTCAGTGAAAGCACCAGAGTCCTCCTTCACAATTCTCCCTCCGGCCCGAGCTGTAAAGGCCCATGAGCTTCTCACATGTCGGACGACCGACCCATCTGTGTAGATGACCGCGTCACCGTCTAGCGAATTCTCGAAAATCAACGCTTGTACTTCAGCCTCAACAGCAGCAGGATTTTCTTGTCTGCATTTTCTATCTAGTTGGATGCAAACTGAAAAGGATGTGCAGAAGTCTGTTGGCACTTGCACCCACTCCTCGCCAGGTTCTAAGTCCTCAAGTGAACACGCCTGTTGAAGAATGTCTTCGGCTTGACCCATCCACGACCGTCCTCTTTTTAACCTGCTGCCCTTCACCTCCCTAATTTCACTATGCAGTGGATGTTGTGTGTTTGCGTTAATTCTGAGGTAGGCGCGTTCCCTGCAAACTTGTATTCTCTCTTCAATGGTTGGAAAATCAAGAAGGTAGCGCATCGCCCTGCATGCTGTATCTCTTGTACATCCAAGAATAATGCGCATAGCTTCATTTTGTATCCTTTCCATCCTTTCTATCTGCTTACGGCTGAGAGTAGAGGTTAAGCTAAGATTAATATAAGACCCGGACTTATCGGGGAAACACGGTACTGCTTCACTTCTATCATGTCTTCATCATCCTGTGTTATAGCGATGAGTGTGTGCGGTCCATGTTCACCATCTCACACAATCTCCAGACTTGGGTCAAGTTTGAATCGTGTCCCTATTATGCCGTGTGTCCAAGACATCCAGGTGTTTATCTCTGCTTTCTCCATGCTCTTTTCCAAACAGTGTTACTAGTTGTCACAATGTTATTTCTCCTCATGTGTCTAAAATATCTTGACTGACTTTGTTTCGTTTCATGTATCAGATAAATTTGTGGTTTTTATATTTCTTGCAGGACTGCCTCATTCGTTTTGCTGTTGGTCCAGGTACTCTTTGCTTTTCTCACAGAAAGCACATTTCCTCTGCATTCGTTAATTCTCAACTTCTCTGCTTGTAGTCCACGAATCAAGAAATCACCAAACACTACCCCAGGGTACCCGCAAATTAATCATTCAGTACAATATGTGTGGTTAACCAACTGGTGTCAGCATTTATTTCTCTATTCATCATTTGTGCAACTCAATGTCATCTGTACCAAAACATGTATATCTCCAAATATAATTAATGTGGAGATGTTCATAAGGTACTATAGGATTTTACATTGTCAGATCCATGTATCATTTACACGTTTTTTTTTTTTTTTTTTTTTTGGTTTTTTTTTAATTTTAGAAATTTAATGAAACTAGCTAATTATCTTCACTTATAGTCTTTAGGTATTACTAGTATTACAGACTCAGTTGTTTAAAAACTATTATAGAAACATTGCAGCATAGAAAGAGAAGAGAAACTGGAATCATCTTTCAGTAATGTTGCACTGATTCTGCTAGTTTGTGGCTCAGTACGTCCTATTGCCATAAAGATCTTTTGGGGGGTTTGCTTTCCCTAGCCATTGACTCAACCCCCCCCCCCCCCAACCCGAGTCTGCCTACAAGGCACCAACCCCTCCAGCCTACTCCTTGACACGTTCGTTATGGAAGTTCCTAGTCCACTACCAGTAGCTGGGTGACTGAGGACATAGCTCTTGGTGTAAATGGAACAAGCAAGGTAAAGACATATCCTTGGGGGAACAACAGAGTAAACAAAGAAGACCAGAAAGTAAGAATTATTTGTTATTAATTAATTAATACTCAAATGAGCCTCCTAGTCCTGGGCTTTCTTTGGATGCACTCTTAAAATTAAAAAAAAATTGAAAGAAAAAAAATAATTAAAAAGTCGCTTAAAAGTCAACAGGGTCGACTTTAATGCGCCGGGTTTTATTCCATATGGCTCAGTCTCTTTCCGCAGCGCGGAAAGCGTCGCACAAAGCACGAACTCCGTAGCTTCAGCGACGAACCTCAGGAGTCTCCGAAGAAATGCAATAGCGAACCAAAGAACGCGGCCCGGAATCGAACTCACAACCTTCGGAGCCCGGGTCAGATGGCGACGGCTTGATCATGGAGACTCCCACTCTGGTCTATGTGACAGCAATCGTTGCAAATTTGCATTAATATTTTAAGTTAGGAAGAAACAAGCTCACAAACTTGCTCCAGGGTATCAACAAATAGTGAAAGAATGTTGTACTCCGATGTTCAACATCCACAAGAAAGAAGTGATAATGTAGAAGATCGAAGTCCTACATCGCCCAGCCGCCATTGTTCCAACAACGGCAGAGCTAGTACAAAAACGTACGTGTTTTCAACACGACCAACAGTGTTACCGAAACAATTATATTAGGAAGTATATAACAACGGCAGAGCTAGTACAAAAACGTACGTGTTTTCTACACCACCAACAGCGTTACCGAAACAATTATATTAGGAAGTATATAACAACGGCAGAGCTAGTACAAAAACGTACGTGTTTTCTACACCACCAACAGCGTTACCGAAACAATTATATTAGGAAGTATATAACAACGGCGGGGCTAGTACAAAAACGTACGCGTTTTCAACACGACCAACAGCGTTACCGAAACAATTATATTAGACTTTCTGTCATTTTGAATCTGAAGCTTCAACTTCATCATCCAAGCTAAGTGCATCTTGTGAGACGGACATCAGTGAAGATGAGGACATGATTCTATAGTATAGGGTAAGTCACATCAATTGTTTTTTAGCTGCATATCCCTTACAGAACGTTGCCGTCCACATCAGCATTTTTTTTTTTTTTTTTTTTTTTTTTTGCTGTTTGTGATTTTTTGGCAAATTTACGTTCAGGACCTGCGTGGCTGATACAGAGAGGCGGCCACGTCGGAGGTAACGTAAAGGGGCTTCATAAGGGGCGGCATTTTTAACAGGAAAAAAGACAAAACATGCAAGGGGCGGTATTTCAAAGACTTGCATCATAGTGAGAAAATTTTAACTACATTCAGGTTGACATTTGAAGGTGCATGAAAAAGTATTTAGACTGCCACACTTCACACCACAGGTATGTCAGTAACAAAAGTGTCCCAGGGGCATGAAATGGAATATTGCTTGGATAGAAATTCCATTACGTGGAAAGTCCGAATCAAAAGCTCACTATGTGTGCTTCATAAAAGGTGGAAAAGTGTCCTAGTGGCACGAAATGGAATATTGCTTGGATAGTAAATCCATTACGTGGAAAGTCCGAATCGAAAGCTCACTATGTGGGTGTCATCTGCAGACTGTATTCTTCTGGTTTCCGGAGGTACAGCCTGTGGTGAACAGAGGGCCCAATGTACGGAAGTGAGGCTAAGCAGCCATGTACAGGACGTGACGATTCCTTGGGTGAGCCCAGTACCAGAGTGCTGTGTGTTGGCTCTGCAAGTATGGAAGCCTCCTTGGATGGCGGGGAAGCCCATAGTCTGTCCCTGCCTTCCCTTGAGGGCTGACCAGGATGTCTTTGGCTGTTCTATATGGGCCAGCTTGGATGGGGGATAACACCACAACAGTGAGAGTCAAACGTCCTAAGAAACCCCCGGGAATGTTAACCCGGTCAACAAATGCCCGCAGAAGTCGGCCTAGCGGCGCAAGAACGCAGCTCTGCTGTAAACAGGCACAACGCAATCACATCCGAAAAAGAGAGGGGGGAAAAATCCGGATGAACGCAGAAGAAGATACTGAGAAAATCATCCGCAGGGTACTGTTTACTTTCAGTAGTTTTCCCATTGATTTCTGAATGGCCGGCCCACATGTCATTTATGAAAATCAACGCAAGACGGCCTGCTGCTAAATTGCCAGCAGTTGCGTTTCGAACGCGGTATTACGAAGTGGCCATATCATAACACCTCGTCACCAAGTCTGCAATAACAATGTCTCAGTTGATAGAGGTTGGACGAGATCAATTTAAGAATAGAGAGAGAAACCATTCTTTTCATTGCGGAGAAAAAGTGTTTTGGAAAACCACTCAGACTGTCACTCCCTCCTCCTACTCCACACAATGGGAGGAGAGGAACGATCCTCAATGGTTCCAGGATCCATCACCAGAGCCGTAGTGGACCCTTAAACCCGCTCAGAGGAAGTGACTGGGTTTCGTCACCGTGGCTTTTGTGCCGCTCACGTTTGTTCGACATCTCGGCAAGACATTTTTTTATTTATTTTTAACCGGTCTTTCTAAGAAAAAAGGCCGGTTCAAAAATTGCGTTAAAATATCGGTTAAGTTCCACACGCAGATACAAACCCGAAATGTATGATCTTAACTGTCTAGTCTCGCCTCATGTTAAAAAGACTAAGTTTACAATATTATGATAATTTATTATAAACGGTAAAATTATTAGAGAATAAACCAAGTTATCAAATGATTTTGATTTTTTTACTAAATTTTTATGTATTTTAATATTTATTACATTTGAATTATAGGGAAATTTTACAATCTTTTTATAATAAAGTAAACAAAAAATATAAAATATTTTAAGACATGGGAAATAAACGTGTGAAAATATGTCTATCATGGGACGTAATCAAACGTTAAAAGATTTTGGATATTTACAGAAGGGAGATAAACGTGTATAAATATTATATTTCTTCACGAGACGTAATCAGGATATTAATGTATGATTGATTGATTGATTCATCTAGGAACTGACATCACAGCATTCTGGGTATTCCCATAGGCGCTCCATCCCCATCCTCAGCAGCCAGCGAAGAGTTCCAACACCAATAGTACCAGTAGCAATCTGATTATATGTCCGTCTCGCCTTTCCTCTGAGCATCCCCTCGTCACCCCCTCGTTGTCTCATTCTTGCCAGACCATGGTGATCCATTTGCTCCTCCGAGGTGTACACGTGCTCCCACAAGGCCGCAACCACGTCTGCCTTGTCATGCATAAATACTCCACCAAGTTTTGCAGAGCCAGCCAATCTTTCCGTCTGTTATATTATTAGTGTTTATAAATGTTGTATACACGCAACACTGTAATATTGTGCATAAAACTGGACAATGAATAAGCAATTAGGATGTCAAATTGAGGCTCAAGAAGTGTGGATATTCAGAAGAGTATGTCTTATAGTATACGTATATCATGGAACTAAAGTAATTAAACATAGAGATTCTAGAGGGGTTGGGACTGAAAAAAGTGTTCAAGGGTTAAAGTTCGATTAAAGGCAAGAGGATAATCTGTACATCTGTGATCAGTGAGGACGGTCATGATTGCAGACAGGCCCATAGATGGTCTGATCTCCTTCTTATCTCGTCCGCCAGAGTACAGCGATTGATCCCTTGTCATCATTGTGTCTGGCCGCGCATAGATTAACTCTTATCTCCCTTACTCAGCACAAGGAAACGCAAAAATATTCTTATGCTTTAGAAGTAGTGGCGATGGATGCATTGTAGGCAACCATGGTTAGGAGAAGCGAAATAAAAGAGGAAACAGACATGTAGAATGGGCAAAAGAACAAGAAATTGTTGTAGGAATAACCTGGTTTAAACAGCATCCTAGAAGATTATGGACATGGAGGAGTCCTGACAGCAGGATTAAAAACATTAAACAACCGGAAACACTAAATATGATTTGTGCAAATTGAAAACTGACAAAGAAATACACAATAATTTTAACATAGAAGTAAAGAACACATTTGATATATTGTCTGATCTAGAGATCCTATTTCAAAACGTGGATAATCAATGGAAAATGGTGAAGAATTAAATCAGTTTAGCTGCAGAAAAAAACTATTCCAAAATTAAAGAAAGTGGGTCATCAGACATGGATAACTATGCAATAGCTTTTGCATCTGTCCGCGGTTGTTTTTAGCGTGAACTGCATGTTCAGAACGATTACGGCTGGCTGTTGCTGGACTGACTGGTTTGCCTTTTCGGTTCACGAGTGCATTTTTCAGGAGACTCCTGGGAGTCGTCGCTGTAGCTACGGAGTTCGTGCTTTGTGTGGCGCTTTTGGTGGGTCGCCCTGCGGAAAGAGACCGAGCCATATGGGATACAACCCGGGTCAATGAAGTCTTCCTGGTGACTGCCGTTTCCATCGACGATGAACTGTATTTTTCGTGGAGGACTTTTGTGTTGGCTTTCAGGCTGCGGCATTATGCACAGTGTGCCTGTGCGGGCTGTTGGCTTGTCGATACTCCTTTCTATTCCATTGTTCACATAGAGCAGTGAGGAGCGTTTTGTGTGATATTCACTGGCCCAGGAACGGAGCAATATGGGGACGACCCGTTGCCGTGAAGTTGGAACCGCGACTAACTAACTAACTAACATGGATAACTGAAGAAATTTTACAGCTAATGGAAACAAGAAGACAGAACAAAAATAATCCTGCCAAATATAACGAAATTCACAGACAAATCAGAACATTATGTAAGGAGGCAAAAGACTCATGGCTCGAGAAAAACTGCATAGAAATTGAAAAACAACACAACAGTAAAAAAAAAAATACCAAATTATTGCACAAAAGAATTCAGGAGCTTACTAATCGAAGAACACATACATCAGCAGGCTGCCTAAAGACATAAGATGGAAAAATCACAATACAAACATATAAGATTTTACATGTATGGTCAGATTATGTGAAAAACCTTTATAATCATAACAGAGAAGAACAGTATGATATTCAAAATAATAATAAAGTACCATCAATTTTGAAGATGGGGGTTCAGAATGCTCTTAACCATATGAAAACTGGCAAGATCTCCGGTTCAGACAGCATCACAACAGAAATGATTAATGCTTTAGAAGAATACGGAATAGATAAAGTTACCAATCTCCTGAATACAATATATGATACTGAAGATATACCACATGAATTATGTAATTATGTATTTGTTGCAATCCCAAAGAAATCAGGAGCCTTGGAATGTGATCAACATCGAAAAATTAGTATAATAGTCACATCACGAAGACTTTGCTAAGAATTATCATGCAAAGAGTTAGGAAGAAAATACAACCTGAAATAGGAGAAGAACAATGTGGGTTTGTAGAAGACAAGGGTACAGTAAATGATGTGTATATACTGAGAACAGTAATTGAACTTCTATAGAAGTAAACAAAATTGAATTGTAAGAAGACACAGATTATGGTCGTCACTAGGAAGGAAGAAATACCACAATGTAATATGCATGCAAATGGAAGTGAATCGGTATAGCTATCTCAGAACAGTCATAACAACTGATGGGAGATGCTTTGAAGAGGCTAGAACAAGAATTGCTATTGCGAAGGTAGCCTTTTGCAAGATGAAATATATACTGACCAATAAAAAGATAACTGAAACGAGAAAAAGAGTGTTGAAGTGCTACATAGTACCTATACTTGTGAAACAGAGGTAAAAACAGGAGCAAGGACCACTTACTTCTGCTACGGTGATGTGAGGAGAAGAGCGCAAACCTGACTGCGAAGGGCCAAAGGAGAGAATGAATAAAGAGAAAGAACTTCTCACCGTCCTCGGTTAACAAGAATAGAAAAGAATTAAGGTTTAAGAAGATCCCAGGATGGGCCGACAGGGAATTGGAACAATATTCTCCAATTCCAGACAAAGAACTACTCCAAGGGCTGTTCTAACACCGATGACTATAACAAGAGTCTATCAACTAAACGACAAAGTAAGAATAACACAAGCATCATTTGTTTATTAAACTTCTGAACTTCACAATAATATACAGACATGTAGCACCAACAAGGAAGTTAGGATACAACAAAAATCAAACAGCAAAAACACTAATCCAACAAATAAAATTCCTAAGTGTAACAAAAACTTCTAATCCAGTAAAATCTCCAAATCTACCAAACACTAATCCACCAAAAACTAATCCACTAGAACTAATTTACCAAAAACTTCTAGTCCACTAAAAACTTCCAGTCTACTAAATTCTTCCAGTCTACTAAAAATCCAGGAAAATCTAAAATCTAAAAACTAGAATTCTGGCTTTTCCACTGCAAAACTTCAGGGTCTAACTACTAAACACACATTTGCAATAGGCATTGGCGCCTCGTCACTCAGTGCGGTGGACTACGGAAAAGGCCAGTTCTACCTGTGCAGGGGCCTTATATACTGGCGTCGTTCTGACTCCCAGAGTTCCAGACCAATCAGACGCCCTCTTGCAGAGTTCCACCATCATTGCGAGCCGAGTACACTTGTATATGGATGTGAAGCGTGGACAATGAGTAGACAAGCTGAAAAACATCTGATGGCTGTGGAAATGTGGTTTCTGAGGAAAATACAAAGAATACCATGGACAGATAGAAAAACCAATGAACAAGTCCTACAAGAAACAAATGAAGATCATAAACTGATTAGAGACATTAGATGTACACTGTCAAAATTTTGTGGGCATGTTATGAAAAGAAATGAATTGGAGAACTTGGTGACAACTGGCAAGATCGAAGGGAAGAGACCAAGGGGAAGACCAAGAAGTAAATACCTGGATGGCTTGGCCTCGTGGCATGGTCGAAACAGAAACACGGAGCTGATCCACGACTCTGGTGATCGAGTGAGATGGCAAAACATTACCACCCACTCTTATCGGCATGGCACATGATGGATGGAGTGGTAGTGGCCACGGGTCGTTCTGCGTCTGTTATGGCTATAGTAATGTCTAACCATTAGCTTTTCCTCCTCGATTCTCCTCCTCGTACGCTAGGCGATTGACTCGATCATTTCATTTTACCCTGTAGTGGCCCGGTACAAGATAAAAGATAGCTGAACTAATTATGAAGTGCTCAGTTAGTTAGTTAGTTAGTTAGTTAGTTAGTTAGTTAGTTGCTTGGTTGGTTGGTTGGTTGGTTGATTGATTGGTTGGTTAGTTAGTTAGTTAGTGAGTTAGTTAGTTAGTTAGTCGTCAGGTTACCCTCACTGCACATGTGACCATTCAATTCAAAAGTGCTTGGATCCCCTTCCCAGTTTCTCTCTTAGCTTGTAGCGGTCGACGACATCAGTTCTGTGTTGGTTGACTGTTCTTCTTTGCCCTCTACACATTGTACCTATCTGACTTAATTTCTTCTCACGTGATAATCTTACAGTCCGGTCAAGGTTGCAGATTCGCAGGCGTCTCTAGATTCGTTTAATCGCCCCGCCCCATCTCTGACGGCATTCACTATTTTAGCCTGATCCATGGCTCGTCCACTTTCCACTGTAGCCCCGCTCCGAAACCTGCCAGTTTGTTCATGCCCACTTATATCACACAAATAAACACACACAGTATTATTTGGCGCTCGCAGAAGGAGAAGAAGATAGTAGAGACTAGAAGACGCACTAGACAACATAAAATTTGAAAGCTATAGTTACCGGCCGGGATTGAACCTGGGAATGACGACGGCGCCTCGCTGCAGGAACAAGTGTAATATACCACTTATATCAGCGTGTCCTGACACAAATCAAACTGGACTGTAAACAAATCAGGCTTGACCTCATCAGAGACTCCGCCCACTGTCTGCCAGCCCAGTTAATAAAGATAATATTACGGAACATGCTCTTATCACATGGCTTAGAATCTTTAAGAAAGCCTGCCTGGGTGAAAGTCTGTATAGCTGAAGTTATTGCCATGACCTCCATAGTCATACTACTTGTTGTCACTGCGAAGGCACCGCAGTTTTTCCTTCAGTTTTCCTTCGACCTGAGCCGTAAAAGCCCATGAGCTCCCCATGCCTCGAACAACTGACCCACCTGTGTACATGACTACCTCAAACTCACTAGAATTATCAACAATAAAGGCCTGAATTTCCGACTACAGTTGCCGGGTTTTGTTGTCAACACTCCGTATCCAGAACTCAGATGCATTCTGAAAATGTTTCCATTCTTCATAAAATTCTATCTCCTCGAGAGGACAGGCCTGTTGAATAATGTCCTTGTATCTGACCTATCCAGGATTTTCTTCCTTTCAACCTGTTGCCCTTTCTTATTGTGACCTCCCCGTGCGTTGGATGCTGTGTATCGGCACTAACTCTGAGTTGAGCGAGTGCTTTGTATATCCTTATTCTGTCTGTCATTGTTGGACAATCAATAAGGTGCCACATCACCCTGCTTGCTTATCTTGTGTGCACCCAATTATGATTCTCATAGCTTTGTTCTGTGTTCTTTCCAGCCTCACCATCCGAGAATGGCTGAGCGTACGAATTGCCAGGGCGTACTCAAACACCGAGAGGACCAGACCCTGGTACAGGAAGCAGAGATGGCGCTGCTCACAGTTTTCCGCTGCCATTACCTTCATGTTTGACAGGTAGTGCGTTGTTCCGTCACCCTGCTACTGAGTTGAGTGCGTGGCGCGACACTTTGCGCTGTGAATTTCGTGTGGAATGTTTTTACATCTGCCCGCGGTTGTTTGTAGCGAGAACTGCACGTTCAGAATGATAGCGGCCTGTTGCTGGAATAACTGGATTGTATTATGCAGTAATTTGTAGCTGCTGGTAGTGACTGCCGCTCCCATCGACGATGAACTGTATTTTTCGTGGAAGACTTTAGAGTTGGCATTCTGGTGGTAGCATTATGCACAGCGTACCTGTGCGGGCTATTCGTTTGTCAAAACTCCTGTCTGTTCTACTTTTCACATAGGGTAGTGAGGAGCATTTTGTGTGATTTTCACTGGCATAGTAATGGTGCATGATGGGAACGACCCGTTGCCGTGAAGTTGGAACCGTGACTAACGACAATTACCCTCGTCGCAACCACGCCCCTCCTAGCTGTCACTGCCACATTTCTTATGTGACACATAAAGCTAAACTCTTATCAAATATCACCCCCTGTTACTCCATTGCATGAGTTCTTTCTACAAATTCTGAGCATAAACTTACAGTTGATGTTAGGTTTAACAATAGGGTTTTTCTGCGAGAGCCGTTTCACGGTAATCTTTCTTGGATTGACTAATGCTCCTCGTGGTCTGGCCGAGTTCTCAGTATCAAATTACACAGAAACATGTTCCATGTCTTTACCCTAGCGATACACTAAAACATCATCCACGCATGCCAGTATCCTGCCTCGTCCTGTGATCTGCTCCCAGTCTTTGCCCTAGCGATACATTTAAACATCCATACAAGACAGTATCCTGCCCCGCCCTGTGATCTGCTCCCTGTCTTTGCCCTGGCGATACACTAAAACATCCACACAAGACAGTATCCTGCCCCGCCCTGTGATCTGCTCCCTGTCTTTGCCCTGGCGATACACTAAAACATCATCCACGCATGCCAGTATCCTGCCCCGCCCTGTGATCTGCTCCCTGTCTTTGCCCTGGCGATACACTAAAACATCATCCACGCATGCCAGTATCCTGCCCCGCCCTGTGATCTGCTCCCTGTCTTTGCCCTGGCGATACACTAAAACATCCACACAAGACAGTATCCTGCCCCGCCCTGTGATCTGCTCCCTGTCTTTGCCCTGGCGATACACTAAAACATCCACACAAGACAGTATCCTGCCCCGTCCTGTGATCTCCTCCCTGTCTTTGCACTGGCGATACACTAAAATATCCACACAAGACAGTATCCTGCCCCGCCCTGTGATCTGCTCCCTGTCTTTGCCCTGGCGATACACTTAAACATCCACACAAGACAGTATCCTGCCCCGTCCTGTGATCTGCTCCCTGTCTTTAGTTAGTTAGTCGCAGTTCCAACTTCACAGCAACGGGTCGTCCCCATTATGCTCCGTTCCTGTGCCAGTGAATATCACACAAAACGCTCCCCACTGCCCAATGTGAAAAGTGGAAAAGAGAGGAGTCTCGACAAACAACAGCCCGCACAAATACACTGTGCATAATGCCGCCGCCAGAATATCAACACACCAGTCCCCCACGAAACACCCAGTTCATCTCTGATGGAATCGGCTGTCATTTTCCTATCTTAATGTTTCCTAGATGTTCACCCACACAGTCCATCGTTGATGGCAGTGGCAGTCAACCAGAAGCCCAGCAAGCCACGCATTTCTGCATTTCTGTCTTTGCCCTGGCGATACACTAAAACATCCATTTCTTCTCACGTGATAATCTTACAGTCCGGTCAAGGTTGCAGATTCGCAGGCGTCTCTAGATTCGTTTAATCGCCCCGCCCCATCTCTGACGGCATTCACTATTTTAGCCTGATCCATGGCTCGTCCACTTTCCACTGTAGCCCCGCTTCGAAACCTGCCAGTTTGTTCATGCCCACTTATATCACACAAATAAACACACACAGTATTATTTGGCGCTCGCAGAAGGAGAAGAAGAAAGTAGAGACTAGAAGACGCACTAGACAACATAAAATTTGAAAGCTATAGTTACCGGCCGGGATTGAACCTGGGAATGACGACGGCGCCTCGCTGCAGGAACAAGTGTAATATACCACTTATATCAGCGTGTCCTGACACAAATCAAACTGGACTGTAAACAAATCAGGCTTGACCTCATCAGAGACTCCGCCCACTGTCTGCCAGCCCAGTTAATAAAGATAATATTACGGAACATGCTCTTATCACATGGCTTAGAATCTTTAAGAAAGCCTGCCTGGGTGAAAGTCTGTATAGCTGAAGTTATTGCCATGACCTCCATAGTCATACTACTTGTTGTCACTGCGAAGGCACCGCAGTTTTTCCTTCAGTTTTCCTTCGACCTGAGCCGTAAAAGCCCATGAGCTCCCCATGCCTCGAACAACTGACCCACCTGTGTACATGACTACCTCAAACTCACTAGAATTATCAACAATCAAGGCCTGAATTTCCGACTACAGTTGCCGGGTTTTGTTGTCAACACTCCGTATCCAGAACTCAGATGCATTCTGAAAATGTTTCCATTCTTCATAAAATTCTATCTCCTCGAGAGGACAGGCCTGTTGAATAATGTCCTTGTATCTGACCTATCCAGGATTTTCTTCCTTTCAACCTGTTGCCCTTTCTTATTGTGACCTCCCCGTGCGTTGGATGCTGTGTATCGGCACTAACTCTGAGTTGAGCGAGTGCTTTGTATATCCTTATTCTGTCTGTCATTGTTGGACAATCAATAAGGTGCCACATCACCCTGCTTGCTTATCTTGTGTGCACCCAATTATGATTCTCATAGCTTTGTTCTGTGTTCTTTCCAGCCTCACCATCCGAGAATGGCTGAGCGTACGAATTGCCAGGGCGTACTCAAACACCGAGAGGACCAGACCCTGGTACAGGAAGCAGAGATGGCGCTGCTCACAGTTTTCCGCTGCCATTACCTTCATGTTTGACAGGTAGTGCGTTGTTCCGTCACCCTGCTACTGAGTTGAGTGCGTGGCGCGACACTTTGCGCTGTGAATTTCGTGTGGAATGTTTTTACATCTGCCCGCGGTTGTTTGTAGCGAGAACTGCACGTTCAGAATGATAGCGGCCTGTTGCTGGAATAACTGGATTGTATTATGCAGTAATTTGTAGCTGCTGGTAGTGACTGCCGCTCCCATCGACGATGAACTGTATTTTTCGTGGAAGACTTTAGAGTTGGCATTCTGGTGGTAGCATTATGCACAGCGTACCTGTGCGGGCTATTCGTTTGTCAAAACTCCTGTCTGTTCTACCTTTCACATAGGGTAGTGAGGAGCATTTTGTGTGATTTTCACTGGCATAGTAATGGTGCATGATGGGAACGACCCGTTGCCGTGAAGTTGGAACCGTGACTAACGACAATTACCCTCGTCACAACCACGCCCCTCCTAGCTGTCACTGCCACATTTCTTATGTGACACATAAAGCTAAACTCTTATCAAATATCACCCCCTGTTACTCCATTGCATGAGTTCTTTCTACAAATTCTGAGCATAAACTTACAGTTGATGTTAGGTTTAACAATAGGGTTTTTCTGCGAGAGCCGTTTCACGGTAATCTTTCTTGGATTGACTAATGCTCCTCGTGGTCTGGCCGAGTTATCAGTATCAAATTACACAGAAACATGTTCCATGTCTTTACCCTAGCGATACACTAAAACATCATCCACGCATGCCAGTATCCTGCCTCGTCCTGTGATCTGCTCCCAGTCTTTGCCCTAGCGATACACTAAAACATCCACACAAGACAGTATCCTGCCCCGCCCTGTGATCTGATCCCTGTCTTTGCCCTGGCGATACACTAAAACATCCACACAAGACAGTATCCTGCCCCGCCCTGTGATCTGCTCCCTGTCTTTGCCCTGGCGATACACTAAAACATCCACACAAGACAGTATCCTGCCCCGTCCTGTGATCTGCTCCCTGTCTTTAGTTAGTTAGTCGCATTTCCAACTTCACAGCAACGGGTCGTCCCCATTATGCTCCGTTCCTGTGCCAGTGAATATCACACAAAACGCTCCCCACTGCCCAATGTGAAAAGTGGAAAAGAGAGGAGTCTCGACAAACAACAGCCCGCACAAATACACTGTGCATAATGCCGCCGCCAGAATGTCAACACACCAGTCCCCCACGAAACACCCAGTTCATCTCTGATGGAATCGGCTGTCATTTTCCTATCTTAATGTTTCCTAGATGTTCACCCACACAGTCCATCGTTGATGGCAGTGGCAGTCAACCAGAAGCCCAGCAAGCCACGCATTTCTGCATTTCTGTCTTTGCCCTGGCGATACCCTAAAACATCCATTTCTTCTCACGTGATAATCTTACAGTCCGGTCAAGGTTGCAGATTCGCAGGCGTCTCTAGATTCGTTTAATCGCCCCGCCCCATCTCTGACGGCATTCACTATTTTAGCCTGATCCATGGCTCGTCCACTTTCCACTGTAGCCCCGCTCCGAAACCTGCCAGTTTGTTCATGCCCACTTATATCACACAAATAAACACACACAGTATTATTTGGCGCTCGCAGAAGGAGAAGAAGAAAGTAGAGACTAGAAGACGCACTAGACAACATAAAATTTGAAAGCTATAGTTACCGACCGGGATTGAACCTGGGAATGACGACGGCGCCTCGCTGCAGGAACAAGTATAATATACCACTTATATCAGCGTGTCCTGACACAAATCAAACTGGACTGTAAACAAATCAGGCTTGACCTCATCAGAGACTCCGCCCACTGTCTGCCAGCCCAGTTAATAAAGATAATATTACGGAACATGCTCTTATCACATGGCTTAGAATCTTTAAGAAAGCCTGCCTGGGTGAAAGTCTGTATAGCTGAAGTTATTGCCATGACCTCCATAGTCATACTACTTGTTGTCACTGCGAAGGCACCGCAGTTTTTCCTTCAGTTTTCCTTCGACCTGAGCCGTAAAAGCCCATGAGCTCCCCATGCCTCGAACAACTGACCCACCTGTGTACATGACTACCTCAAACTCACTAGAATTATCAACAATAAAGGCCTGAATTTCCGACTACAGTTGCCGGGTTTTGTTGTCAACACTCCGTATCCAGAACTCAGATGCATTCTGAAAATGTTTCCATTCTTCATAAAATTCTATCTCCTCGAGAGGACAGGCCTGTTGAATAATGTCCTTGTATCTGACCTATCCAGGATTTTCTTCCTTTCAACCTGTTGCCCTTTCTTATTGTGACCTCCCCGTGCGTTGGATGCTGTGTATCGGCACTAACTCTGAGTTGAGCGAGTGCTTTGTATATCCTTATTCTGTCTGTCATTGTTGGACAATCAATAAGGTGCCACATCACCCTGCTTGCTTATCTTGTGTGCACCCAATTATGATTCTCATAGCTTTGTTCTGTGTTCTTTCCAGCCTCACCATCCGAGAATGGCTGAGCGTACGAATTGCCAGGGCGTACTCAAACACCGAGAGGACCAGACCCTGGTACAGGAAGCAGAGATGGCGCTGCTCACAGTTTTCCGCTGCCATTACCTTCATGTTTGACAGGTAGTGCGTTGTTCCGTCACCCTGCTACTGAGTTGAGTGCGTGGCGCGACACTTTGCGCTGTGAATTTCGTGTGGAATGTTTTTACATCTGCCCGCGGTTGTTTGTAGCGAGAACTGCACGTTCAGAATGATAGCGGCCTGTTGCTGGAATAACTGGATTGTATTATGCAGTAATTTGTAGCTGCTGGTAGTGACTGCCGCTCCCATCGACGATGAACTGTATTTTTCGTGGAAGACTTTAGAGTTGGCATTCTGGTGGTAGCATTATGCACAGCGTACCTGTGCGGGCTATTCGTTTGTCAAAACTCCTGTCTGTTCTACTTTTCACATAGGGTAGTGAGGAGCATTTTGTGTGATTTTCACTGGCATAGTAATGGTGCATGATGGGAACGACCCGTTGCCGTGAAGTTGGAACCGTGACTAACGACAATTACCCTCGTCGCAACCACGCCCCTCCTAGCTGTCACTGCCACATTTCTTATGTGACACATAAAGCTAAACTCTTATCAAATATCACCCCCTGTTACTCCATTGCATGAGTTCTTTCTACAAATTCTGAGCATAAACTTACAGTTGATGTTAGGTTTAACAATAGGGTTTTTCTGCGAGAGCCGTTTCACGGTAATCTTTCTTGGATTGACTAATGCTCCTCGTGGTCTGGCCGAGTTCTCAGTATCAAATTACACAGAAACATGTTCCATGTCTTTACCCTAGCGATACACTAAAACATCATCCACGCATGCCAGTATCCAGTCTTTGCCCTAGCGATACATTTAAACATCCATACAAGACAGTATCCTGCCCCGCCCTGTGATCTGCTCCCTGTCTTTGCCCTGGCGATACACTAAAACATCCACACAAGACAGTATCCTGCCCCGCCCTGTGATCTGCTCCCTGTCTTTGCCCTGGCGATACACTAAAACATCATCCACGCATGCCAGTATCCTGCCCCGCCGTGTGATCTGCTCCCTGTCTTTGCCCTGGCGATACACTAAAACATCATCCACGCATGCCAGTATCCTGCCCCGCGATCTGCTCCCTGTCTTTGCCCTGGCGATACACTAAAACATCCACACAAGACAGTATCCTGCCCCGCCCTGTGATCTGCTCCCTGTCTTTGCCCTGGCGATACACTAAAACATCCACACAAGACAGTATCCTGCCCCGCCCTGTGATCTGCTCCCTGTCTTTGCCCTGGCGATACACTAAAACATCCACACAAGACAGTATCCTGCCCCGTCCTGTGATCTCCTCCCTGTCTTTGCACTGGCGATACACTAAAATATCCACACAAGACAGTATCCTGCCCCGCCCTGTGATCTGCTCCCTGTCTTTGCCCTAGCGATACACTTAAACATCCACACAAGACAGTATCCTGCCCTGCCCTGTGATCTGCTCCCTGTCTTTGCCCTGACGATACACTAAAACATCCACACAAGACAGTATCCTGCCCCGTCCTCTGATCTGCTCCATGTCTTGGCCCTAGCGATACACTAAAACATCCACGCATGACAGTGTCCCTACTCGTCCTGTGGCCTGCTCCCTGTGATTCCCACAGTGTAGGCGTTGAGTAGCACGGGTGAACCCAGTGGCAAACCGGAGTTTATAGTTGCTGTTTAAGAGGTGTCCAACTGCCACATTTGAATACAGCTTTTGGCTGTAAGAGGTTCGCAGAGGCCAGTTAACTGATTGACTGCCATAGGATGATTAATTGTCTTAATCGTCTTCCCAAATCTACTTTGGGTTTATATATTGCCGAAATGTTGTCATTGCAAATTGTTGTCTCAATTAACATACCAATACAATAGTTTTCCCTAGGCAACCTCCTTTCATTTGATATATAATATAATATGTCTGCCACCATTTAACTACTTTTAGGTCGTAATTGTGAAGACTTCCTACTTCTCATTTTCTGCCATCCATTTTTGTTTCGACCCAAGCTTACTCGTTGTTTTGCACTGAATCTATTAAGGGGGAATTGAATAGCGTTCCAGGGAGTAACTCAAGGATTTGGCCGACATTCAAGAAAGACCAAACGGTCAAATAATCAGGCTGCGACTGGCACCATTAGTATTGGGGCTCCTCGCTTACTGTTAAACATGCAGACGGAGCACGTATTTCAATTTTCCGGCACCCAATGTCTGAATGCATTGATATCAGTTCTTTGCTCAGCTCAACTGTTTAAATTTATTGATTAATTTAAGCATCTTCCCTCCTATTGTTATATCACATTTTGGCGTTTTCTTGTCCTTTTATATAAGCATTGCTTCTGTTTTCTTAATATTCAAGAACAGTCCTTGTTTATATCCTCTACTAGTATTACCGTATTACCATAGTGTGCCGAGGTTGTTGTTGTAGATCTTTAGTACTCTATCTCAGCGCGTGCCCTGACAATCCACGTTCCTTTTAAAATTATTGGTTTCTGCAACAAACGGTTGTGGAACTTTGGTTTTTTCACAAATCAGATGAAAAGCACGTATCATCATCAATACCATGTGCCATGTGGATAAGCGTAGGCAGTCACATTTCTCCATCTCACACGATCATCCTTATCCTTTTCCCTTATCAACACAGTCGTTGTTGATCAGCTCTGTGTTCTTGTATCATCACAGTCGTTGATCAGCTCTGTGTTCTTGTATCATCACAGTCATTGATCAGCTCTGTGTTCTTGTATCATCACAATCGTTGATCAGCTCTGTGTTCTTGTATCATCACAATCGTTGATCAGCTCTGTGTTCTTGTATCATCACAGTCATTGATCAGCTCTGTGTTCTTGTATCATCACAGTCATTGATCAGCTGTGTTCTTGTATCATCACAATTGTTGATCAGCTCTATGTTCTTGTATCATCACAATCATTGATCAGCTCTATGTTCTTGTATCATCACAATCGTTGATCAGCTCAGTGTTCTTGTATCATCACAATCGTTGATCAGCTCTGTGTTCTTGTATCATCACAATCTTTGATCAGCTCTGTGTTCTTGTATCATCACAATCGTTGATCAGCTCTGTGTTCTTGTATCATCACAATCATTGATCAGCTCTGTGTTCTTGTATCATCACAATTGTTGATCAGCTGTGTTCTGGTATCATCACAATTGTTGATCAGCTGTGTTCTTGTATCATCACAATTGTTGATCAGCTCTATGTTCTCGTATCATCACAATTGTTGATCAGCTCTGTGTTCTTGTATCATCACAATTGTTGATCAGCTGTGTCCTTGTATCATCACAGTCGTTGATCAGCTCTGTGTTCTTGTATCATCACAATCGTTGATCAGCTCTATGTTCTTGTATCATCACAATTGTTGATCAGCTCTGTGTTCTTGTATCATCACAATCGTTGATCAGCTCTGTGTTCTTGTATCATCACAATCGTTGATCAGCTCTGTGTTCTAGTATCATCACAATCATTGATCAGCTCTGTGTTCTTGTATCATCACAATCGTTGATCAGCTCTGTGTTCTTGTATCATCACAATCATTGATCAGCTGTGTTCTTGTATAATCACAGTCGTTGATCAGCTCTATGTTCTTGTATCATCACAGTCGTTGATCAGCTCTATGTTCTTGTATCATCACAGTCGTTGATCAGCTCTGTGTTCTTGTATCATCACAGTCATTGATCAGCTCTGTGTTCTTGTATCATCACAATTGTTGATCAGCTGTGTTCTGGTATCATCACAATTGATGATCAGCTGTGTTCTTGTATCATCACAATTGTTGATCAGCTCTGTGTTCTTGTATCATCACAATTGTTGATCAGCTTTGTGTTCTTGTATCATCACAATTGTTGATCAGCTGTGTTCTTGTATCATAACAGTCGTTGATCAGCTCTATGTTCTTGTATCATCACAATCGTTGATCAGCTCTATGTTCTTGTATCATCACAATTGTTGATCAGCTCTGTGTTCTTGTATCATCACAATCGTTGATCAGCTCTGTGTTCTTGTATCATCACAATCGTTGATCAGCTCTGTGTTCTAGTATCATCACAATCATTGATCAGCTCTGTGTTCTTGTATCATCACAATCGTTGATCAGCTCTGTGTTCTTGTATCATCACAATCATTGATCAGCTGTGTTCTTGTATAATCACAGTCGTTGATCAGCTCTATGTTCTTGTATCATCACAGTCGTTGATCAGCTCTGTGTTCTTGTATCATCACAGTCATTGATCAGCTCTATGTTCTTGTATCATCACAGTCGTTGATCAGCTCTGTGTTCTTGTATCATCACAGTCATTGATCAGCTCTATGTTCTTGTATCATCACAATTGTTGATCAGCTGTGTTCTGGTATCATCACAATTGTTGATCAGCTGTGTTCTTGTATCATCACAATTGTTGATCAGCTCTGTGTTCTTGTATCATCACAATTGTTGATCAGCTCTGTGTTCTTGTATCATCACAATTGTTGATCAGCTGTGTTCTTGTATCATCACAGTCGTTGATCAGCTCTATGTTCTTGTATCATCACAATCGTTGATCAGCTCTATGTTCTTGTATCATCACAATTGTTGATCAGCTCTGTGTTCTTGTATCATCACAATCATTGATCAGCTCTGTGTTCTTGTATCATCACAATCGTTGATCAGCTCTGTGTTCTAGTATCATCACAATCATTGATCAGCTCTGTGTTCTTGTATCATCACAATCGTTGATCAGCTCTGTGTTCTTGTATCATCACAATCATTGATCAGCTGTGTTCTTGTATAATCACAGTCGTTGATCAGCTCTATGTTCTTGTATCATCACAGTCGTTGATCAGCTCTGTGTTCTTGTATCATCACAGTCATTGATCAACTCTATGTTCTTGTATCATCACAGTCGTTGATCAGCTCTGTGTTCTTGTATCATCAGTCGTTGATCAGCTCTGTGTTCTTGTATAATCACAGTCGTTGATCAGCTCTGTGTTCTTGTATCATCACAATCATTGATCAGCTCTGTGTTCTTGTATCATCACAATTGTTGATCAGCTGTGTTCATGTATCATCACAATCGTTGATCAGATGTGTTCCTGTCTCAATTATGTCATGTAGCCAAGCCATGCAGATATGTATCTCTTTGCCTTCCCCTTTTTCTTGTCCTCTCAATCTTGTCATTTGTCACCAAATTCTTTAGTTTATGTATTCTTATAACATGCCCCAGAACTCTTGACCCTCACTTTTAATTTCCTTAATCAGTTCATGGTTTTCATTTGTTTCTTGTGGGACTTGCTCACTGGTTATTCTATCTATCTGTGGTATTCTTTGCATCCATACAAAAGTACAGGTTCTATGAAGCATTTCTTCTCTTCGCAGTTGACATTTTTTTTCTTTAATTGGTCATTAAGTTTTCCATCTTGCAAAAAGTTACCTTTGCCATGGCAATTCTTGTTCTGATCTCTTCAAGGCATGTCCCACCAGATGCTATAACTGTTCTGAGATAGTTGTACCAATTAACTTATTTAAGAATATTCCCATTTATCCGTAAAGCACATATGCACCTTTTAATATAAGTGTGACAGAAGAGTGCCAGCTCTGTGGCAAAGGAGTTACGGACGCAGTTGACAATCCCACAAACCCGCGTTCAAAACACAACTGCAGGCGATTTAGCAGCAGACAATGTTGTGTTGTTTTTTTTACGAAATGGTATGGCTGCCAGTCGTTCAGAAAGCAATGGTCAACTACTGAACGTAAACTTGCCAAGAGATCGCAACACTAAAATATGTTTGTGTTGACTGTGACATCATGTAAAGAATATGCAACTAAATTACAACAGAAGAGTATTAAAAATGTATGGGACAAAAACAAGAACAAACAGATATATGAAACAAGAACACAAACAAAAAAAACTTTATTTTCAAAGGGTAACAAATTGGGCCCACACATCCCCCTCATCCACATACACACATCCCCCAAACCACCTACACACCCATGCTCACAACCTCAACCACCCACCAACACCTACATATAACCCACCCACACATCCCACAACCCTCTCATCCTCACCCACATGCCCATCCACCCAGACATTTTCCTGCCCCACTCACACACACACACACATCTCCCCACCACACACACCTCCACACACCCACATCCTCACACCTAGACATATACATGATGCCTCACATAATCACTGAAACTAATGTGGACAAACCCCCATACTTTACACACACATACACTGACACAGTATTAAAAGAAATTTGATTTAAAAAAAAATTGAATACAATAAACTATTGTGGGCATATGAAAAGACATGAATATCTGAAAAAGATAACTATGGAGGGAGGAAGCAGAGAAGAGGATGACCACAACTTGAACAAGGTAGCGGGTTCAACCGCTACACTGGTCACTTGGACTAAAATGTCAATTTCTTGTCTTTGACATGGGGACATAAATTACAAGTACCTTTGAAGTCAAAGTGGGTTCACCTGATGATGAGGGACGCTGGTAATAGGGAAAGCTAACCGGTGCACAATAATCCGTCCAGTGCACAAGAAGTAGTAGTATTATATGGACTACACTTAGGTTCAGAGCTAGCGAACACACAAGAAACAACATAAAAAACTAACATCATCATATTTGTAAGTTTTCTCTAATATATATTTCCTCTTGTGACACTTCGGAAAATTAGACATCACAGATATTACATTTCAAAAGGTTTCCTCTTTATGTGGTGTTTCACTCTGCCAGCTTAAAAACATTCAACACATTTATCAGGTTTCTCTGCTGTATGTTCTTTTGTGACACTTCTTAGTGCTACCTCCAGTAAACCATGCACCACAATCATTGCACTTGGAATTTGTCTATCATGAATGTGTTCTCATGTGGCGCTTCAACTGGTCAGCTCGAGTAAAAGAAGCTTCACATATATCACACTTGAAAGGTTTCACTGCTGCATGTGTTCTCTTGTGGTAAGTAAGACTGCCAGGATAAGTATATGAAGCACCACAATCATGACACTTATATGGTTTCTCTCCTGTATGTGTTCTCTTATGGTATTTAAGATTGCCAGCTGTGATAAAAGCAGTACCACAGTCGTCACATTTATATGGTTTCTCTCCCGTGTGTATTTTCTTGTGGTTCTTCAAACAGTCAGATTTAGCAAAAGAAGCACCACAATCATAACACTTGTAAGGTTTTTCTCCTGAGTGTTTCCTCTTGTGAATAGTTAGAAGATCAGCTCGAGTAAAAGAAGCACCACAATAACCACACATGAAAGGTTTCTCTCCTGTGTGTGTTCTTTTGTGGCTGCTCAGACCCCCAACATAAGCAAACAGAGCACCACAATCATCACATTTGTAAGGTTTCTCTCCTGTATGTGTTCTCATGTGGCATTTCAGATTGCCAACTTTAGTAAAAGAACCACCACAAAAATTACACTTATAAGGTTTATCTCCTATATGTATTCGCATGTGGTACTTCAGATTGCCAATTACAGTAAAAGAAGCACCACAATCGTCACACTTGTAAGGTTTCTCTCCTGTATGTTTGTTCATGTGGTACTTGAGACTTTCAGGTATAGTAAATGCTGCACCACAGATATCACACTTATAAGGTTTCTCTCCTGTGTGTGTTCTCATGTGGCGCTTCTGATTACTAGCTCTAGAAAAAGAAATTCCACAGACATTGCATGTGTAAAGTTTCTCTTCTTTTTGAGTTCCCATATGTCTTCTCAAATATGTTTCTATGTTAACATCTGGATCACAAGCACCAGCCATATATAGATTGTCTCCTGTTTGTACTCTTCGTGAACTATAACTGACATAACCAAAAGTGTAATCAAAAGGATTTTCAGAGATCTGTGATTGTTGTACTGGTATGTCTACGTTGTTTGATGGACAATTCTCAATGGCTAAAGACAGTGCACCATTCTTGTCAATAAAAGGTGACACATTCTCTGACATGTGACAACAGCTGTCATACTCTGATGACATCTCATAGTAATTCTCAGCCATTCTTGATTCTGTGTTACTGTGTCCAGTCATTTCTGGAATGACGCCGTAGCCCGCCATGTCCACCATTTTACTGAATCCTTGACCCACATCCATAGACAACACGTCTGCTGGTTCCTGTTTGACTGGCCCCAAGTCCATGTTGCCATACATCTGTGTTTGTGAATGCTCTTGTGTGGAGATGGAAGGGTGACCTTGAGAACTTGTCTGTACTTCTGAAACACAACACAATAGATACTTGGTTAATAACTGCAACAGATATACCAGGTAACAGATTACATACACACATGAACTTGATGTAAGTTTAGTTTAGTTTAGTTTAGTCAATGGATCAACATCACGGCACATGGGTGTAACCCATAAGTGCTCCGTTCTCCTCCTAACTCAAACCTGAGTCTGGAGAAACTCAGCTCAGTGCACGAACTCCGTAGCACCGGCGAGGATCCTGAAATACTTTGGGTAGATTTTTAACCTCAAAATTTTGCCCGGGCAGTGCCGTTAGCCGACTCTTTTTCAATTTCCAACTTGCCAAGGGATTTTTTATGTGCGCGACAATACACAGGGCGTCCGATCTCACTACCCAGAGACCAGGGGAAATTTTATTACTATAGTGTGTTTTTTTTGTTGCCTCAATATAAAATTCAATATCTCAGTAACCAACTGAGGGAAAATGATGAGATTTAGCATATAACCTTATAATTATGTCCACCCAACAACAAATTTTTTTGTTCTGGAGATTGTACAGCAGATTTCAATGTTTGTTTATATGCGGTATATATTTTATGTCCCCCGCATTCATTCCATCATTTTAAGAGTATTACCGCTTCAGCAAGACACACACCAGCTGTTTTTGAATTTTGTCTGCACGGTTTTCGCTTTTGGCAGACTGAGGGAATTTATATGGGGTAGTTCAGAGGTGTCGTCAAACTGTGGGTTCTTTCATGAAACGTGATTATATAAATAAACTAGCTGGCTCTGCCCGGCTCCTGGCGGGGATCTATCTATCCATCTATCCATCCGTCTGTCTGTCTAATCTACCTACCTACCTACCTGCCTGCCGACCGACCTACCGATAGATAGATATCTATCTATCTATCGATCTATCTATCGATCTATCTATCGATCTATCTATCGATCTATCTATCGATCTATCTATCTATCTATCTATCTATCGATCGATCTATCTATCTATCAATCTATCTAATTTATCTGTCTGTCTGCCTGCCGACCCACCGACCGACCTACCGATATCTATCTATCTATCTATCTAATCTATCTGTCTGTCTGCCTGCCGGCCGACCCACCCACCGACCGACCAGCCCACCGACCGACCCACCCACCTACCTTTCTGCCTACCTACCTACCTGCCTTTCTGTCTGTCCGCGCTATTAAATATTGATAAAAGTTACTGGAAAAAACGTCAGGACCATGTGTTGAAAGAGGAAGAGGACTATTGGAGAAAGGATGGATTGAATTTTATGCAACTGAGAGCAATCATCAACCTACTGGAATCGTCCGACACAGATTAAGGTCTGAGCAGATCGCAGACTTAATCTACGTACACACTTACTGGGATATTTTGCTCCAACTATTCAGACGAATTGCAGGCCCTAAACATTACAGCATCAGCATCAGCTGAAGAAACAAGAAGGAAATGAAAAATAAGGTAAGAAATATATTCCTTCTACTTTCCTGTTAATTTACAAATTATTTACCCCGTACCTCTGTAAATTCTCTGTCTTTACTAATATTACACATTGCACCCCTCTCAGGATTCTCTGTAGTGGAGTGGTCAAGCCATCTGACTCAGGCTCCGAAGGTTGTATGTTCGATTCCGGGCCGCGTCCTTCATTTCACGAGTGCATTTTTTCGGAGACTCCCGAGGGTCGTTGCTGGAGCTACGGAGTTCGTGCTTTGTGCGACACTTCCCACGCTGCGGAAAGAAACTGAGCCATATGGATAAAAACCCAGTGCAATGCAGCAGACCCTGTCGATTTTAAGCTAGTTCTTTCATTGCACCCACTCCCATACGAATCCGGATACGCCTTTGTGTGTCATCAGAATTTGCAGGTCTCCCATTACCGTAAAAATAACTTTGTTAGCAAGAAATCACTAGTTGTTCAGCAAAACATCAAAGGAATGCATTTCACAAGTGCATTTTTCGGAGACTCCCGAGGGTCGTCGCTGGAGCTACGGAGTTCGTGCTTTGTGCGACACTTCCCACGCTGCGGAAAGAAACTGAGCCATATGGATAAAAACCCAGTGCAATGCAGCAGACCCTGTCGATTTTAAGCTAGTTCTTTCATTGCACCCACTCCCATACGAATCCGGATACGCCTTTGTGTGTCATCAGAATTTGCAGGTCTCCCATTACCGTAAAAATAACTTTGTTAGCAAGAAATCACTAGTTGTTCAGCAAAACATCAAAGGAATGTTGCCGCTTTCAATGATTTAAGTTGTTTTTGGACCTATCAAAGACATATTCCTTGGGTGGGGGTAAATATAAGACGGCTGGAAAAATTTAATAACGATGCAACAGACAGTTTTCAAAATAATTGATCGTGAATGAAGGCAAACAAATGTGGACATACTATAGAAGTCCACGTGAAAAAATTCCGGTCCTCACCGGGGCTTGAACCCGGTACCTCCAGCACTCGAGGCAGATACTATACCTCGAGACCATGCAGCGCCCCCCCCCCCCCCCCCCGTTGTAAGTGTAACTTTACAAATGAGCAGTTACTGAAAGAAAGTGTCATCTAACAGGTTAATAACTTCATGGATATAGTAGGTAACAGATTACACACAGATGAGCAGTACTGTTGTAAGTGTAATTTTACAAATGAGCAGTTACTAAAGGAAAGTTTCATCTAACAGGTTAAGTGATTAAGTGTCATGGGGTGATTAATCATATTCAGCGAATTCCCGTATCTGCCATACTTTGCCGAAATGTTGTCATCGCATTATAATACAATATATCTGCTACCATATTAACAACTTCTAAGCCATAACTGTGACACACCACTAATTCCCATTTTCTAATTAACACTAATTCCCATTTTCTAATTAACACTAATTCCCATTTTCCGTCTTTCATTTTTGTTTGGTCTTAACTTACTTTTTGTGTGGCACAGAATCTGTTAATAATTATCATGAGTAAATCTAATTGAACAGGTGAACAGCTACTGTGCGAGTGCATTCTGACCAATGGACATTAACTGTCGATAAACGTAATTTAACAGGTGAAAAGTTTAACAGATAAAAAGTTTAACGGGTGAAAAGTTTAACAGATGAAAAGTTTAATAGGTGAAAAGTTACTGTGTAAGTGTAATATAACAAATAGATAGTTACTGTATGTTAAAGCTATCTTTGACATTCTTCATTCAATTCTATTTTATATCCAGTAGCTTATAAACATTTGATAGCAATAAACAATACTTACAATTTATTAGAGTCATCACCGTGGCTTCAAAATTTATCTTTGCTTCAATGCAATGCAAAATATACTCTTTTGAGAAATATTTGCAAAATATTTATTACATGCCCTTATCAGACTGAATGTTGTGATTCTATTTATTACATGTATGTTTGGATTAATGTTTTCTTCTAATGACTGGCACCTTGCCGTCTTGACAGATGATAATTTGTAAAATGGAGTTATACCTCTCCATAACACAAAGCCTGGGCTGAATTTAGAGACCATGTGTTGCCCATGCAGCATGATCCCTCTCTCGGCCTCATTAGGTTGCATTTCCTCGCACTAGGATAAGGCTTGTACCCTCCCAATTGTGCTCCTCCGCCCGAAGCCGTTGGCACAATGTGGGGTGTTGGGTTTGGTAAGCGTCGCCCAACATTCGGCGCTAACAGAAGCAGGTAGTACCGTCTACTGTCATACGGTAACTCAGTCATATCTGACTAAGACCTGACATCGCCTTCTAAAATAAGAGATCTATAAATTCCTTCTATAACAAGAGCTCTATAATCATCATCACCATGGAAAAATAGCTTTAAAGATGGCAATGACAAGTGAAGGATAGAAAATGGGTATTTTGTAGACCAGCAACATAACAAAGATGCTTACTACAAAGAACCATAAAGAAAAGAGAAGACACACCGTAAGCATCTAATTTACAACAAGTGCTAACAAGCAGGTTGAATAATGTGAAAACTTTTGTTTTGCAAAAACTGGAATAAACTGACTGAATATCAGGTGCACATTTCTTTATTCATACTAGAAACAGAAAAACTAAAATGTTTTAAACTAACACTAAAATCTTCAATTCTAAAACTGAAACTAGAACTGAACTAGAACTGACGCTAAACAGCAACAATTTAAAAATGAAACATTTTAAACTGGAGGAGTTGAGTTGAGTGGAGTCACAAACTGACATCACAGCTCTCAGGTCATTCCCATACGTGCTCCGTACAAATCTTTAACAGCCAGTGAAAAGTCCTAATACTAATGGTACCCGCTGCAGGTTAGCTATGTGTATGTCGGACCATTCCACGGAATAATGAGTGTCGACCAGATCACCTGGCCACTCCCTGCCTCTCAATTCTCTCTGGGTCATGAGGTGACATGAGGTGAAACTGATCAATTAGAATTATGTGGGGGGGGGAAGATAAGAGGCATGAGAGTCACAGGAAAACAGAGAAAGATGTTCATGAACCCTCAAACAGCCAGGCAGCAAACAATAATATAAGAAGATCAACTTCAGCAAGAATCACCATGGCAAAGGTGGCAGTTTGTAAGATGGGAAACATGCATGTGAATAAAAGTTGTCAAGAGAACTGAGAAACAGAGTGTTAAAGTACTATACAGAACTTGTACGCATGTCAGGCCAGCTCCGTGGCAAAGGGTTTACGGACGCAGTTAGTAATCCTGCATACATGCGTTTGAAACGCAGGTGTGGGCGACTTGGCAGCCTTACGTTAGTTTTTTACGAAATGGTATGAATGCCGGTTGTTCAGAAAGCAACAGCAAACTACTGAAAGTAAACTTGTCCAGGAATCACGAACAGCCAAAAATGCTGGGGTTGACTGCAACGTTCTGTAAAGGACATGCAACTACGTTTTTAAGAATGCATGTGAGACATGAACAATACACAAACAAGTTAAGAAACATCCAATACCAGTGGAAGTGTGGTTTCTGAGGAAAATGAAAACAATTATATGGACTGCCAGAAACATTACTGAGACTTTCTTCAAGAAAGAAACTAAGACTTGTAAATTGAGTATAGAAATTATATGTAGACAGAACAGATTTGTTGCACACCTTATGAGAAATAAAATGGAAAACTTAGTGACAACTGGCAAACTGCATGGGAAAATGGCAAGGGGAAGACACAGAGATCAAGACCTGGATGACTTGGCTAGATGCATAATCAGAACAAGAACCACAGGCTCTGGAAATAATGTGAGATGATCACCCATGTGTATCGGCATGGCACATCATCATGATAAATATCAACTTCATCAAAATATCAGACAACAGAGAGGACTAGAGTATCATGATGATAAACATCAACTGTATCAAAATATCAGACAACAGAGAGGACTGTCATGATGATAAACATCAACTGTATTAAAATATCAGACAGCACAGAGGACTGGAGTATGATGATAATAAACATTAACTTCATCAAAATATCAGACAAAAGAGAGGACTAGAGTATCATGATGAAAAACATCAACTGTATCAAAATATCAGACAACAGAGAGGACTAGAGTATCATGATGATAAACATCAACTGTATCAAAATATCAGACAACAGAGAGGACTGTCATGATGATAAACATCAAATGTATTAAAATATCAGACAGCACAGAGGACTGGAGTATGATGATAATAAACATTAACTTCATCAAAATATCAGACAACAGAGAGGACTTGAGTGTCATGGTCACCAAAGGCCCTCTATTTCCAGGCATAAGAAGAAGGATTTAGGTAAAAAAGATACACAGAAAAAGCATTCTGTTATATTTTATTTACTCTTACCTTGACATGGGTAGTCACCATATATTTCAGGTTGTTCTATCTTCACACTTGCTGGTATTTGACTCTCCTCCATCTTATCTCAAACTTATATCTCAGTGAGAATCTCTTTAGCAGAACTGTGAACACAGTCAGCCTGAAAGAATAATGCAAAACAAATGAATTTGACATACAACTTTCATGTCAAAATATGATTTATGAAACACAATATTTCATTGTGTGGTTACTTCAAAGCATCATTTCTGATATGCTGGATAGATCTTTGTTGGAAGTAACATTTATCCAATTCATATCTTCACTCACGGTGAATGTACGGACTTCAGTGAGGTACCGGTAGATTTACATATTGCAAAATTTTTGCATGCCTCAAATTACTACTTGTTTTTCTAGTTAAATGTCTACATCTAATGATTAATGATTAGCATTACAAGCTGTTCGTTCGCTACAATGTAAAATAAATGGCTGTAAATAATCTAATAGTTTCTCTATTTCTAACATGTCCCTTGTTTTTCATCAAAATAAAATTCATCAAAGGGTTTGCCTTTGATGTTGCATATCAGTAACTCTATCTGACATCCAGTAACCATTAATTAGCTTAGCTGTTTTTTTGTTTTTAAATCACACAGTAGTCTTACTCGTTTTTCGTGTTTATCCCCTCCAAAATGAATTATTGTAAGTTAGTCGGTTATAATTTTGCCCAAGCCCTTCCAACTCATTTTACTTAGGCATAGTGATATTCATTTTCATGCTTTCAATTTCTCTTAAAACATTGTTCACCTTTCCCAACTTATTCAATGTCCTAACATTCTATATTCCTATTTTAAATTTATTTGTTTTAGTTACAGGTTTGCCATCAGTAGCTGTGGATGACAGACTGGTGCCACCTGTGGCTCATGACTGTCTCTACGGGAATAGGATGTCCTAGTACAGCTGTTAATGTCCTTCAATGCGGAAATGTGTTTATAAGTCAAGTATATAACAGGGAACACTAAATACGATCTGTGTACATTGAGAAATGACAAGGAAATACAAAACAAATTCAATATAGAAGTACAGAACAGATTTGATATATTATCTGATCTAGAGATCCTATTCCAGGATGTGGATGATCAATGGGAAAAGTTAAAGAATTCAATCAGTATGGCTGCAGAAACAATTATTCCAAAATTAATGAAGGTGGGTCATAAGAAATGGATGACTGAAGAAATTTTACACCTAATGGAAACAAGAATGAAGAAATCTTAAAACTGATGGACAAAAGAAAACAGAGTAAAAATGACAAACAATACGCTAAGATAAATAAAGAAATAAAAGATAAATGTGGGAAGGCTAAAGAAAGTTGGTTAAACGAGCAATGCAAAAAAATTGAATTAAATTCCATTAATGATACCAAAAATATGTACAGACAAATCAGTGAGCTTACAGGAAGAAAAATAAGAATAAATGCAGGGTGTTTGAAATCAAAAACAGGAAAGATATTATTAGAGGAAGGTGTTATAATGAAGAGGTGGAATGAGTATATAAGAGAATTATATGATGGAGAAAGGGAAGAATTAACAGAAGATAGTAACTTAGAAGGTCCACCTATTCTGAAAGAAGAAGTCACTGACGCTATGAAACGTATGAAGAAAGGAAAAACAGCTGGGCCAGATGAAATCACAATAGAAGAATTAGAAGTGTTGGGAGAATTTGGGGTAGATATATTAACCAAAATGTTGAATGATATTTACAGTAGTGGATATTTACCCAGTGATATGCTGAAATCTGTATTTATAGCTATACCAAAAAGACCAGGAGCAAATGATTGTGAAGATTTTCGTACAATTAACCTCATAAACCATATCACTAAGCTTCTACTCAGAATCATAATGAGAAGAAACAAAAAGAAAATAAAAATGGAAATTAGTGAAGAACAGTATGGATTTGTGGAAGGAAAGGGCACAAACAATGCAATTTATACATTATGGACACTAATAGAAAGGTCAATAGAGAAACAGAGAGACATATATTTGTGCTTCATAGATTATACTAAGGCATTTGATAAAGTAAAACATGATGAACTGATTAAAATGTTGGAAGATATCAACATTGATGGAAAAGATTTAAGAATAATAAAGAATGTTTACTGGAACCAAGAAGCAGCAATTAAAATGGGAAATAAAGAGGGTAGTTACGAACAGATAAAGCTAGGAGTACAACAGGGGTGTGTCTTGTCACCAGATCTTTTCTCCCTATATAGCGAAGTAATAATGAGAGAGATCAAAGAGATGCCAGGAATACTAGTTGGAGGTTATAATATAAATAATATACGCTATGCAGATGACACAGTATTGGTGGCAGATAATTCAACAGACCTACAGCAATTATTAGACATTGTAGTAACAGAGAGTGCAAGGAAAGGACTCTCCTTGAATATCAAGAAAATAGTAACAATGGTAATATCAAAGAAAATGGTGACACCAAAATGTGACATAGAAATAGAAGGAAAAATCCTTAACCAAGTGGATACTTTTAGATACCGAGGGGCATTTATAACATCAGATGGAAGATGTACAACAGAGATTAGGAGCAGAATAGGGCAGGCAAAAGCCGCATTTCAGAAAATGAAGAGTATCTTGTGCAATAAGTCACTATCAATCACTGAATGTAAGAAAGAGAGTGCTGAAATGCTATGTAGAACCAGTTTTGCTGTATGGCAGTGAATCTTGGAATATAAATGAACAAAATAAGAAGAAATTAGAAGCAACAGAGATGTGGTTCCTGAGACGAATGTTGCGAATTCCTTGGACTGCCAGAGTAACTAAGGATGACTGCCTGAAACAGGCTAATGAAACTAGAACATTATATACAACAATAAGACAGAGACAAACACCTTTCTTCGGTCATGTGATGAGAAGAGAGGCATTGGAGAACATCGTAACAACTGGAAAGATCGAGGGGAAGAGAGGCAGAGGCAGACCAAGAGAAATTATGCTGGATGGATTGAGACGGTAGCATGGAGGAATATCAGCAGCAGAGTTGATCCAGAAAACCAAAGACTGAGGTCTGTGGAGAGTCATGAACGCCGACGCCAGCTGGTACGGCACTTGATGATGATGATGAATGGAAACAAGAAGACTCAACAAAAATAATCCTGCCAAATATGAAGAAATTCACAGACAAATCAGAATATTATGTAAGGAGGCAAAAGAAACATGGCTTGAGAAAAATTGCATAGAAATTGAAAAACAACACAATAGTCAAAATACAAAATTAGTGCACAAAAGAATTCAGGAACTTACTAATAAAAGAACAAGAACATAAAGGCTGTCTAAAAACTAAAGATGGCAAAATCATAATAGAAAAGATCAGATTCTACATGTATGGACAGATTATGTGAAAAACCTGTATAATGATAACAGAGAGGAACAGTATGATATTAGATTTAATAATGAAGGACCCCCAATTTTGAAGATAGAGGTTATCATGCATAGAGTGAGGAAGAAAATACAACCTGAAATAGGGAAAGAACAATGTGGGTTTGTAGAAGGAAAGGGCACAGTAAATGCCATATATATGCTGTGATCAGTTATTGAACGTTCTATAGAAGTAAACAAGGATATACATCTTTGCTTTATTGACTACACAAAGGCTTTTGATAGAGTTAGACATGTCAACATGATAGATATGCTTGCAGATCAACAAATTGATGGGAAAGACATTAGACTTATAAAAACATATATTGGAAACAACAAGCTGCCATAAGGATTGATAATGAAGTGGGACAGTATCAGCCTATTAAGAGAGGTGTTACACAGGGATGTGTAATGTCTCCAGATCTTTTTTCCCTATACAGTGAAAATATTTTCAGGAATGTAGAAGATATAAATGGAATCAGCATTGGGGGACGAAACATCAATAACATTAGGTATACAGATGATACAGTATTGATTGCAGACAATGCGCAGGATATGCAACAATTAGTAGATGCGGTTGTTGTACACAGTGAGCAACTGGGGTTAGAATTAAATTGTTAAAAGACACAGATTATGTGCATGCTGGATCAGCCATGCTCACACCTCGTTCTCGCTTTTCAATGATTTTAGATTTCATTTCCACGGTTATTTTTATTCTCTTATGGCTGTCTCCTTGCGGTTTTTTCTTCGGGGACATTTTTGCAAGGGGTATTAAACTTTGCACACACAAAATCACAAATAATGTGTCCGAACAAAAGTTTGGAAAAATATGTGATCACAAGGGACACTAAGATCCTAGCGGAACGAGTGTGAAACACAGACTAATATAACAGGCATGGACGGTTGATTAAGAGGGAGGGGAGACAGACAGAGTGGAAATCCAAGCACGCTGTCACTGTGTCAGCAGCAGGCTTGCAGCTAACACATCCGTTCCTTGGATTGGCTGATTTCGAGAAGTCAGGCGACTGCAGCGCTCTGCAGTGCTGGCCCTATATAGAGCCCTGTCAGAGTCCACAGTACGGCAGTGATGCAGTGACATCGTTACGCCGCCAGGTGACTCAGTCCCTAGCAGGGATGAAGGAACTTCGTTACGGCGCCAGGCGAATGGTAGTCACCTGCCTGCGAAGTTGCCGGCTGGCGAGACGGCCAGCGGTCACACCAAGGACGCACGCATGTCTCGTGAAGCCACCTCAGGTGAGGAGGCGAGTTCCAAACCATAGGGAGACAGCTCTGGGACGTGGACTGAACATGACGCATGTTGCGAGAAAGGTTTCTGTGGCCGAATGTCGAGTGCCTGGACATCTTGAGAGTCAGACTGTGTGCTGTATGGTGGATGTAAGTGTATTGAAGTATCCAGTATATATTGTTGTGATCATCGTACTGTATATGATCTGTAATTAAATCCGTTGAACGTTGTGTCGTTGAGTCTTGAGTCAAATCACGTTGTACTTGTACTGTCCCACATGTGTTAGGTAGCGAGCCAGGTGTAAGACCCTGACATGTGTGGACGTGGGGGCTCGTCCGGGCTCGTTTATTGTACTAACCACTTATAACTAATTGTGTGGCTGGTATTACATTGACATTGTTCATCATGTCTTCATTATTTGATTTCATTGATATGGGGTTAAAGTTGAAGTTGACAGGTGATGAGTTAACAAAGTGGAGTGAGAACAAATATGCTGAATACCTACTAGTACAAGAGAAAGCTGCTGAACGCGATGAACGAGCAGCTGAAAGGGCGGCCAAGCAAGCCGAATTAGAACTGGCGGCAAAGACAAAGCAAGCTGAGATAGATAGTGAACTCAAGAAAACAGAAATAGCAGCTCAGAGTAAGAGAGAAGAACTGGAGTTGCAATTAAAAATAAAACAACTCGATACTGACACTGCTATCAATAAAGAGTATAAGAAATCTGAGAGACTGGAGAAAGAAAACCAGTACAAGAAATATCAGGGTATTGTACGTAATTATACCTCGGGTGACTGCATTGCAGCCTTTACCCAAAATTTTGAAACTTTAATGGAACATTACCAAGTTCCACTGTCGGAATGGAATATTGTGTATATGAGGAGTTTATCAGGGGAACCTCTTAAAGTCATTGAGACTATTCCCAAAGACCTCAGAAAAGACTACCATTATCTTAAATCAAAGATAATGGCACATTTTATGTTAGATGAAGCAGGTTACAGAGAACAGTTCAGCAAGTTGAGCCCAAAACCGACTCAAACATTCTCTGACTACCTCTGCTTAGTCCGAGATATATTCACCAAATGGACTTCAGCAGCCAAAATTGACAGAAATTATGATAGATTAGAAGATCTAATCATCAGAGACAAAATCATTTCATCCATTCCACCAAAATTTTCCAAATTTTTGCAGATGAATGAATGCACTAGTATAGATGAGATTGATAGACGAGGTACGGCGTATTACACCGCCAACAAACACTGTTTTGTGACAGAATCTACGGACATTGATTTTGTAGCTGCGGCTAATTTTGACAAACCCTATAGTAGGCAGAAACCTCATAGGCCTACCTCTGAGAAATTTAAGCACTGTATTCATTGTAAAGTTTCACATCAACAAAATGAAATGTGCGATAAAAACCCAAAATATGATATTTATCTACGAGATATGATAAACAGACGAGATCATGAGCGTAGATCGTTCAGGTCTGTGCGTAAATGTTATCTTTGTAAAGCGCATGGACACCATCGCAAGGATTGTAAAGGTAGACAAATGATCAACGAGGCAAATGCCGCCTTGTCAAACAGTTCAGAGTCAGAAGAAGAAGAATCAGAGAAACATCCTGTGAACTCAGCACAGACTTTTGCCATGTATGACACTTTATGTACTGTTTGTAACACCTTCTATGAAGATGGTATTTTAACGTGTGGTCACGCCATCCCTATTGCCAATGAAGAAGCTAATTTGGTAGTAGATTCAAAAGGCAAGATAATCGTCCATCACGGATATGTGAACGGCAAGTCTGCTACAGTTCTTCGAGATACCGGCAGTTCACTTATTGGCCTTAAGAGAACGTTCATAATGCCTACAGACTATACAGGCAGTCACGTAACATGCAGAACATTCTCAGGCAATATTGAGAGATACCCATTAGCATGGGCATATATTCAAACACCTTTCCTCACTGGGAAAGTAAAGGTCGCTGCGTTAACAAACCCAGTGTGTGATGTAATAATTGGAAATTTGCCAGAGGTGAATGATAAACCTCATGACATAACATCTGTGTGTATTGATTATAACATAACATCACCATCCAATGTCATCATTGATAATGTCACACCACCTATTGAATGTATGGTAGCTAATGTAGCACTAAGTTCTCATCATATCATTGACAACATTGTTTCATCACCATCTGACATCATTGATTGTGGGAACGCAGTAAACAGATCTACTGCTAGAGTGCAAGATGAAAGTAATCAAACTGAGGCTATTCAGTCACTTAGCCCAGTATCACTACATACTAACACCATGAAGGAAACTTTTGTAACAGCTCAAAAGGCTGACCCTTCATTGGTAAAATATTTTAATCTGATCGGCCAAAAGCCAAAGGTAACCAAGAATGCAAAATGGCATTTTGCTTTGAAAAATGATATCCTCACCAGGTATTATACCAGAGGTGACAACACCACAGAGCAAACTGTTTTGCCAACTAGTTATCGTAAGCAAGCCTTACATCTTGCCCACGATATACCTCTTGCAGGACATATGGCATATGTTAAGACCAGATCTAGATTAGTAACACAGTTTCATTGGCCCAAATTTTGCAATGACATTAAAGAATATTGCAGAAGTTGTGACACCTGCCAGAAACTGATAAAAAAAAAGTAAACACCCACAGGCAAAGTTGCAAGTCACTGACTTAGCCAGTCGACCTTTTGAAAAACTATCTGTTGACATAGTGGACCCTCTCAATCATACAACAACTAAAGGGAATAAATATATTCTAACTGACGTTGATCAATGTAGTCGCTGGCCGGAAGCTATTCCGCTAAAGAACATAACTGCCAATGATATAATGGAAGTATTCTTCCATATTTTTTCTCGGATAGGATTTCCAGACACTATCCAATCTGATAGGGGTACTCAGTTTATCGCCGCATCTACCCAAGCTTTCACCAGAATGTTGGGAGTGAAGCAATGTTTCAATTCACCATACCATCCTCACTCAAGCGGAATCGTGGAAAAGTTTAACGGCGATCTGAAGCAAATGCTTGCAAAAGTCACGCAAGAACACCCTAATAATTGGGAAGTATATCTACCAGCTATTCTTTTTGCTTATCGCGAGGTACCACATTCTAGTACCGGTTTCTCTCCTTTTGAACTTATTTATGGTGCCAAACCACGTGGCCCATTGACTATTTATCACCAAATGTTAACTGAATCTACTCCAGTACTTGAACCCATATCATCATACGTATATGTTACATCATTGCGTGAAAGAATCATCAAATCATGTACGATTGCAAAGAATGCACTAAAATTATCTGGTGCTACTTATAGACAGTATGCTGACAAAGGAAACAGAACAATAACTTTGACACCTGGACAGGACGTTCTTCTTCTGTTACCTAGTGACCGACACTTATTGACTGATTCTTGGCAGGGACCTTTTAAAGTGACAAGACAGATTTCACCTGTAACTTATGAGATCCTAATAAAAGACAAACACAAAATATTTCACATAAATATGCTAAGACCATACCATAACAGAGACAACGAACAAGACGATACGACAGCTTGTACAGTGATAATAGATCACGAAGATGACGAGGTTAGTGACGAAATTCCAACACCTACATTAGACACGACAGACTGCTTGAAGGATATCAAGATCAATCCAAAGCTAACTCAAGCAGAAACAGACAGTTTAAAACACCTAATACAACAGTACAACACCATTTTCTCCAACAACCCAGGACAAACAGAATTAGTACAGCATCACATCACACTCACATCAAACACACCCATACGATGCAGACCATACACCATCCCATTACATTACAAAGAACATTTACATCAAGAGATCATCACCCTAGAAAAGAATAACATCATAAGACGATCCCAATCAGACTTCTCATCTCCCATGGTCATTGTACGCAAAAAGGACAATACAATAAGACTGTGTATCGACTATCGAAAGCTAAATAAAATAACTGTTCTTGATTTGGAGCCAATGGCAAACGCTGACGATCTTCTGACAGAACTGACAGACGCTAGGTTCTTCACGAAGATAGATATGACTAAAGGATATTATCAGATAGAAGTAGACGAACAGAGCAGACATCTGACAGCTTTTGCCACACCTTGGGGACTGTACGAATGGTGCAAACTTCCATTTGGGCTAGTCAATGCCCCAGCCACATTCGTACGTATGACACGACTTCTTCTAGTAGACATTCCTAATTTAATCTGCTATATCGACGACATCTGTGTTCACACAGAGACAATGACAGAGCACATAAAGACATTAGAACTGACATTTGAATGCATCAGACAGCACGGACTGACAGTAAAGCCTTCAAAAGTAGACATGGCCTACCCTGAAATATCCTTTTTGGGATACAAAATATCCAATGGCTTTGTCACGACAGACGATAACATTGTGTCCAAGATTCTAAAACTATCACTTCCGACTACAAAGAAACAAGTCAGAAGTTTGTTAGGACTGATAAATTATTACCGGCAGTTTATTCCGGATTTTTCCGACCTAACCGAAGTATTTACTAACTTACTAACTAAAGATAAGCCGGAGAAAATTGTAAGCAATGAATGCCTAAAATTAGCATTCTCTAAAGTATTAGCTTGTTTTTCTGATGATAGCTTACACAATCCCATCCTGAAATTGCCCAATCTCCATTTACCTTTCAGATTAAGAACAGATGCGAGCTCCGTCTCGATTGGAACAGTCTTGCTGCAAGAGCACAACAACATCCTCCATCCTGTGTGTTTCGTATCCAGAAAACTGAAACCGAGAGAACGGGCGTGGTCAATACCTCAGTTGGAAGCCCTAGCTTTAGTGGTGGGTATTACAAAATTGTCTAGATTTCTTCTAGGACGCCATTTTATCGTGGAATCTGACAGCAGTCCGTTGCGATTCATAAATTCTGGGGTACCATCAAACCATATGATAGCCCGTTGGTCTTTGAAACTCCAAGACTACAGCTTCGAGGTCCGACATATTCCAGGCCGAACCAATACGATCGCCGATTTGTTGTCCCGTTGTCCGACCGACCCATTGAGCAACAAAGTCTGAGTGCAGTGTAAAATACTCAGATCAACACAGCCATTTATCAGTGAATAAGTTGTGCATTCACAAAAGCTGTGTAATGTCTACATTGTGATAGGGGTTACTCCCACAGTATATAATGTTCTTATTTTATTACTAAATGTAGTGATTGTCGTGTATAATTGTGTAGTGTGTGGTAGAAAGCGAACTTTAATTGTACATATTCTGTAACAAGAACATTGCCACATTCGCTCAAGACTTACCGTAAGCGAACTATCCATTGTGACAGTGACATATCCGTGTGGAATCTTCCAGAGATATTTTAACATCCATGTGTGAAAGTGTGACATGAACAATTGACAGCTACACCATTGCAGTTTAATCTAAATCCAGAAGGTTTATAAGAAAACATCCAACACATGAACTGTAAGAACAGTATACCGTCCGTATCTACATCAAACCGGAACAGGTGTGTTCTACAAGTTGTAACATCGATTACTTAGTGTTCGTGTGTACTTCCGGATTATGTTGTAATTTAGAGTAAAACTAGCAGACGACACATGAAAGTTTAAAAAGCTATGACGATTCTAAAATCTTTAGGAATCAATAAAATTGAATACACGAATTGTGTGTTTATATATTTATGTAGTGTAATCTTAGAATCATATCTTGATTAGTGTATTCATACTAGCGACTTTTTCTCGTTAGGATGAAGAAACGTCAAGCGATGACACTAAGAAATAAAATAATTATTGTAAATTATTATATGCCATAAATGTTTGAAATTATTCCCCTTTCTTTTAGTTGCTATTACATCCTTACACAAAGGGCCATAATTTGAAATGTATAATGTAATGTGTTATATAAAAATAGCCATGTGTTTGCCAGATTTTGAACTCATCAGGTAGGCATTTACTGGGCATGGCAAAGGGTTGCAGACATTGCAGACCAACACAAGAGTCCTGGCCAAATGAGGTCGGGGTTTGAGCGTTTTATGTGACTTATGTAAAAGCCACATTTCGGTCTAGCTAGATGGTTTTTGTCTCAAGAACCATATTATTATTATTTTTTTTTCAAATGCTGCGAGGTAGATGCGTGAAGCTGGAACTACCGATCTGACTGGGTCATTAATGCAATTAAGGTAATCAGCCATCGAGATGATGAAACCTGACAGATGTTAAAAGTTGAACACCACATGTCGTTGAATATAACTTCTATTGATTATATGTTTTCTATGGCAGATGTGTATTTTCTATGTAGTATGATACCAATGTATATAAGCAACATAAGGGTTGACTCTGACAAGGGTTAAGGTACTAACCCAGTATGTATATATATTAGACATGAAAGATGACGTCTTTCATGGAGTTGCCCGGGGAGCGTGTCAGAGTCCACAGTACGGCAGTGATGCAGTGACATCGTTACGCCGCCAGGTGACTCAGTCCCTAGCAGGGATGAAGGAACTTCGTTACGCCGCCAGGCGAATGGTAGTCACCTGCCTGCGAAGTTGCCGGCTGGCGAGACGGCCAGCGGTCACACCAAGGACGCACGCATGTCTCGTGAAGCCACCTCAGTTGAGGAGGCGAGTTCCAAACCATAGGGAGACAGCTCTGGGACGTGGACTGAACAGGACGCATGTTGCGAGAAAGGTTTCTGTGGCCGAATGTCGAGTGCCTGGATATCTTGAGAGTCAGACTGTGTGCTGTATGGTGGATGTAAGTGTATTGAAGTATCCAGTATATATTGTTGTGATCATCGTACTGTATATGATCTGTAATTAAATCCGTTGAACGTTGTGTCGTTGAGTCTTGAGTCAAATCACGTTGTACTTGTACTGTCCCACATGTGTTAGGTAGCGAGCCAGGTGTAAGACCCTGACAAGCCCCCCCCCCCCCCCCCCCACTTGTCTTCAGACCCACTGTTGCAGGCACACAATCGGGGACTTCCCCTCCCCTCGTCACTCGTTATGCGAAACGTCACTCGTTCAGCAATTATTTTTTTACAGGACGTTGCAGTTAGCCCTATCATTAGTGCGTGCCATTTATTTCTTGGCATGTTTACGTTCAGTAGTTTGCCATTGCTTTCTGAAAACAAACCTGGCACTCGTACCGTTTTCATAAAATGACCAAATCGCCAGCAGCTGTGTTTCGAACGCGGTATGCGGGATTACGATCTGCGTCCATAAAAATAAATCTTTGGCCACGGGGCCGGCTGTTCAGGCATAGATTCAATTAAATATTTATGGTATACCTAGCAGTTATGTATGGATAAGAACTACTTACTATTTGATTCACGATACATAGCTATAAAACAAAATGAGACACTGTTTACTAATCCAACAATAGACTAGACCTCGACATGGACAACCTACACAGTACAAGCCGCCATGTTTCTACAGGCTGTTAAAACAAACCTGAGAGTTACTGCCCCTCGTTCCAACCCGACGCTCTATCCAGAAGAGGATCTCAACTGGCAGTGCAAGGATGTCTCGCAATATATATATATATATATATATATATATATATATATATATATATATATATATATATATATATATATATATATATATATATGAGTATATACACATACGTAAGTATATATATATATATATATATATATATATATATATATATATATATATATATATATATATATATATATATATATATATATATATATATATATATATATATATATGCGCTCGATCGTCTTGAACTCAAGCGTACTCCATACATACTATTTATAGTAGTGCTGGGCTGAATTTTTAGTATGGTTTAGCTTTTCCTATTAACAGTGTCCCTCGCCATCAGGCGAACACTCACTCCGACTTCAGAGGTACTTGTAATTTACGTCCCGAAGTCGAGGACGACAGGTCAACATTTTAGTCCAGCTGTCTGGTGTAGGGATTGAACCGCAAACCTTGGCATCAGCACACCGGATGTTTAATAACACGCGTTCTTGCCCATTCTGCCATGTGGAACTGCATGCATGGCTTGCACTAAAACTGCCACTAAAAGACATGTTTACTGTCATATATTTTTGAAGGGAGTGGGAGATCACTGTAGTGCATGCCCCATCTCTAACAAAAGAAGTAGAGCCCCATCCTCTTCTATCTTCAATAACCCCAGAATATGAACCTTGAGTTATCTGCAGGCCTCGTTCTATTAAGTATGTCTAGGAGATATAGATTATGGCCCTGGTGAGAATGGTAATTACTAACTGGGAATCTGCCCCTTCTCCAATGATTCTGATAGCTCTGGGGCCCCTTTATTGGTTATCAAATCTGAGGAAAGTCTGGAGAAGTTTCTCAGCCTGATTTAGATGAAGAAAACATGGATGTTGAGCAGTTGATAGATCTAGAGTCTTTTTATTTCCCCATTCAGTAAGTCATTATGAGTTAATTTATCTTTAAACAATCAAACACATAAACAATCACATCAGATTCTGACAACATGATGTACAAAGAAGTTGTTGACACAGATAGGTTGGAACTGACAAATTAACAGAAGGTCAATTCATGTTAATCATTTATTGACTGGCCTGAGCCTTCTGGTCAGTACATACATCTCTATTGTGATTTACACAAGATAATAGAAAAGTTGCACATTGGACCATTGTCCCAGAACATCAATCAAGCATCAATATATGAGATGTCAACAAGTGTGAAACATAGTAAACATTTTGATGTTGTACATATTAAGTGTGATGGTGATTCAACAAGTAAATATCAGTTTTCCTGAAATTGGGTGTGGTGTGTACCAATTTAGAAAGGTAACCTGGTGACTGGAAGATTAGGTAAGCCAGGGTCCATTGACTGATAGATCCACTTCAGGTCTGCCCGTATAGCTCCTCTGAAGGCCTCCCCATACTCTGCTCATAGCTAAGTCATCCTCCATCTCACTTGTGGTTCATCTCTTTCTCTCGGCTTCCCTCTCTCAGGTCTGATTTAGGTGGTTAGTTTGCTGATGTGTTGGGTGGTTGTTGGTATGTAGCCACCAAGATCACTGATGAATATTCGCATAAATATATACATTCCTACCAATACAATAATAAGAAGTAGGTCGGAAGAAATCTAAATTCCTGAAGTAGGAACTAGTTCCCCTCCCCTCCTTTTCTCTCTAAGCTAGTGTTGGGTTAAGTTGGGGTGGTCAGAGTTTATCACACGGTGTACGCCTTGTATCAACTTGTTCCTGCTGTATGTAAGTTCTCATTTGACCGAGGTCAGTGAACGTGTACAGTAAGACATTGACAAGAGTGAGAATATGTCAAGATGCATGTAAATAAATGACATACATTTAGAACATTTCTTCCACTAAATGGTGTTTATCGCGTGTATAAATAATTCTCTGTGTTTTCCCAATTAACTTCTTCTTCTTGTGTCTAATAACTCTCTCCCATTATCTGTTGTTGTGATGTTGAGTGTTGGGTTGTGTGGTGATGAGTGGTGTTGAGTTTTAAGTTATGTTGAGTAATGAGTTAAGTTCACTGCGCGTGATGGTGTTCCGCGAAGCACAACTTTCTCATGTATAGCAGTTCATAAGTGCTCTTATCTAATTAAAATTTGACATAAATATAAATATTTATTCCGCCAAACCCTATTAATTCAATAGATGAAGGAGAAAGGAAAGATTGATTTCTCTTTCAGCTTTCTAAATTGTAAATAGGCATAGATAAGTCTGTTTTAGAACAAGGCACTTATTCTAGTACACGAACTGTCATTTCAGCTGTAGATAGTGATAGCATCTTTTATCCGTGTTTCTGGTGAAATGCACAAGATTGCTTTAGAATCATCACTTCTCACAGTTGTTTAGAATAGAATGTAGTAGTATAATGCACTTCTTAAAGTTAATAATTATCTCTAAGAATATCAGAGATTGCAGTTTCATCTAAGAGAATATTAGAGAGTCCTTTTGCCCGGGAATGGCTCTGCGTTGTTTGAATCCACAGTCGAGCATTTTTACATTTCAGAGGTTTTAATTAATAATAATACATTTCAATTGACATTACAAACACGAGTTACCATTATCCAATACTTGATACATCGGGTTCTTAGTCTAATCTCGGGACTAACAAACTCACCCGGAATTCAGACATTCTGCCTCCTCTATTTGAAAATTTGGTCACACAATTTCTGACGTCTTTTCGCCAGGCATGTTTTTGCAAGAGTGGGCTGCTTATCATAATTTATACCGGCGTTGGCGCGAAAGCGGTGTCACATGTCTCTCCCAACCAATGGGGTTCCGAACTTTGTCTGATGCAATCTTTCTAAGAATCCACGTCATTTGTCACTTGTTCAGTTCCAGTTTCGATGTTAAGTTTTAAGTCCTAGTCTCCATTTGTGGTTGTGAAGTCAATTTCTTTTAATGTTGTTTCCTCTTTTTGCGGCAGTTTTTTTTTTTTTTTTTTTTTTTTTGCGTATCCTTTTACAGGACTTAGCTGTCAACAGCAGCATCTTTCAGCTGTCCGTTGATCTCTTGGCAAGATTACGCTCAGTAGTTTTTGCGGCAGTTGGTAAATGAATAATGTTGGTTGCGTTATGTATTTTTTTAGTATGGTTTAGCTTTTCCTATTAACAGTGTCCCTCGCCATCAGGCGAACACTCACTCCGACTTCAGAGGTACTTGTAATTTACGTCCCGAAGTCGAGGACGACAGGTCAAAATTTTAGTCCAGCTGTCCGGTGTAGGGATTGAACCGCAAACCTTGGCATCAGCACACCGGATGTTTAATAATACGCGTTCTTGCCCATTCTGCCATGTGGAACTGCATGCATGGCTTGCACTAAAACTGCCACTAAAAGACATGTTTACTTTAGTTTAGTCGATGGACCAACATCACGGCACACGGGTGTAACCCATAAGTGCTCCGTTCTCCTAACTCGAACCTGTGTCTGGAGAAACTCAGCTCATTGCACGAACTCCGTAGCACTGGCGAGGTTCCTGAAATACTTTGGGTAGATTTTTAACTCGAAATTTTGCCCGGGCATCGCCGTTAGGCTACTCTTTTTCTATTTCCAACTGCTAAGGGATTTTTTAAGTGCGCAACAATACACACGGGCGTCCGATCTCACTACCCAGAGACCAGGGGAAATTTTATTACTAGACGTCCACTTGAAATAAATCCCGGTCCTCACCGGGGCTTGAACCCGGGACCTCCAGCACTCGAGGAGGACACCATAACTCGAGACCACGCTGTCCCCCTAAGACTAAAAGACATAAAGTGTATGCAGCCTGAGAAGAAGAATTAGAGGCGAGGAAGGCTGCTAAGACTTCTCATCGTATGTTCCTCTCCTACACCAGCTGAAGCTGTTCCCGTCAATCAACCGACGCCAGAGGCCATAACTGAAGCAGACAGCAGTGGTGAAGTTCACAACCACATCAGTGAGAAGCAGTCAAGCAGCTCACCAAAGGATTCCGCACAGGAGGACAGCATTATCAAGGACTTCACCGGCAAAATCCTGCTGAGGCACACCAGCGTTGGGAGGCCAAATTTTTGGCGCTACCAACAGACAAGATACTGTTGGAGAACAAGCTAGGAATACACAGCATCACCCAGCTGCTCAAGACACCTGATGGAGTAGTGGTCTCCATCAAACAGAAACGCAAATACTACCACACTATTACAGACAATCGCACATCAATAAAGATTCAACATCAAGCTTACCCATGGCACCTCAGTAGTAGCCACCGGACACCGCATTATCAAACGATGGATCATCAAGAGAGTCAAGACCCATCTCACAAACGATCAGATCAGGGAGATGATGTTAGGAGAAAACTCGACACTTAAGATGTCGAGTGTGGAGAGGATCGTCTGGAATAACAACACCCCTCCACAGTAGTCGTCATCACAGCGGAGAACAGAATTATCCATCACACCATAAGATGGGACAAAAGAGAGCAAGCTCCAGAGCATTACATACCTTGAGTGCTGCAGTCCAGTGCTCCAAATGTCAGTGTTTTGGCACACCCGTGCAGGGGCGTCACTAGGGGGGTGCGGGGGGTGCGGGCCGCACCGGGTGACACCATCAAGGGGTGACACCAAAATAAAAAAATTGCAAATTTGACAAAGCAAACATAGCAAAATAACAAAAATTTAACTTTGTCCGAGTTTGTCGAAATTCTTTATTTATGTTTTACCTGAAGTATTGAAGTTATATTGTTCAATTTGTTTTCTTTCTTATGTCCTTATTAACTTTTTGACTTATTTTACAAACATTACTATATGCGATTATATATGGTACAGGAACACTCGGAAGAAGACCATGGTGAAAGTCTAGAGGGGTGACACCAAGAGTTTACCGCACTGGGTGACACCAACCCCAGTGACGCCACTGCACCCGTGCCACATGTTAAAGTGACATGGAGGTCTACATATACTGCTCTGGACCTCACCCACACAGCCAGTGCCCTCATGAAAAGAGCGACACGGACTTCAATAGGCCGAATACCAATATAAAATGTGCCAACTGCCTCTGCAACCACGGCGTGAATATCTTGAGTTCGCCTGCCACCAAGACAGCTAGGAAACCACGAAAATTGCCATCAAAGCTAATCTAGTCACTTCATTTTTACTCACCACAAATAAAGGAATTCCGGGAGTTACAGGGACTTCACGTGATATCAGCGTGATTACAAAGTGGGTGTAGAGGTGTGTTGATATACTGTGCCAGTTGTGTTTGGGGTATTCTACTGTGTGGCGTTGGTGATCATGTCTGTCCACAGCGTTCCATAGGTACCACTTATGAAAGCATCTCGGACGACACAAACTCCGACGACAGTGAGGACCGTAAGAGCCCAGAACTATCTATTATTTCCATCGATCGGTCTAGCACTTCACCAACATATAACTACGAAGTGGATCCCGATATCCCTTTTCTGAAAATCGACGATTCCACAGATCTAGGTCTGTGCTAAAAATAACTATGATGTTTGTTTGCGATGAATTAAAAATGAAACACCCTAATTTACCCTATAATGTTGTTGTTTGTTCATCAAGAATGATGATGGCCATTTATTTCATTAGTTGGGTTTAAAGTATGGAGCCGTGGGTTCTAAGATGGCTGGTAAGTATTATTTTTGCTCGAAATGTTCTTTAACCAATGTGGGCAAAGAATGCTTGACGTTCCAGGAGGAGGATCTCCTGCATTGGTTTTTCTGTCCAGCCTTTTCTTCACGGCTCTTGCAGTCTTGTTTGCTTCACAAGTGACTACACCCTTGTGTAATGATGTACGCCAAGAATGTCGGTCTTTAGCAGCAGTCTCCCAAATGTCGTGATGAATTTCAAAATCTTTTAGTCAGATCTTCAGAGCGTCTTTAAAAGCCTTCCCTCTGATCGCCTTGTTAACCACAACGCAGCTCGCCGTAAACAATGTTGCTAAGAGGCTTGTGATCTGACATGCGAGTCAAATTAATCTGATTATTCATTAGTAGAGCATGGATTCTGGGCATGGACGCTCTTTCTAGGATGTCAGTGTCTGGGATCTTGTCTTGCCATTTAATCTTCAATAGCTTCCTAGGGCAGACAATGTGAAAGTGGTTTAATTTCCTAGCGTGTCCCTGGTAAACAGTCCAGGTTTGACAAGCATATAGCAGTGTGGATAATACAACTGCTTTGTAGACTTTCAGCTTTCTTTGCAGGATTATTCCATTTATGTCCCATACTTTCTTGTACAGTCAACCAAAGGCCGCACTGGCCATGGAGATTCTTGCATTCACTTCGTCAGTTGTAACAGTTTGGGACACAGTGCTGCCAAGATAGGTGAATTTGCCCACAAGGCTTAGTCTATGACCATTCACTTTGCTATCCGTCACGGTGTGATTAATCCCTGGAACTGGCTGGTACATAACTGCAGTCATCTCCAGGTTTGTATTGAGCCCAAAGTTGGCACAGGCATATGAGAAAGCTGAAACATTGTGGTGCATCTCTGCCTGTGAGTTGGCATATAGAGCGCAATCATCAGCAAACAGCAGTTCTCTGATTGTGTCGCTGTTAGTTTTGGTGTTAGCTTTCAGACTTTTGAGATTGAACAACTTTCCATCCACGCAGTAATTGATGTATATTCCAATGTCGTTGTTTTCGAAGACATTCGCCAGCATAGCTGACAAAATGAGGCTGAACAGTGTTGGTGCCAGAACACAGCCTTGATTCACTCCATTGGTGACAGGAAAGGGCTCAGACAATCCACAAGTTTCCTGTACTCTTGTCTGCATACCCTATAAAGAGGCTAGGAGGCAGTATGATGCGACCACCCGACTAACGAAATTCGACAAAGCACAATTGGGCGGTCAACTGAAGGACCTGACATCTCCCTCTTTCTTCTTATTCTGCATTCATCCGGAGTATTTTTTCGGATGTGATTGCGTTGTGCTGTTTACATCGTAGCTGCGACACTACGTCTTTATGCCGAGAAATCCGACTTCTGGGGATGTTTGTTGACCGGGTTAACCTTTCCCGGGGACCTGAGATCGAAAGTTACCCGCGTGGAGGAGAAGAGAGACCAGACACAAGAGACGCAGATATCAGTCGTTCAGCACACCCTGGACGAATTGAAGCTCGTCCAGCAGAATACTGAACAGGATGTGGCTGGAATGGCTGCCACCAAGAAGAAAGAGAACAGATAGAACGGTTCAGGAAAAAGACAGAAATATCAGAGACAGACATTATATCAAGTCCCAGACAGGAGAAGAGACAGTAGAAGAGGAGGAAGAAAACCAAAACGAGAGCGACCATGAGTGGACGGTGGCCTGGAGAAGAGGTTGCCTTCCACCAAGGCAAGCTACAAAGCCGTCCACAACACAAGATACCGAGAAGATACGAAGACAGGGAAAATAGATTGAACCTCAGGAGGGACGACAACTGGTAAAACACTCTATGAAGGAAAACATACCATAACACGGGAAGGTAACACAATTACACCAGACCTTACAAGGTGCGGCTCTGACCCAACATGTGAAACCACAACAAGGATGAAACGAAAATAAAGACAACCAATCAAAATCCACGGAAGCGAAAGTATGCAGCCTTATCTACCCAAGCATACAAAGGAGCACCATTCGGGTTCCAATTATAAATAAAATGTTAGTCGCAATCACCTCCAGCAAATTTTGGCTGTTCATGAATCCTGGGAAAGTTTACGTTCAGTAGTTTGCCATTGCTTTCTGAACGACCGGCATCCATACAATTTTATTAAAACAAAACGGTGGTCTGTAAGGCAGTGTGCTGCCATATCACCAACAGCTGTGTTTCGAACATGGGTATGTGGGATTACGAACTGCGTCCGCAATCCCTTTGCCACGGACACGACGAGACATCATTTCTTTTCAAAAGCAAAGCGAAGTACTTCCCACTTCAGATTGTAAAGATATCCGTTTACGTAAAGCAGATCTCTCTTTAAACACGAAAAATTGCCAAATGAAACAGACAGAATTATAATAGCCGAAATAGTATAACGTTAACAGGTTTAATATCCCTTCAATATATAACACCGAAAGAGACAAACAGTATTCTTTGGTTGTGTGATGAGAAGAGAGGCATTGGAGAATATCGTGACAACTGGAAAGATTAGTGGGAACAGAGGCAGATCAAGATAAATAATACTGGATGGATTGAGACGGTTGCATGGAGAAATGTCATAGGCAGAGTTGATCCAGAGCACCAAGGACCGAGATCTGTGGAGAGATATGAGCGCCTACGCCAATTGGTAAGGTACAGGATGATGATGATGTAACACTGCAGACGCAGTCGTCATCTAAGACTTAGTCGGCTGCATATCCTTAACAGGACGTCGCTATCAACCCCAGCATTTTATTTCTGTTTGTGATTTCTTGGGATGTTTACGTTCAGTAGTTTGCCATTGCTTTCTGAACGACAGACATTCATAACATTGTATGAAAACCAACACAAGGTGGTCTACTGCCAAACTGCCAGCAGCTGTGTTTCAGACGATGGATATGGCCAAGGGTCATAGACACAGGTGAGGCATGTCCTGGATGGCACAGGCAGAACTATCTATACGTCAGGTGTGTGATCTAGAGACCATCAATCGTGAAAGAGAGTGGGTTGAAACTCCGGAAGACATGATGGACTGGCACAATGTAATAGTAACACTTGGTCGTGAGTGCAGAGACAGCGGGCCGCACTGAATTTGAAGTGCAACGATCCAGAGTAACACACATCAAGGTGACATAGTCATCTGCACCGATGGGCCAGTGGTGAGAAACAGACGTAGTGGTTGGGGCTTCACTGCAGAGGCTAATGGGCGAGTCCTGAAAAAGGAGAGTATGGCATATGAGACTACCACCTCCAGCATGAGAATGGAGTTGGAAGCAGTAACAGCGGCATTCCGTTGGTTAGAGGAGACTGCTGCAACGCACACTGTATTCATTATGGATTCAAAAAGTATGCTTAGTATGGTGGAGAATTGAATTTTTCGTGTGGAATGGCTATCGTCGCTTCAGAGAGGGAGTCTCTGTGGCGAAGTGGTCAAGCCGTTTGACTCGTGCTCCGAATGTTGTGGGTTCGATTCCGGGCCGCGCCCTTCGGTTTACGAGTTAAATATTTCGGAGACTCCTGAGGGTCGTCGCTAAAAGCTACGGAGTTCGTGCTTTGTGCGACGCTTTCCTCGCTGCGGAAAGAGACCGAGCCATATGGGATAAAACCCGGTGCAATGAAGTCGACTCTGTTGACTTTTAAACGACTTTTTTTAAGCTTCAGAGGTCACATATTGTGAGAATTGTACGGATATTTTGCCTTGGCCATGCGGAGGGAATGAACAGGCTGATAGGCTGGCAGGGAATACACCTTTTTTTGGTGGTAGATTACCTATGGATAAAGGGGTGGTGGTGGTAGTGCACTTGTGGGACCAGGTGGAGAAGGCGGGGGAACAGACTGATAACCCGTATGTGGAAAGAATGAGATTGCGGGGGATCGGCAGGGGTTCTGGAAGAATTTCAAAACTGAGAGGGAACACCAGGAGAACTTTAAATCAGATAACGGTGGGAACGATTAGTACTTTAGACTAATTAGACTCTTTGCTGTCTATTGAACGAGGTGACGGAGCAGGTATGGGAATGTCCTGAGTGCAGTGCTTGCTTGCTTGCGTTCGCTGGCTGTGAACTCCAGCGTGAAGTCCTGTATGTCGGATGAAGACATCCTGTTGTCCAACATCAGTGTGATGTCATACCGGACCTGAGGTTTGCGTGAGTATCCGTTGTCCCATGTCTGGCTTATTGGTGTGCAGACTGTGGGTTCCTCGCCATACAGGCAGATACTCTCTGACCTTGGAAGAATCAGCGATCCTACTGACGTTAGCCAGGACCCCGAAGGGACCTGTTGCCCAGGACGCACGACTAGGACGTGTTAGTAGGTCTTGGCCAGTATAGAACCTGGCCCTGGTGCATTGGAAACACCTCTGCGTCCCTCCTGAGTGCAGTGATATATTGCAACACAGTGTCACACAGACAAATCGACACACACGGAGAAATGTTAAAGACAAAATTCTTCACAACATACCCTTCAATTTGGTTTTGATCGGTACCTATCAGGTGAGGAGGATACCACTGGTTTTCACTATATACTTTTGAGATATTACGGCGTAACAAGAGCCAGATTAAACTTTCTAAAAACACAACACACACAAGTGTAGTAATAGTCAGTTTACTTGGTACCTCCGTCCACCATCAGCTTGAGTGATCAACTGACCGAATTAAAGGTCTCTCGTCTGGACTAGGAGCGATCCGTTCAAGACTTCCTGATGCTAATTTAATTTCAAGCCAAACTGAATAAATTCTCAGCCCAACTTGGTTCCTTGGCGCTTATACATACCCTACATTACATATACTCCAACTACTCGAATAAACCGTATATATATATATATATATATATATATATATATATATATATATATATATATATATATATATATATATATATACACACACACACACACACACACACACACCAAACAATGAATATTGTACACAATATATATATATATATATATATATATATATATATATATATATATATATATATATATATATATATATATATATATATATATATATATATTTAAATATATAAAAACATTCCACACAGGCATGAAGGGTAGTTGATGGTGCAACTTCTGAAGAGTTTGACATCAAGAGTGGAGTTAAGCAAGGTTGTGTACTAGCTCCCACCCTCTTTGGAATATACTTTTCACTTCTACTGAAATATGCCTTTCGTGATCAGGATGATGGTATATACATTCCCTCACGCTCAGATGGCGGCTTCTACAATGCTCAGAGATTGAAGGCCAAGACCAAAATTAGGAGGCTACTGATCAGAGAGTTGCCTTTTGCAGATGATGCTGCAGTTACTACCCACTGTGAGGAAGAATTGCAATGTCTACTATCTGCATTCTCCAATTCTTGTTCTGAATTTGGTTTAACAATTAGCAAAATGAAGACACAGATTATGTCACAAGGTGCACATGGGATACCATCAATCTTTATTGACGATGCCGAACTAGAGATGGTAGACCATTTTTCATATCTAGGATCAGTGGTAAATAGCAAATTATCCCTAGATCAGGAAATCAACATCCGGATTGGTAAGGCAGCAACAACAATGAACAGGTTAAGAAAAAGAGTCTGGGAGAACAGGAAGCTTACTGCCAAAACAAAAGTCCTTGTCTATCAAGCCTGTGTCCTTAGTACTCTTCTCTATGGCAGTGAAACCTGGACAACTTACTCACACCAAGAGAACAATTTAAACAGCTTTCATATGCGGTGTTTGCGAAGAATTCTTGGTATTAAGTGGCAAGACAAAATCACAAATACTGAAGTATTGGAAAGATCAGGTTGTGTGACAGTTTATTCCATGCTCAGTCTTCGTAGACTTAGATGGATAGGACATGGTAGGAGGATGGATGATGGTAGAATACCAAAGGACATCTTTTTTGGTGAATTACAGATGGGTAAGAGATCTCAGGGTCGGCCTCTACTACGATACAAAGATGTGTGTAAGCGGGACATGATTGATACAGGAATTGATAATGCACATTGGGAGCAAGTCGCCGCTGAGCGTGTTGCGTGGAGGGCAAACATCAGAAATGGAATAAAGACAAAGGAGAAAATTATTGCAGATAAGTCACACACCGAGCGTGTGAGTCGTAAGATGGTGCATGATGGTGGAAATGACCACGTGTTCACATGCACCCACTGTGAACGGACATTTACAGCACGAATTGGCCTTATCAATCACATTCGCTACCGCCATAGGTAAAAGTTATTATGCCTTTTTAAAGCACAAACTATCGTCTGTCAAGACGGTAAGGTGCCAATGATGAATGATGATAAAAACATACAATTCTGCATAACATTTTAGGGCAGGTCTATCCTTAGATAAACAGAATCATATGGGGCTCGTTGACTTTGTCACTCTGTGTGGAAAAAATCGATAGGTGAAAGTACAGCTATAGTCTTTTATGTAGTAATTGTAACCTCTTTATGCTTCACATGTGAACTAATGTTGTGATGGTGGTTGTTCCACTAAGTATTTGTATATTTAATTGGTTGTCTGTTATCACTCAATCAGATCAAAGGTCAAGACAACAGCTGTCATTTCCCAAGATATATAACAGCTTGAACAAATTTGTGAGCTTCCAGAATGTGGGGTTGTTTCAACATCCTTACAAGGCACACAGAGAAAAGCCACTACAAGTCAGTCACTAAAGTCAAGGACCTTTTCAGATGCCAGGAGGTGAAGCGGGTTTATGGTGCTCAAAAAATGAGTTAGTTGCATGTCATTTACATGACGTAGTAGTCAATCCCAGCATTTTTTGGCCGTTCATGATTCCTGGGAAAGTTTACGTTCAGTAGTTTTCCATTGCTTTCTGAACGACCGGCACCAATACCATTTAATAAAAGACCATGTATAGACCACTCGATGGGTGATGTGGTCAATATCAAGTGAGCTGCCTTTACTTCCCAAGACATTTCCTGCTGCCTGTTTTAGGATGGTTGACTTTGGAGCCCAGGTCAATTATTTAAAATGCACGTATGTGTATTCAAATACATGATCCCTGTACCAGCAGGCAAGTATGCTAGTCACTTCACTGTCATGGCTACCAACCACCACTACATACACCTTATTTTATTGTAAGAGAACACTTGTAATAGAAAGCTGATCAAATACAAGTTTGGAGGTCAGCATGGCTAAATGGATAAGAACATGCATTTGAGGTAAGGGGTTTAACCCCTACACTGGACAGTTGAGCAAAACAATGTTTTCCCATAGTGAATTTAATAACAAAGACACAAACAATAGATTGCACGATTTATTGCCTGGCATATTTTGCTGCATCTTGTCAGGTACATAGTGCGGAATTCACACAACATAAAGTAAAATAACTAGATAAATCCTTCAAGCTGATATATACACATGCTCACACAGTAATGTCTATTGTCTACCACAGTAATTTTAAAATGACTAACATGTCTTTCTGTTTGCATAAAACTGGCCTATGTAGATTAATCATTATGGCTTCTCAAAACTTTAACAAGCGACTATTTGGTGCGTTAAAGATGCAAAAGGCACTGTCTCTATCAATCACATGGCCGCTTTCCAACACATGCCTCACAATAGACGAAGTGGGAAGTTTCCGGTGTGTTGGCCTCCCTAGGCTCCCATTGCCTGTGTGTAGTATCTTGTCAATCCAATTAGGTATGTGTTCTACCACTCTATTATTGCTCAACTGTCGCTCTGTTCTGCCGATATAGGTAGACTGGCACCTACATGTGAATTGGTAAATGCAATTGGATTTGGTGTATAGAGGGACAGGTTCTTTTACTGCTGGGGTGAGAATAGATGTGGTTCTGTACCTAAAAACTGGAGTTGCAGCACAGAATGTTTGGCTGACTGCTGTAATGAGCCGGTCCTGTAGGCATTGCATTCCGTCATCCCCTCGAAAGGTTAGCTGGATGATACCTTGAGCTTGGGCAATGTAGTTTCGTTTCGTTTTGGTTTGGGCTGTTGGCAGTTGTGCTTTATAAATCCTGTGGAGTACCCAGTCAGGTTGAAGACATTTTTCAGAGTTTCAAATTCCTCTGTCAGTGTGTCGTGGATGCATATCTTACTAGCACGGTCAAACATGGTCCGTACTAAGCCCCGTTTGAATTGGACAGGTGTAAAGCTCTGCAAAATTTAAGTATTGGCCAGTCCATGTTTCTTTGCGGTACACCGATCTTTGAATTGTGCCGTCTGCTCAACGTCGCATTAGAATATCTAGGAACAGCAACGCTTCGTTGTGTTCATATTCCATAAATAGAGAGATGTTTTTATGTGTCATGGTCATTATGGCCTGGAACGATGTTGCTTGTAGCTCGTCTGTGGTGATAATTAGTAAATCATCCACATATCAACGGTAGAAGATCAAGTTTTTAATGTCTGAGGACCCCTTGTCTTCTCAATGTGCCATGAAGATGTCCACTAGAATATTATCAAGAGGTCTCCCCATGGCCACTCAGTCAATTTGGTGGTATGACTTTTTTTTTTTTTTTAGAAAATTGAACTGTACGTCAACAAATGCCCACAGAAGTCAGATGTGTGTGCCTAACAGAGCAAATAAATAGGCACAATGCGAAAACATCTGAGTGAGAGTGAACATCCTTCAAAACACCCAGGAATGTTAACCCGGTAAACAAACACAAACTCGTTGAGTCTGCAGACTAACCGTTCCTGGTTTTAGTGGGGAGCGGCCAGTAGCGTATGAAATGCCCAATATACGGAAGTGAGGAAGTGAAATAGCCATGCACAGGACATGACAATTCCTTGGGTGAGCCCAGTACCAGAATGCTATGTGTTTGCAATTATGGAAGCCATCGTGGATGGTGGAGAATGCCCATGGTCTGCCCCTGCCTTCCCTTGAGGGCTGACCATGTCTTTGGCTGTTCTAATTTGACCAGCTGGGATGTGGATGACACCACAACAGTGAGAATCAAATGTCCTTCGAAACCTCCGGGAAGGTTAACCTGGTCAACAAACACCCACAGAAGTCAGATGTGTCGGCCTAAGGGAGCAAATAAACTTGGCAAAATGCAAAAACGTCAGAGTGCGAGTGGAATGTCCTTTGAATCACCCGCAGGAAGGTTAACCCCATCAACAAACCCTGCAAAAGTCAGGTGTGTTGGCCTAAGGGCACAAATAAACTTGGCACAACGCAAAAACGTCTGAAAAAACACTCCGGATGAACGCAGAAGAAGAATATATACAAGATGTCTTCTCCTTTTTCACTTTATGATGGCTATTAAACAAATGTCTCAAAATCGCAGAGCTAAGCATTTTATAATCTGTTGACTGCACAGTGATCCCTGTACATTGATTAAACTTGTTTTTCACCTGTATTGGTATATGTCTGGTTACTTGATTTGCAAATTGTCTTTCCATTCTACCTATGTAAGTTGCTTGGCACTCACACTGGAATTGATAGATGTAGTTAGATTTGGCATACTGAGACAAGCTTTGATGATGACCAGGAGAGAAAAGTCTCTCCTAAACTTGACATTCAGAGGGTGACAGGTCGAGACTCAGTGAAGACATTGGCTACATTTAAGTGGCTGCTATTATGTATTAGTTTAAATTAGTATTGTGATTAGGCATTTCAAAGTGATTGAGAATGATGATTGATAACTATGATTGTAATCTGTGCTTGTGTAAAAGTGTCAGCATAATAGAAGATGTGAACCCATAAGGCGGTTTGTCAAATTACAGTTAATGTCTTACTCTGTGATTCTGAAATGATAGATAGAGGAAGTGGAATTTAGTCTAAATAGAATGCCACTCAATGATATAATAGTCAGCAATCTTGTACTATGAGCAATCAGTAATCATATGAGCCATTGCAACCGGTGTAAACCACAGACAGTCATTTGTACCATACAAAAAGTCTGAATTACCAATGTAAGAGTGTTCTATCATCTTAAAGTAGTGTTAACCACAGCTAACTCATTGTACCACAGGACTGCAAGAGCTGTTAAAAAAAAGGCTGGACAAACAACAAATGCAGGAGATCCTCCTCTTGGAACATCAAGCATTCATTGCCCATATTGTCAAAGAGCATTTCTAGCCCAAATCTTAGAACTCACGCCCCCTAACTTTCAACCCCACTGGGCATATGATGGATGGATGGATGGATGAAATGAATGGTCATCATCATTCTTGATGGACAAACACCAAGATGGATAATATCCAGTCGTTTGACCAGTTGAAATGAATCTTTTAATGTTGAGGGGTTGAATGATTGTCACACTGGTTGAGCAGTTTCTGTAAGCCATTTCACCATCCTGTGTTGGACAGAGTTGAGCAGAGATTAAACCGGTCTCAGTGGTGCAGGCCTGTGCAATTTAGAAAGGCCATCAAGTTGGGGTTGATGAGCCCTATGGAGTGACTAACTGTGGAGTGACTAACTGTGGAGTGACTAACTGTGGAGTGACTAACTGTGGAGTGACTAACTGTGGAGTGACTAACTGTGGAGTGACTAACTGTGGAGTGCCTAACTGTGGAGTGCCTAACTGTGGAGTGACTAACTGTGGAGTGACTAACTGTGGAGTGACTAACTGTGGAGTGACTAACTGTGGAGTGACTAACTGTGGAGTGACTAACTGTGGAGTGACTAACTGTGGAGTGACTAACTGTGGAGTGACTAACTGTGGAGTGCCTAACTGTGGAGTGCCTAACTGTGGAGTGCCTAACTGTGGAGTGCCTAACTGTGGAGTGACTAACTGTGGAGTGACTAACTGTGGAGTGACTAACTGTGGAGTGCCTAACTGTGGAGTGCCTAACTGTGGAGTGCCTAACTGTGGAGTGACTAACTGTGGAGTGACTAACTGTGGAGTGACTAACTGTGGAGTGACTAACTGTGGAGTGACTAACTGTGGAGTGACTAACTGTGGAGTGACTAACTGTGGAGTGACTAACTGTGCAGTCGCCTCACTGATGAATTTACTATCTAAAATTGACTGAATTTTTTTCCACACATTTGCATTCAATTCCTCAGAATTGCTGACATAATATATCTAAGTAAAATTTGGTTGGATTCGATAACATGTCTTCCATTTTGTTGGAAGCAGCAAAGATGTGATTCCTGAGATGATTGTTGTGAATGGCTTAGATTGGCAGAGTAACTTAACAATGATTGATTGGAAGAGGCTAATGAAAGTAGAACATTATATACAACTGTCAGAAAGAGACAATAGTATTCTTTAGTTTTGTGATGAGAAGAGAAGCGTGGGAAAGCATTGTGATGACTGGAAAGATGCAGTGGGAAAAGAGACATGGGCAGACAGAGAGAGATAATGCTGGAGGGACTATATGGTGACAATGAGAAATATTATCAGCAGAGTTGATCCTGAAAAGGGACCGAGACCTGAGGAGATATATGAACAGCTATGGTAGTTGTCAGGGCACATGATGATGATGCAGTCTCATATGTCTCTTCAGATTACCAGTCTGAGTAAAAGAAGCATCACAAACTCCACACTTGTAAGGTTTCTCTCCTGTATGCGTTCTCTTGTGAGCCTGCAGATGGCCAGCGTGAGTAAAAGAAGCACCACAAACACCACACTTGTAAGGTTTCTCTCCTGTATGCATTCTCTTGTGATGTTTCAAAGTGCTAGTATGAGTAAATGCATCAGCACAGTAATCACACTTGTAAGGTTTTTCTCCTGTATGTGTTCTCATGTGAGTCTTCACACTGCCAACATGACTAAAAGAAACACCACAATCATCACACCTGTACGGTTTTTCTCCTGAATGTGTTCTCTTGTGGGTCTCCAGATGGGCAGCTCGAGTAAATGAAGCACCACAGTCATCACACTTGTAAGGTGTTTCTCCTGTATGTGTTCTCATGTGGTACTTCAAACTGCCAATTCGAGTAAAAGAAGAATCACAATTGTAAGGTTGTTCTCATGTGTGTGTTCTCATGTGAGTCTTAAGACTGTCAAAACGAGCAAAAGAAACACCACAACCATCACACTTGTAAGGTTTTTCTCCTGTATGTGTTCTCTTGTGGGTCTTCAGATGGTAAGCTTGAGTAAAATAAGCACCACAACCATCACACTTGTAAGGTTTTTCTCCTGTATGTGTTCTCTTGTGGGTCTTCAGATGGTAAGCTTGAGCAAAATAAGCACCACAATCATCACACTTGTATGGTTTTTCTCCTGTATGTGTTCTCTTGTGGGTCTTCAGATGGTAAGCTTTAGTAAAATAAGCACCACAACCATCACACTTGTAAGGTTTTTCTCCTGTATGTGTTCTCTTGTGGGTCTTCAGATTGTAAGCTTGAGCAAAATAAGCACCACAACCATCACACATGTAAGGTTTTTCTCCTGTATGTGTTCTCATGTGAGTCTTCAGATTGCCAGCACGAGTAAAAGAAAAACCACAATCATCACACTTGTAAGGTTTTACTCCTGTATGTGTCCTCATGTGAGTCTTCACACTGTCAAAACAAGTTAAAGAAACACCACAATCATCACACTTGTATGGTTTTTCTCCTGTGTGTGTTCTCATGTGAGTCTTCAGACTGCCAGCATGAGTAAAAGAAAAACCACAATCATCACACTTGTAAGGTTTTTCTCCTGTATGTGTTCTCTTATGTTTCTTCAAATTGCCAGCTAGAGTAAAAGCAGCACCACAAACATTACACTTGTAAGGTTTTTCTCCTGTATGTGTTCTCTTATGTTTCTTCAAATTGCCAGCTAGAGTAAAAGCAGCACCACAAACATCACACTTGTAAGGTTTGTCTCCTGTATGCGTTCTCTTGTGGTTTTTCAAACTGCAGGAGTGATTGAAAGAAGCACCACAATCATCACACTTGTAAGATGTATCTCCTGTATGTGATCTTTTATGGTCTTTCAGATTGAAAGCTTGAGTAAAAGAAGCACAGCAATCATCACACTTGTAAGGTTTCTCTTCTGTATGTGTTCTCTTATGTTTCTTCAGATTGCCAGCTATACTAAAAGAAGCACCACAATCATCACACTTGTAAGGTGTCTCTAGTGTATGTATTCTTTTGTGATTCATGTCCTTTTCACACTCTAGATGTTCATCTTGAATCAAAAGACCATCCCATTCATTGCATTTGTTTGGCATCTTTTCAGTATGTGTTCTCTTATATCTGTCTACACAAACATATGGACTAGAAACACCAGACATATCTCCAGTGTGAGCTCTTTGAGAGCTGTAACTGACATAATCAAAAATGTCATCAATAGACTGTGAAAAGCTCTGTGTATAATTTTCTTGTGTTTCCTTATTTTGCTGCTGACAATTCTCAATAGCCAGAGACAGTTTATTGTTTGTATCAATTGCAGAAGACACACTTTCTGATATTTGACAACACTTTTCATGTTTTACTGATACCTTACAACTGTCCTCAACTATTACTGATTCTGAATTGCTGTGTTCTGTCATTTCTTGAATGATGCTACCCCCAGTTTTGTCTACCATTGTACTGAATCTGTGACTCCTGTCCCCACACAGAACATATGATAATTCTTGTTTCACAACCTTCATGTCTATGCTGTCATATGTCCACTTTTGTGAATGCTCTTGTTTGGAGTGGGAAGGACTCCTTGGAGACTAAGAGTGTATTTCTGAAACACAACAAAGTAAATAATTAATATTCTCATGAATATACCAGGTATTGATTATCAACAGATGTGTATGTGTAATCAAGTAGGTACACATTGCGGTTATAGACAATGAATTTTGAGTAAACAAAAGATGAAGAAAAAGAATGATTAATGTGCTCAAGTATGATCTACACTGATGTATGATCTAAATGCATGATGATATAAGCTGATGTATGATTCAAACTGATGTATGATTTAAGGTCATGATGATATAGGCTGAAGTATGATACAGGTTGATGCATGATCCAGGCCGTTGTATGGTCTAGGCTATTGTATGACCTACGCTGATGTGTGATCTAAGTTCATGATGATATAAGCTGATGTGTGATCTAAGTTCATGATGATATAAGCTGATGTGTGATCTAAGTTCATGATGATATAAGCTGATGTATGATCTTGGCTGATTTATGATATAAGCTAATGTATGATCCTAGCTGATATAAGATCTAAGTTTATGATGACATAAGCTGATGTATAATCTAGGCGGTTGTATTATCTAGGCTGTTGTATGATCTAAGTTCAGTGTGACAAGCTTGAGAAACTGTCAAAGTACAGTGCGAGGTTGCAGGTGTGGAGTCAAGGAGTTTAATCAAAACGTCCAGCAAACGGGTTAGTCCCAGGACAGTAGGATCGTATTGCAAGGGCATGTCAATATAAATCAGCGGCAAGCAGGTAGAATGTGTGACACTTTGGAAAATCCAACATGTAGTGTAGGGAAGAGTCATGAGAATCCTTAATTAACTGGTCAAGAGTTAATTGGATTCTAACGTGGGTAACTAACTGTTCAAATATATAGAGAGAGGAGAGTCTGATCGGGGCAGTGAGTCTCTGGAAAGTTAGGGAAACGACGCTTAGAAAACACTATTAGACATTATTATGCAATTGATGAAAGTAAAATCACTTAATTATTATGTATGTGTATCTAACACTAGAATCATCGACATAGTCATCTCATCATAAGTAATTTATTTGGCAAAAAGGATGGTCAACATCCACAAAAGGAAAGGTAGAAGCCATACAAAGTACAAGCACTCAGTTGTTGAGAATTAGATGACAATTGTGGATTAGAAAGTTATCTCATCAGCTTTGTAGATGCAGTAATGTCTGGGGATGAGATCAGAGATTGTGTATGTCAGTCTTGGATAGATGGGAAGGCAACCCTTCTCTGATGTATTCGAAGCAATGGCTTAGAATCATTAAGCTTAACTCATGGTTTTGAGTGAGGATTTCATTGCCTGAACCTACCAAGGAAGTATGGCGTAAATCAAGTGTAATCCTAGAAAAAAAAATATATCAGCTTAGTCTCAAAGACATGGAGCATCTTGTAGATGTGAAGATGATACTAAGTAGCCACAATATAAGGTTATTAAGTGCGCCCACCAGAGTAGTGATTTTAAAGAGTGTTTGGCAAATACCTTAACAAATGTGTAAGAATCTACCTGACATGGCCATGAAGAATATACAGAGATGAGACTTTAACCCTGAAGAAACAGAACACTAGCTACAAGAGAATGAGAAAGAATGTAGACCTGCGACAAAGGAACAATAAATATTCCTCAAAGATGTAATAAGAGAAGTAATTTGTCACATTTATAGATTAGAACCTTCTTCAATATCCAGTTCTTGTCATATAGATTCATGTGTTCTTTTCTGTATACAAGATATTCTTCATCATCATCGTGTGCCATGCCGATAGGCTTGGGGGTGGGAGGGTGGGGGAGGGGGGGTCATGTTTCGCCATCTCAGTGGAGTTGTGAATCAGATCAGTGTTCCCGTCTCAACAATGCCATGTGGCCAACAATCAATCAATCAATCATGTGCCATGCCGGAAAGCGTGGGCGGTCATGAATCACCATTTCACTCGATCACCAGAGTCGTGGATCAGCTCAGCATTCCTGTCTCAGTATTTTCCTCTCTGTCTTCCTCTTGGTCTGTTCCCTTCGATCTTGCCAGTTGTCACTAAGTTCTCCAGTCCATTTCTTCTCATAACATGTCCAAAAAATTTTGACTGTCTACATTTAATTTCTCTAATCAATTTACAATTTTCATTTGTCTCCAGTAGTACTTGGTCATTGGTTTTTCTGTCTGTCCATGGTATTCTTTGCATTTTCCTCAGAAATCACATTTCTGCAGCCATCAGATGTTTTTCAGCTTGACTGCACATTGTCCGAGTTTCACATCGATACAAAAGAACAGGCTCTATGTATCCCCTCAACACTCTCTTTCTCGTTTCAATTGACATCTTTTTATTGGTCAGAATATTTTTCATCTTGCTAAAGGCTACCTTCGCCATGGTGATTCTTGTTCTAATCTCTTCAAGGCATCTCCCATCAGATGTTATGACTGTTCCGAGATAACTGTACCGATTCACTTGTTGAAGAATATCCCCATTTACTTGTATGTGGCTAACCCATCCAGATATTTACTTCTTTGCCTTCCCCTTGTTCTCTTCCCTTCGATCTTGCTAGCTGTCACCAAGTTTTCCAATTTATTTCTTCTCAGAACGTGACCAAAGATTTGGACTAGATATTCTTAGAACCCGTCTATAACATTTATATTCAAAGGCATTTATGTGCTGTTCAGCTTGATTAGTATGTGTCCAGGTCTCACAGGTGTATTTTGCAATAGGAACGATGCATACTCTTAAAAATCTAATTTATGTAGTTCTATCTTCCGTTTTCACAATTTATTCAGTTCTTTTAGTTTTTGAAGAGCAATAAATATTCGTCTTTTAATTTCCTTCATTTTCTCATCATTTCTGGTCATTAATGACCCAAGATATTCAACATTTTCCAACACCTCCAATTTTTCCTCATTAACAGATATTTCTTTCTCCATATTAGTTTTATCTGCAAGCATTATCTTTGTTTTTGCTATGTTCAGATATAAGTTGTGATTTTTACTATTCTTTTGGGTTGATATTAGTTTTTCTATACCATCCTGTGATGTGGATAGTAATATTGTACCATCAGCATATCGAATCTCTGGTATGTCATGACCACCAATATTTAGGGCATCAAATTGCCCCTTGTTATATCATCTCTGACATTTCTCATTATATTTTTGGCGTACAGGTTAAACAATAGCGGGGCAGCACACATCCCTGTCAGACTTCTTGCTCGATGTCAAACCAATCTGTCGTGCCATCTATTCAAACTGTTGGTCTAGATAGAGCATTTTTATGAGTTGTACTACATGTGATGGAAAGCCCATATTCCTCATGATTTCCCAAAGTTTCTGATGTTGTATACAGTCAAATGCCTTTGAATAATCCACAAAACATGAGAATAGGTTTACATTAAATTCTCTGCACTTCTCTATTATTAAACACATGTTGAGTATGTGATCTCTTGTTCCTCTTCCATGTCTAAATCCAGCTAGAACCACATTAATCTCTTCTTCCATTTTCTTATGAAGTCTTCAAATTATGATTTGTATTACAAAGTAGTGCAGCTTTACATAACAGAATTGTGACACATACAGGACATTGCGGCATCGCCGCAATGTCCTGTATGTGTCACAATTCTGTTATGTAAAGCTGCACTACTTTGTGTCATTTTATATTGTTTACATTTTCACAGCTTTACCGCAGTTCACCCCAATTTTATTCATGATTTTTATTAGAATGTTACTTGCATGACTGATCAGGGTTGGTGAATAATTCAGGTTGGTGAATAATTTTAGGTTGCCCTATTTTGGTATTGGAATGAAGATAGTTCTCTTCCAATCATTTGACCATATACCATGTTTCCATATTGCAGTTGGCGGGGTAGGGGTATCCCCTATCAAAGGAGATGTAAGATGCCTCCTTTCCTCCGTTAGTCTACGGGACACCCTTTTGTAAGGTAGAGTACCCATTTAGTGGCCCCCTAATAAGGGTTATGTGAAACCATGGAAGCAGGTTGTGGATGGAGTGCGAGGGCAGCCAACAGTTTGTTGTTGGTTATGGTCTGCACTCTGCGGTGATTGGCAGATGATCACATCAGTAGAGACAATAGCTATGGCCACTGACTAGTACAGTCACTGCCAGAGGGAAAGCAATGGCAAACTAACTTCTGCAAAACTTGCCAAGAAACCTAACAACCATGAAAGAAAACATAATAAATTTACCGGTGCAAGTAAATAAAACAGGGTACTATTGAATTACACATTTGTTCTTCTTTGCCTGAAAATGTACCATGTGGCAATAGAGAGAGAGAACAAAGGCAAGAAGCCAACCAATCAAAGCACATTTGTATTTTTCAAGATAATGATCAGCATAAAATGAATTATTATGATTGAGATGACAATGAAAAACCTATAATTGAAGATCATCATCATCATCATCTTCCACGTTTGCCATCAAGTATCATGGGAAGGAATAAGTAATGTTTCAGCACCCGATGAGTGGCACTGTGATTGTACAAAGTCTTTTATGTTGTCAATCCATTTTCTTCTTGGGCATCCTCTTGCTATCGTATCAGATCTTCTTTGATGTTGCACCAGTGCTGGTAACTGATGCTGTTGCACTGAAGATAGTGTTTTCAAATTCCCTTAGTCACGCAAATGAAAATTTCGGCAATCGTGGCTGGAACATTGTTGCTTTATGATGAAGAAATTGTGAAGTGAGCAGAAAGTTTTCCACCTACACTGCAGCCATTAAAGTTGATCTTGGACTCTGATCTCTCACAATTCATAGTTTTGGGAGGATAATGTGGTGGTTTTCCCATGCCTTCCATATTCATCCAGAGTTCTTTTACCTCTGCCTTAGACAGTAATTTCTGACCGCCAGGTCAAGAGAGTGCTCTGCTCTGCTCAGCAGAGTTGTCCACTTCTCCTCAATTCAATGACAATTCTTTTTTGTGTGCAGTGTTTGAGTAGATTTACATTCTGCTATTGTGTAGATTTTGATGTTATAATGCTTTGACAATTCAGAAAGCAATGGCAAACTCCTAAATGTAGAATTATCTGGTAAATCACAAACAGTCAATAAATGCTGGGATTGAGTGCAACATCCTGTAAAGAATATTCAACTAACTGTTATATTATATTGCACTTAATCTTACCTTGACCTTGACACTCCATGGTAGCTTATTCTCCATGTTATGTCTACAGTCAGTCTGAAAGGATTTGTAAGTTACATTTGTATGCAAACATAAACTATATAAATTAATTTGATATTTTGTTTTTCAAGATACTTAACCATGATTTTTTTTTTCATATCCTATTTACAGGACATTGCTGTCAACACCAGCATTTTACTGCTGTTGTTGATGTTTTGGCAAGTTTACGTTCAGTAGTTTGCCATTGCTTTCTGAATGACTGGCTCCCATACCAACACATTAAAACCCAGCACACACATGGTCAGCCGCCAAATCGGTCGCAGCTGTGTTTCGAATGCAGGTAAGCGGCCTCACGAATCGTGTCTGAAAGACATTTGCCATGGAGACCGGCTAATCGTGATTAATGATACAAAATGTCTTGGGGTGATTACTTCAAGACATGATTTCTCATGAGTTATTCCTCAAGTTCCCATTAAGAATCTTAGTTTGGCAATCAATCACGTGGTAATGACATTGGTTTAACATGACAAAAATAACATAACAATACATGACAGATTTGTGAAAAATCCATATTACTTGTGTCACACATCATATATACTTTAAAGCTGAAGCAATACTTATAACAGCAGCCATTCTTTGATGTATCTTGTTTTCCCCCTTCCATATATCCAGTGAGTCTTCAAATGGAGAGAAAAACAAGAAATTCTAGTCATCAATGTTCCTTCTAAACTGTTGCTTAAGAGCAAGAAGTTTACTTTGTTAACTTCTAACATGAAATTTGTGAACATGCCTACATTTGACAATCAGGTACATTTGGTTCCAATATTGATTGCTTGTGCACTGAAGCTCGATGATCTGGACTTCGTCGATGACATTGCCTTCTCGTCCTACACATTGAAATGAGATGCAAGATGTAGCTAAACACATTAGATAGGATGTCACAATTAAGTCTACAATTTCATAGGGAAAGACAATGATAATGAGGAAAAAAAAAAACAAGCAAATGATAACCTGATCTCCATTGGTGAAACTTCACTTCAAGAGGCAGAATTATTCATCTTAGGTAGCAATGTAGACACAGATGGGTCAACATATAAAAATATTAAAATAAAAATGAGAAAGGCAAGAGGACTTTCATAGCAATTAGACATTTGTGGAAGACAAAAAAAAAATTAAACAACAGGTTGTTCAAGTAAAACATTAAACCAGTACTACTGTATGGATCAGAAACATGGAGAATGACATACAGAGATTATTAATAAACTACAAAAATTCATTAATTGTTGACTGGTGAACTAAAATGTTATGACAGAATCACCAATGTGAAACTCCTAAAGAGAACTAAACAAATACAAGTTTACCAAGAAGGAATAAATGATGCTGTACTGCATATGACATACTCTGAGAACACCAGAGAATTTTATCATGTCAAAAGCCTTTATCCAGAATTGACAAGCAAATGAAATAAAAGGAAGACCTAAAAACACAAGTAGAAGAGAGTTAGAGACAGAAATGAATAATATCAGGAGGACATGGGCAGCTGCATGACATAGCAACAGATAGAATGGCTTGGGCTGAATTGATTGACGGCCCATACCAAATGGGGGATAAAGTTAAAAAGAAAAGATTTTGATAAAAGCCAATGTGGCAAGTCCCTAAGTATCATAAAATATATCAGGCCAGAGACATTTGATCTTTGACCCCTGCCACAAAAGGCTGCCTATCTAGGTCTATGTCCATGAATTCCCACATTATTTTGACAAAAGTCGACCAACCGGCAGTAGCATTTATTTGTCAATTGTGCAGCTGAAAGACACAATTTATTCAAAACCAAATAATGATATATCAATTATAATTGACTTAGATCTTGAATAAGGTACCATTAGATGTTATTATATCAGTTCTATCCAACTTATTTTTATTGGTTGTTTTTTCCACTCCAATTGTTTTTCTCAAAATATTAGGGAAGTGTCATGAAACTATCTAAAGACACTTAATGAGGGGGAAAAACAACTAGATCTAAAATTCATAGGTGAGAATTGAAGATAATAAGAATAAACATTGCAAATGATGACCTGATCTCTCTCAGTGAATAATAATAGATAAGAGAAGTAAAATGATTTGTCTAGTTCTCTGCATGAGTTTCCTTAGTGAAACCTCACTTCAAGCTGTGGAATCATACATCTATTTATGTACCAATGTAGACAAAGATGGGGGAACATATAGAGATATTAACTGATTCAGTGCCAAACAAAAAGTGGGTTTGGCCCAAGCAGAAATTGATGGCAGAAAATGGGAAGTAGGGGTGTCTCATAATAATGCTCTAAAAATTGTTGAAGTGGTAGCAAATATATTGTATTATATATCAAATTAAAGGACATTGGACACGGAACACGTTGGTATTGCTACTGTTGCTATAGGTTAGAAATATAATAATAATATTAGCAGATGTTGTAAAAAACAATTGAAGACAGGGGTGACAAGTACATGCAATTTCCACTTACCAAGGCGCTACTGCTCCAAGGATGTTTATAATCCAATGAAACTTGCTGAATTATGATAACTACACCACTTTGCTACACAAATATCAATAGAACGGCTCCATAACACCAATAAATCCAAATAAAAACATCCTATTTTGAAGCGCATCATTGTCACATAAAATGGAAAATGTCGGAAAATCACGAGACAGGTTTTGACCGTTTTCTGCCGATAAACACAAAATGTACGCTATTTTTTAGTTAGTTATAATTATTATTCTTTTAATTTAATTATTTAAATACTTCTTAAATACTTTGTGATAGGCAAAGCAAACTTTAGGGGCACAAGTGTGGCCCATCAGCTAATTCGACATGATGACAAACTTTCACGGTTAGCGGCTAAGAGTTAGTTTGTTTACATTCATAAATAATACATTTTAACCGAAAAAACACATTTAACGTGTGCTATCAGTTTAGAATCGTTCACAAATTCCTTTAAATAAGAATAACTACAATCTAACATTGTTTAAAACTTTTATCTGATATAAATGAGGCCGAAAATCAAGGACCCATGCAATTTATAAAACCGCGAGTAACTACAACTTTTTTAACACAACTTTTAAACACATCCACACGATTTAGTCACCAAATGTCGATATCTCGTGGCCTGTGTGTAAATGAAAAACCTTCTTTTGGCATAAAACTTCGTTTCAGGGTATTAAAAATAAGCAAGGGATTGCAAACGAAAGAAACAAACGGACTGCCAAGATCTTGCCAATATATTGATGAAGGGGTGAAACAGTTGAGACTTTTTGGCAATCGGTTGGCGGTCGGCAGCAAATCTGTTAAAATAAACATATAAAAGGAATTCCACAGTGCCAAAATAATGTTCCAACTCTTAAAGTTAAATCATTACTGCTGGATGTCTCAGAAACATGGAAAATGACTCAACCAATTATTAATGGACTACAAACATTCATTCATTGTTGCCTGTGTAGAATAAAGGGACTAAAGTGGTATGCCATAATCACTAACATGGAGTTCATGAAGAAAGCTAAAATACAAGTGAATCAAGAAGTGAGGAAAAGACACTAGGTAGGACACAGAAATTCAGAAAATCTGAAAATAATGTAATGTATAACAAGAAATGAAATGGCGAAATCATGACCGCCCACGCTTTCCGGCATGGCACATGATTGATTGATAACAAGAAAGTCTATTGTATTGACTTAGGTACTTTGAGTATGTTTTTTCAAATTGAGTATTTATAAAAGGAGACTGCCACAGTGATTTAGGAGGCAGCTGGTTGATGGATCAGGAAATATAATCCTTACTTTGCTGTGGATGGAACTCAGACCACCGATTTGGCAGCCTATGCAACCGCGATTCACTGTTACAAGCTAGCAAGTGAATGTGTTAACTAATTTCCTCTTTGTTCTTTTAACTCATTCAGTACCAAACTTGAAATGCCAATAATTGTCATTGACGACTGCATTGGCATCTTATTTTATTGGACTCTTTAGTTCATTTACATTTCAGTCAGGCTCTATACTAGGATATTTGATTGTGCTGTGACCCGAAATGAAATCGGAAGTGATATACCGCGCCACCCAGCAATAATCCATTGAGTCCCCAAATATGTCTATCTAAAGACCATTCATGCTTTCGACATCATTTATTCATTCAAATATCACATGACAATAACGCACACCATCATGACTTCAGCAGAAAAGGTCCGCCTAATATTCCGTGCACAGCGATTTGTTGAAATTATCATGGCTTTTAAATAAATAAAAATTATTTAGCATACTTACCGTAATTAATTTGTTTCTGCCACTATTAATAGAAAACTATTAATTTTAGATGGATGTTTTAATTCTGCATCCAAATTTACATATATTTGGAAAGTTTCATTGCTAAACTTTACTCAAATTGTGGTTTAAAAATTTTTTTTTTGCGAAGATGTGCCTCTGTGAATGGGAAACCCCTAATGGCGGCCGCACATAATCATATCGATCAAACTGGCATGTACACTTTGTAACACTCAAAACATGCAATGCAGTTTGAATTACTAAAGTTAAAGAGAATACAATTTTAAAGATTAGTAATAATTTATTTGTATACTTGTACTATGTTTTAATCATTTAACATGATGGAACATATGTTTGAAGTCATTTTTTCATATCTGTATATGACCCGTTTGAAACAATCTCGCAAGTGCGGAGGTAATGGACACACTGAAGAGTTCCAAAGTCACGGCAAACATGTTAATATTTTATCGCGATACACATTCATAAAAATGAGAATATCTCCACTTAGAATTAACATACAGCATCAATGGGGTACCATTAGATTTGGTTTTTCAAGGCCTATCTATCTGTCGTGGTCTCATTAGTAAATACTCAATTTTAAAATCAAAATCAAAAATGCTATCTATACAGGATTTTGTTTCACCATAAGCTTAAGACAGAAGTCATTTTTATTACACTAGTAGTAACACTACTTACTATTTACGTTGTACAGTACAGGATATTATAAGACGTGAGACTTGTTGTTCCAATCAATATATAATATAAATTATAATATATTATTATTATATATCCAACATCAACATCAAATGGAATTGGAATTTTGGAATGGTGTGAGAATGAGATTTTCATTCATTGCTCCGGCCCAATATTCAGCGTCATCAATCCACCATTTCCCTAAGCCACAGAACTCATTCACTGGCACCTTGCCGTCTTGACAGACGATAGTTTGTGCTTCAAAAAGGCATAATAACTACTACCCACGGTGGTAGCGAATGTGACTGATAAGGCCAATTCACACTGTAAATGTTCGTCCACAGTGGGTGCATGTGAACACCTGGTCATTTCCACCATCATACACCATCTTATGTCTCACACACTCGGTGTGTGACTTATCTGCAATAATTTTCTCCTTTGTCATTATTCCATTTCTGATATTTGCCCGCCATGCAACACGTTCAGCGGCGACTTGCTCCCAATGTGCAATATTAATGCCTGTATCAATCTTGTCCCGTTTACACACATCTTTGTATCGTAGTAGAGGCCGACCCTGAGATCTCTTACCCATGTGTAATTCACCAAAAAGATGTCCTTTGGTATTCTACCATCATCCATCCTCCTACCATGTCCTATCCATCTAAGTCTACGAAGACAGAGCATGGAATACACCGTCACACAACCTGATCTTTCCAATACTTCAGTATTTGTGATTTTGTCTTGCCACTTAACACCAAGTATTCTTCGCAGACACCGCATATGAAAGCTGTTTAGACGTTTCTCTTGGTGAGAGTAAGTAGTCCAGGTTTCACTGCCATAAAGAAGAATACTAGGGACACAGGCTTGATAGACAAGGACTTTTGTTTTGGCAGTAAGCTTCCAGTTCTCCCAGACTCTTTTTCTTAAACCTGTTCATTGTTGTGGCTGCCTTACCAATCCGGATGTTGATTTCCTGATCTAGGAATAATTTGCCATTTACCACTGATCCTAGATATGTCAAATGGTCTACTATCTCTAGTTCGGTGTCGTCAGTAAAGATTGCTGGTACCCCATGTGCACCTTGTGACATAATCTGTGTCTTGTTTTTGCTAATTGTTAAACCAAATTCAGAACAAGCATTGGAGAATGCAGATAGTAGACATTGTAATTCTTCTTCAGAGTGTATCATAACTGCAGCATCATCTGCAAAAAGCAACTCTCTGATCAGTACCCTCCTAATTTTGGTCTTGGCCTTCAATCTCTGAGCATTTTAGAGGCCGCCATCTGAGCGTGAGTGAATGTATATACCACCATCCTGATCACGAAAGGCATATTTCAGTTAGTTAGTCGACAGATCATCCTCATTGCACATCGAACCATTCAGTCCATAAGTGCTCGGATCCCCTCCTCAGCAAATCCCGCAGCGTGTAGCGGCTAACGACGCCAGTTCTGTGTTGGTTTATCAATCTTCTTTGGCTTCCTGCGTAGTGTTCTTGTTTGGCCACACCTCTTTTAATTTGCTGCTCTCGCAGTCTGGCCATTGTTGTAGATTCACAGTCATCACTTGGTTCTCGCAAAAGTCTTACTTCTCGTAGAGCATTCAGAATGTCGGCCTGGTCCATGGCGCGTCCGCCCTCCACAGTAGCCTCACCTGCGAGGTTGTCAGCCCGCTCATTTCCCTGTACTCCCGCATGCCCTGGCACAAAGATGAAACTTATCTTTGCCAGTCGAGACCGCTCCAGAGGCAGCAACCATTCTCTTCGGAGATGCATATTTCAGTAGAAGTGAAAAGTATATTCCAAAGAGGGTGGGAGTTAGTACACAACCTTGCTTAACTCCACTCTTGATTTCAAACTCTTCTGAAGTTGCACCATCAAACTTGATTATACCCTTCATGCCTGCATGGAACGATTCCACAATGGACAGAAGAGTTGGTGGGCAGCCAATCTTCTTTAGTGCCTTGAACAGACCCTCACGACTGACCAAATCAAATGCCTTTGTGGGGTTGATGAAGGCAATAAACAGTGATTGATTCTGTTCACGGCATTTTTCTTGCATTTGTCGCAATGCGAATATCATATCAATGGTAGGCCGGTTCTGTCGAAAGCCACACTGTGATCCGGGGTAGACTTGATATCCTAGGACTTGAAGTCTGCGCAGAACAATTCTGGCAAATACTTTTCCAACAATACACGGAAGTGAGATACCCCTATAGTTGTTGCAGTCGCTCTGATCGCCCTTGTTCTTGTACAGTGTTATGATGCTTCAATCTTTGAAATCCTGTGGGACTTGTCCTTCTCACCAGCATAGCTGGTGGATCTGTAGAGTGAGTGTGTCTTGCCCACTCCTGATAACCTCTATTGGAATCCCATCCTTACCTGGAGCCTTGCCAGATGCAAGTTCATTTATAGCACACTTAACTTCTGTTATGGTGGGAAGTGTGTCCAGGTGGTCTAGAGTTGGTAGAGCCTCTATGGCGTTGAGGGCATCATCTGCTAGTTTGGTCTCACTTGAGTAAAGCTCCAAATAGTGCTCTACCCATCTATCCATCTGCTGTTTCTTATTAGGATGATTTTTCCAGTCAAGGTTTTCAATGGTGCATTTCTTTTGATCATTGGACCACAGGCTTTCTTTATCCCTTCATACATGCTTCTGATGTTTCCCTTATCACTCGCATTTTGAATATACTCACATAACTTGATCCAATAGTCATTTGCACACTGCCTGGCAGCCTTTCGCACATCTTTCCTAGCTTGCTTGAGCTCACTGAGAGTGTTATGCGTTGTTCTTTCCTTGTTTCTTAAGAGTGCTATCTTCTTCTTATCAATCAAGTGCTGCAGTGTCTGGCTGTTTGCCGTAAACCAGTACTGCCTCTTACGATCCACAGTGCCGTAAACCCCTATGGCAGTTTTATAAAGAGTTTCCTTAAGTTTACTCCACTTTTCACTTACTGTACAAGTTTCTGTTGAAACTCAAGGTACTTTTCAGGATCATGAGTGTTAATAATATTAATCCTGGGGCTACATCTGTGTTTAGATGTGTAGATTATCTATGGTCTCAGTCTAACCCTTGCAAGAACCAAAGAATGATCCATATCACAGTTACCTGTGGTAACTTTGAGTCAATGATGTATGGTTCAGATGTTGTCTCCATGTGATGATGAAGTCCAGCTGATACCAATGGGCGGATCTTGGATGTTTCCATGTGACCTTATGCAGCTCTTTTGTTTTAAAAAAGGAGTTTGTAATACATAGGTCATTTCTGGTGCAATGCTCCAGCAGCCTTTGCCCATTTTCTTTCACTAGACCGATGTTGTATTTTCCAAGGCACACTGGCCATGAACTTGAGTCCTTGCCCACATGAGCATTCAAATCACTGAGTATATAAATGTAGTCAGATTTTGGAACTGCCTTGATCACTGAGTCTGTAGAACGAATCCTTCACTTCATCAGAGGAATGGAGTGTTGGTGCATGTGCAGTAATAATGGTGGCAAAACCACAAGAGGTTGCCAAGTGCAGGGATAATAGTCTTTCACTACCTCCTGCTGGAATTTCAATCATTCCCAGTAGCGAATTCTTCACTGCAAAGCCCACACCATGTTGCCTTTTTTCTGCCTGCCATCTACCCTTCCCATAAAAGGTGTAATTGTTTTCCCTGAGTGACCCTTCCTCAGCGAGGCGAGTCTCCTGCAGGCCAGCAATATCAATGTTAAGATGATTGAGTTCGGCATCAATCACAGCCGTTTTTCTTACATTGTCAGTATTGGTCAAGTCAATGGAAAATCCTGGACACATGGTTCTTACGTTCCACATTGCAAGTCATAGCTTGAGGTTTCTATCTTTCTTTGAGTACCTGGTGCATTGCTTTTACAGCCTGCAATTCAGATTTTGTCCTAGCCCCAAGCAACCATTGAAGCAGGCAGGCTGTGGCGGATTAGCACCCAATTGGCCGGGGGCTACCCAGCTTGAGGCGGGCAGTAGCTTATCAGTGACACCTGTAGGTGTCTCCGACCGTCAGAGGCAATGTGTGGTGCCCCAAGTCCAATTGACAGGGACTTATAACCTGTAACAGTTGCCTCTCGCTTTGATTTTGAGACCAGTTAGGACCAGGGATGGAGTTATTGCCTCTCCATAGCAAAAAGCCTGGGCTAAAATATAGAGACCATGTGTTGTCCATGCAGCATGATCTCTTTCTCGGCCTGCCTAGTTCACTCCAGAGGAAAGGTAACACCTCTACATCTGGAACAAGACAAGCTGCAGAAGCTGCCAGATCAGCAAACAATGCTCTAACTGTCCGCCTGTCAGAGCTTCGATCCTAGACAAGCTTGCCAACCAAGGCTTAGAGCCTGGTCTGCCCTGCCATGACATTTTGTCTTTAGGTTGCATTTCCTCGCAGCAGGATAAGGCTTGTACCCTCCCAATTGCGCTCTTCCGCCCGAAGCCGTTGGCACAATGTGGGGTGTCGCGTTTTTGGTTTAAAAAAAAAGCTCCGCCCAACGTTCGGCGCTAACAGAGAAAGAAAGCAGGAAGTAAGTACCGTCTACTCATCTACTGTCATACCGTAGCTCAGATCTGACAAAGACCTGAACTAGCTACCTCACACTACCTGTATTCTCTGATTACTTTCTATGCCTCTGCCTCTTAGTCCCACATAGAAACCTTTCGGTCCTAGACGTTCTCCCGACGCTCATCAAGCAGCAGTTAGCTTTGTTTGACTCTACTACAACAATGGCGTCGAGCTGGACTCGTTTGTCCAAGGAGATCATTCCTGGTGCTTGTGTTCACTTCCGTCAGTCCTGGGGGAAAATGGCGGCTTGTTGACGCTCAATATGGTCTAGAGCAATCTCTGACCGCTTGTGGATGTTGGATATTGCATCTACAACAGTCTCACGTCGTGTGATATCCTCTACAACGTAATTAGTAAGTAGTGTAAATAACTATATCTCTAGTTTTAAGCTTATGGTGAAACACAGTAGTGGATAGAGCCTGACTCAAATGAAAATGAACTCCAGTGGCCAATCCAATAGCCAATATCAGTAGTAGCAGGTTTGATCGTGATTTTCAAATTGAGTATTTATTCATGAGACCACCACAGAAAGATAGGCCTTGACAAACCGAATCTAACAGTACCAAGATGATGCATGTATGTCAATTAGAAACAAAGATATGCATCTTTGAGTGTCGTGATCGTAAACACAGAAATTGAAACAAAAGATCTCCTCTGGGCATCTTTTTTTTCATGTCCGAGTCAAGGTCATAGCAGAAGTTATCAAAATGTATGTTCTTATTAGATGACCGACCCATATGTGTAAATGACAGCATCACCCTATAAAGAATCTCGAAGATCAAAGTGTTTGCGTTGACTCTGAGGTAGGCACGTGCTCGGTAAATTTGTATTCTGTCCCCCATGGTTGGTGTCAGGGTCTTAAACCTGGCTCGTTATACCTAACACATGTGAGACAAGTACAAGTACAACATGATTGGACTTGAGACACAACGACACGTAGTTCAATGGATTTATTTACCGATCACATGCAATACGATCTAGTTGTGCATGGAATGATCATCACAATACATAAATAATATATATCAATACACTTACAGACAACCCACAGCTTACAGTCTATCTCACAAGATATACAAGCACTCGACTTTCGGGCACAGAACTACACAAGCCTTTCTCTACCCACACGTCAGTCCGGTCCGAGTACCCAAAGCTGTCTCTTGTCTCTCACAAAGCGCTTGCCCTCTGTGGCTGGACGCACGCGGACTGCGTGCGTCTTGCTTTGTCCTTGCCTGACCGCTGGCTGTCACGTCAGCCAGCAACCTCGCGGGCAGGTAACTAATACTCGCCTGGCGGGCGTAACGATGTTCCTGCATACCGGCAACATTCGAGACTCTGACACGCTCCCCCGGGGCTTTTCATGAAAGATGACATCTTTCATGTATACTCTATATACATACCGGGTTAATATTTTAACCATGTCAGAGTCTACCTTTCTGTTGTTATATACATTGGTATGGAAATACATAAGAATACATATATTGGCATAGAAATACATAAGAAATGCAAGTTGTATTTTAAGACATGTGGTGTTCAATCTTTACCACTTTCCAAGTTTCATCCACTCGATGGACGTTCACCTGAGTTGCAATATTGACCCAGTCAGATCGGTAGCAACAGCTATCCAGCAACTACCTCGCAACCTCAAAAAAAAAGTAATAATATGCTTTTTGAAACAAAAAACATCTGGTAAGACTGTAATACAACTTTTTTACAAGCCGCATTCAACGCTCGAGCTCCGACCTCATTTGGCCGGGAGCCCTTCCGTCGGTCTACAACATCGGTAAACCTATACGATGCCCAGTTGACGACTACTTGGCGTGTTAACAATCTGGCAACAACATGGCTATTTATATACAACACATATTCGCATACATTTCAATTCATCGCCCTTGGTGTAATAATGTAATAACAATTAAATGAAAGGGACATTATTTCAAAAAAATATCAAATCTAATTAATTACAATTATTGGTCTATTTCTCAGCATCATAGCTTGATGCTTTTCCATACTAGCGAAAAAATGTCGATAGTATGAATAAGTTAATCAAAGTATGATTCTAAGATTACACTAACTGAAAAAATATGAATACACAATTCGTGTATTCGAAATTGGTGTTTCGTAAATATTTTACATGCGTCATAACTTTGTAAGCTTTTGTTTATCGTCTGCTAATTTTGGACTAAATTTATAAATTATCCGGAAGTACACATGAGCAGTTGATGTTGAAATTCTCTAACACACTTGTTCCGGTCTGATGTAGCAATTCGGAATGTACAATGTTCTGATAGTTCATGTGTTGGTTGTTTTGCTGGAAAACTTCTGGATTTCGTTGACTGCAGTGGTGTAAATGTCAAAGTTCAGTTCACTCTTTCACACACGGATTAAAATTATCACTGGAAATGTTCCACTCACAGATACCACTGATAAATTGGATTGTTCGCTTGCGGTAAGTTTTAGAGCGAATGTGGCACTGTTCTTGTTTCGTCCATTGGCACCTTGCCGTCTTGACAGACGATAGTTTGTGCTTTAATATGGCGGTAGCGAGTGTGACTGATAAGGCCAATTTGCGCTGTAAATGTCCGTTCACACAGTGGGTGCAGTAGTATATGTACAATTAATATTGTTCGCTTTCTACCACACACTACACAATTATTCAAAACAATCACTACGTTAATAATAAAATAAGAAACTATATATAATGGGATTAAACCCTATCACATTATATAGTAGACACAGCTTCTTGTGGAAAAAAAAATCTTCACTGCTGGCTGTGTTGTTCTGAGTGTATTTGACACACTGCACTCAGACATTAGTGCTTACTGGGTCGGTCGGACAACGGGACAACAGATCGGCAATTGTGTTGGTTCTGCCTGCAATATGTCGAACTTCAAAGCTGTAATCTTGGAGTTTTAAAGACCAGTGAGCTATCATTTGGTTGGTAGGCATTCCTGAAGTAATAAATTTCAACGGACTATTGTCGGACTCAACAATGAAATGACGTCCCAGAAGGAATCAGGAAAATTTAGTTATACCTTCAACTAGAGCAAGGGCTTCCAACTGTGGTGTCGACCAAGAGCGTTCTCTAGGTTTTAATTTTCTCGAGAAGTAATATACAGGATGTAGGATGTTATCATGTTCCTGTAACAGAACTGCTTCAATCGCTACGGAGCTCGCGTCTGTGCGTAATCTGAAAGGAATAAGAAAATTTGGCAATTTGAGAATGAGATTCTTTAAACTATTCTCAGAGAAATAAGATAAAACTTTCTGGAATGCAAATTTTAGGCATTGATTGTTTACAATATTTTCAGGTTGATCTTTCGTTAGTAGGTTAGTAAATTTTTCAGTCAGTTCAGCAAACTCAGGTATGAACTGTCTATAATAATTTAGTAATCCTAACACACTTCTGACTTGCTTTTTCGTAGTCGGAAGTGAGAGTTTCAGTATTTTGGACACGATGTTATCGTCTGTCGTGACAAAGCCATTAGATATTTTGTACCCCAAGAAAGATATTTCCTGATAGGCTATGTCTACTTTTGTCGGCTTTACCGTCAGTCCGTGCTGTCTGATCCGTTCAAATGTCTCCTGTAATGTCTTTATATGGTCTGTCATTGTCTTTGTGTGAACACAAATGTCGTCCATGTAACAGATAGTATTTGGTATGTCCACTAGTAACAGTCGTGTCATACGTACGAATGTCGCTGGGGCATTGACCAGCCCAAATGGAAGTTTGCACCATTCGTACAGTCCCCAAGGTGTGGCAAATGCTGTCAGGTGTCTGCTCTGTTCGTCTACCGTTATCTGCCAGTAACCTTTCGTCATGTCTACCTTCGTAAAGAATCTAGAGTCTGTCAGTTCTGTCAATAGATCTTCAGAGTTGGCCATTGGTTCTAGATCAAGAAGAGTTATTTTATTTAATTTCCTATAGTCGATACAGAGTCTTATCGTATTGTCCTTTTTGCGTACCATGACCATTGGAGATGAGAAATGTGATTGGGATCGTCTAATGATGTTGTTTTTCTCTAAACTAGTGATTTCCTGATGTAACGTTTCTTTGTAATGCACTGGAATGGTGTAAGGTCTGCATCTTATGGGTGTGTTTGAAGTGAGTGTGATGTGATGCTGTACTAATTCTGTTTGTCCTGGATTGTTGGAGAAGATGGTGTTGTACTGTTGTATGAGATGTTTGCAGCTGTCTGTTTTTGCTTGAGTTAAGTTTGGGTTTATTTTGATTTCTTTCAAGCAGTTCGTCGTGTCTACTGCAGGTGTTGGAATTTCGTCACTATCTTCGTCATCTTCATGGTCTATTATTACTGTACAAGCTATTGTATCGTCTTGTTCGTTATCTCTGTTGTAATATGGTCTTAGCATATTGATGTGGAATATTTTGTGTTTGTCTTTTATTTTAATCTCATAGTCTACAGCTGAAATCTGTCTTATAACTTTAAAAGGTCCTTGCCAAGACTCAGTCAATAAGTGTCTGTCACTAGGTAAGAGAAGAAGTACGTCCTGTCCAGGTGTCAACGTTATTGTCCTGTTACCTTTGTCTGCATATTGTCTATATGTAGCACCAGATACTTTTAGTGCTTCTTTTGCAATTATACAAGATTTGATGATTCTTTCACGCAATGATGTAACGTATACGTATGATGATATGGGTTTAAGTAATGGAGTGGCTTCAGTTAACATTTGATGATAGATAGTCAATGGGCCACGTGGTTTGGCACCATAGATAAGTTCAAAAGGAGAGAACCCAGTACTAGAATGTGGAACTTCGCGATACGCAAAAAGTATAGCAGGCAAATATATGTCCCAGTTGTTGGGATGCTCTTGTGTGACTTTCGCAAGCATATGCTTTAAATCACCGTTAAATTTTTCTATGATTCCACTTGAGTGAGGATGGTACGGAGAATTGAAACATTGCTTCACCCCTAACATCTTGGTGAAAGCTTGAGTAGATGCGGCAATGAATTGAGTTCCCCTATCTGATAGGATAGTGTCTGGAAATCCTATCCGTGAAAATATATGGAAGAAAACTTCCATTATATCATTGGCAGTTATGTTCTTTAGCGGAATCGCTTCAGGCCAGCGACTACATAGATCAATGATGGTAATAATATATTTATTCCCTCTGGTTGTTATCTGATTAAGAGGGCCCACTATGTCGACAGATATTTTCTCAAAAGGTCGACTGGCTAAGTCAGTGATTTGTAATTTTGCCTATGGGTGTTTACCCTTCTTTACTAGTTTTTGGCAGATGTCACAACTTCTGCAATATTGCTTAATGTCATTGCAGAATTTGGGCCAATAAAACTGTGTTAGTAATCTTGATCTGGTCTTAGCGTATGCCATATGCCCTGCAAGAGGTATATCATGGGCAAGATGTAAGGCTTGCTTACGGTATTAAACTGGCAAAACAGTTTGCTCTGTTATGCTGTCACCTCTGGTATAGTACCTGGTGAGGATGCAATTTTTCAAAGCAAAATGCCATCTTGCATTTTTGGTTACCTTTGGCTTTTGGCCGATCAAATTAAAATATTTCGACAATGAAGGATCAGCTTTTTGGGCTGTTACAAAAGTCTCCTTCATAGTTTTAGGAGGTAGTATCACTGGGCTAATCATTTCTATAGCCTCAGTTTGATTAATTTCATCTTGCACTCTAGCAGTAGATCTAGTTACTGCGTTCACACATTCAATGATATCAGATGGTGGTGAAACAGTTTGATCAATGATGTCATGAGATCTTAGTGCTACATTAGCTGCCATACATTCATTTGGTGATACAACATTCTCAATGATGATATTTGATGGTGATGATGTTAAGTTCTCATCAATGCAAACAGATGTTATATCATGGGGTATATCATTCACCTCTGGTAAATTTCCAATGATGATATCACAAACAGGGTTAGTTAATGCTGCGCATTTTACTTTCCCAGTGAGGAAAGGTGTCTGAATATATGCCCATGCTAATGGGTACTTTTCAATATTCCCAGAGAATGTTCTGCATGTTACGTGCCTGCCTGTATAGTCTGTAGGCATTATGAAATTTCTTTTCAGTCCAATAAGTGAATTGCCGGTGTCCCGAAGGACTGTAGCGGGCTTGCCATTCACATATCCCTGATGGATGTTTATTCTGCCTTTGGAGTCTATTACCAAATTAGCTTCTTCATTGGTAATAGGAATGGAGTGGCCGCATGTTAAAACGCCATCTTCATAAAAGGTATTACAAACAGTACATTTATTTGCGTTAAACATGTCAAAAGGCTGTGCTGAGTTCACAGGGTGTTTCTCTGATTGTTCTTCATCTGATGATGAACTATCAAATAAGGCGGCATTTGCTTTATTGGTCATTTGCCTTCCTTTACAAGCATGACGAAAATGCCCGTATGCCTTACAGAGGAAACATTTACGTAAATTTCTGAAGGATTTACGTTCCTTATCTTGTCTATTTACGATGTTCTGTAGATATGTAAGATATGCGGGGTTCTTGTCACACATCTCGCCTTGGTGGTGTGAATAGTTACAATATCTACAATGATTATATTTCTCAGACGTAGGCTTATATGGTTTTTGCCTATGATAGGGTTCTGATCGAGGTTTTTCATAGTTAGCCGATGCTACAAAGTTTGTATCAATAGCTTCACCAGCAAAGCAATGTTTATTGGCTGTATAATAAGCCAAACCACGTTTCTCAATCTGATCTACACTCGTACATTCATTCTCTTGCAAAAATTTAGAAGATGCTGATGGAAGGGATGAGATGACTTTATCCCTGATAATTAGATCTTCTAATTTCTGGTAATCTTTATTTATTTTGGCTGCTGAAGTCCATTTTGCAAATATATCTTGGGCTAAGCAGAGGTAGTCAGAGAACGTTTGAGTCGATTTTGGGCTCAACTTGCTGAATTGTTCTCTGTAGCCTGCCTCATCTAGCATAAAATGTGCCATAATCTTTGATTTTAGATAATGGTAATCTTTCCTGAGGTTTTTGGGGATAGTCTCTATGACTTTCAGAGGTTTCCCTGATAAACTCCTCATGTAAATAATGTTCCATTCAGACATTGGGACCTGGTAATGGTCCATTAAGGTTTCAAAATTTTGGGTGAAGGCTGCAATGCAGTCACCTGAGGTATAATTTCTTACAATACCTTGATACTTTTTATACTGGTTTTCTTTCTCCAGTCTCTCAGATTTCTTAGACTCTTTGTTTATGGCAGTCTCAGTATCAAGTTGTTTAATTTTTAGTTGTAACTCAAGTTCTTCTCTTTTACTTTGAGCTGAGATCTCTGCCTTTTTTAATTCTAACTCTGCATCTGCCTGTTTTGCAGCTCTTTCCGCTGCTCTCTCTTCGCGTTCGTGCGCTTTCTCCTGTACTAGGAGGTATTCAGAGTATTTCTTTTCACTCCACTTTGTTAACTCATCACCAGTTAACTTCAGCTTCAAACCTATCTCAATGAAGTCGTTTAATGAAGACATGATGGTAATAATGAATGCAAATGAGTGGTCAGATACACAATTAGTTATAAGTTGTTAGTATAGTGAAAAATTTACAATTTTGTTCAACTTACAATTTGTGCCCAAATTTGCATCCGAAAGTATATAGAAAGAAAAATATACTCAAGTGTACTGGATGCGGTGGAGAACGGTTCACACTAGGGCTAGGAACTGTAGGGTCGCTAGTTCAAAACACGAATGACCTCTACGGGCAAGGGTTTCAGATGGCACAGAAAACCTGCTTTGTTTTGGAGGAAATAAATTAGCGTCTATTTGGTGTGGTGTGTATGCTTGTCACTAAGTTTTGGTTAGGTTTGTATGGCGTTGAGTGTAATTGTAGGTCGTAATGTCGTCAGTCAACAATTTTTTTTTCAAAACCACAAGTCACTTTCTTTCCGAAACTTTCTGCTTTCCACAATCAACTTCACAAAGACAATCTAACAATATCTTAACACTTTACAACACTGATGACACATCACTTACATCAAGATGACATTCAGTAAGGACATAGACATCAAGTTTACAAGATGGCGACAAGGTTACAATGGCGACGATTCTACAATGTCGACAAGGTCAAATGGTGACAAGTTACACAATCACTGATGTTTTACACGTTTACAGGATCAAACAAATGTATGTACTTTACGTTCACATCTAGCCACATTGCCACATGGTCAGTCGATCACAATTGAATACCATGGCTTTATAATGAAGAAAGGACGGCTTACATGTTGGCAATCATGCTGCATGGGCAACACATGGTCTCTATATTTTAGCCCATGCTTTGTGCTATGGAGAGGCAATAACTACATCCCTGGTCTTAACCGGTCTCGGAATCATAGCGAGAGGTAACTGTTACGAGTTATCCATCCATCATGTGCCATGCCGATAAGCGTGGGCGGTCATGTTTTGCCATCTCACTTGATCACCAGAGTCATGGATCAGCTCTGTGTTCCTGTCTTGACCATGCCACGTGGCCAAGCCATCCAGGTATTTACTTCTCGGTCTTCCCCTTGGTCTCTTCCCTTCGATCTTGCCATTTGTCACCAAGTTCTCCAAGTCATTTCTTTTCATAACATGCTCAAAAAATTTTGACTGTCTACGTCTAATTTCTTTAATCAGTTTACGATCTTCGTTTGTTTCTTGAAGGACATGTTCATTGGTTATAAGTCCTTGTCAAATGGCGTAAACATGGGGCACCACGGGTTGCCTCTGACGGTGGGTGACACCTATAGGTGTCACTGATCAGCCAACACCCGCCTTAAGCATGGGAAACATGGTCTCTAAATTCAGCCCAGGCTTTGTGCTATGGAGCAGTATAATTCCATTTTACGAACTATCGTCTGTCAAGACGGCAAGGTGCCAGTCAGTTAATAATGGCATAGTCACCTAGGGGAAAACAGATTCCTAAAGCTCAGCTGTTGGTATCATTGCTTGATAACATATGTTCTAACCTATTTAGAATAGGTAACTGTTGATCAAAATGCATTTACATTAATTACTAGTTAGTTGCATATCCTTTACAGGATGTCACAGTCAACCCCAGCATTTTGGCTACTTGTGATCTCTTGGCAAGTTTTTGTTCAGTAGTTTGCCATTGCTTTCTGATTGACTGGCAGTCGTACCATTTTATAAAAATCCCAACGCAAGGCGGTCTGCTGCCAAATTGCCTGCAGCTGTGTTTTGAACGCAGTATGCAGGATCACAAACTGCGTCCGTAACGCCATCGCCATGGAGCTGGCACATTAATGACTAAATACTGGGTCTATTGAAATCCACACATGGGTGAGGAGGGAGTACAGTACAACAGTGGCTAGCAATATAGCCTGCTGGCCTCATGGCCGTGTGTTTGAATTCCTCTAGGGAGAATATTTGTGGGGGTTAAAATTAAACCTGGACTCCCGAATCAATCTAGCCTGAAATAGTTACCAGAAAATATTATAGGAAGTTAGGTGGTTGGTGTGGTATTGAAAACATCTACCAAGTGTGACCAACTGGCTATATAAATATCTGAGCCTAGCATCCACTTAAGGTTCTCGCGAAATGTAAATCTATTTATATAAAAGACAATGTTTGTTTGTTTGTTTGTCCTTTATGCGTTCCTGAACGGTCCATCCGATTGAGATTAAATTTTGTACAGATGGTGTTCTCACTGCTGCGGAGCCAACTGACATAGTTTGTGAGCTTAAAATCAACAATTTTTCCTCAAGCACGAAAAAAAGGCATTACGAACTTCAGAAACAGGCCCGCCTGTGGCCTGCCATCTTGCTCCAAGGGAACTCACTCTCTGATTAAACCAGAAATTAGTTATGAACAGTAATGTTTCTTTGTGTGTGTGTCCTTTATGTGTTCCCGAATGGTCCATCCGATTGAGATGAAATTTTGTACAGATGTTGTTCTCACTCCCGCGGATCTAACTGAAATACGAACAACGGGAACGGGAAAGGGAGCATCAGAAACAGACGAGCAATGGGAACGGGAGCAGGGGCCGAATGCGTACTTTGTGCACTTGGAGAAATGTATTTGAATTCAATGAGACCCTCAGCGCCAGGGGCTGGGCGAAGCCAGGCCAGGTCATCTAGTATAAAATAAATGAACTGATGAGCTCAATACTTCAAAACTTCTGAATAGACCAGTCCCAAGTGACCCTCCAAATATCCAGCATTCAGAAGTGGAGCTGGATATAAACTGAGAGAAACCATTTAACAAGAGAATGGTAAAACTTATCAAACTTCTGAAGGATGTGGAAAATGCTGGTGCAGTTGGTATTCCAGCAGAAACTATCAAAGCCAATGTAATCATTCCTACTAAATTACTGAACAAATTATTGAGCAGAATCTGTAAGGGTGATGGAATATAGGCAGTCTGGAGATAAGGGTATCAGGCGAAGATGCCAAAGAAACGTGACCTGCAGGTGATTGAAAATTATTTAGGAGAGTTTGAAAATTATTGATGTATAATGTTATTGCCAGTTCCTCGGGGATATAATAAGCAGGATCATTCTGGAGAGATTAACCCTTTACAGGGCAGACGCTTGTCCAATTTGTAGCCCTGAACGGGCACGATTTTTTCAGGTTCGGTAAAATTTTGGGTCGCACTAGTAAAAACATCACAAATAAGGTGTTAGTCAACCGATTTTAGTTAAATAAACAACACAATGAAGGGAAAAGCAATCAGAATATGTTACTCATGTGATTGTTGTCGGTAATCCATATATGAACACAAATATTTACGAAATACAGCATGTTGTTTGTGATTTTCCGTCATCTATACGGCAATTTACAAACACATTTTCAGAATCATAATCACTTTCTGTAAAGTCCGACTCAGAATGCTAATGCAAAGTAATGCTTTGCACTGATATCTAGCTCTGATTAATAGTCAACTTCATGCCCTTTAATGTCACTTAAATTGAACCTAGCGAAATCTCGGCTATCACGTGAAGAATCGTCGAAATCCGTTTTTAAAAACTAAGCGTAAAAACCCTGAAAACTATCAAAAAAAGTTCGTAAAAGTCTGTTCAAATTCATAGTAGGCGCTTACAAATGGCGGCCACATTGTCAAACTATCGGCGAAAGCGAAAGTAGCCGTCGGAAGTATCGTAAGGCCGAGAAATCGCGTTGTTACAATGCATAATAGTATCGGACGCAATCTGCCGATTTGCTCATTAAAGCGATCAGACGGAAATGGATGTTCCACCCTGTAAAGGGTTAAGAGATGTCAGTGACAAACAACTAAGGAATAAACAGGTCTGATCAAATAGATCATGTAGACAGACACATTTTACACATAATAATAGAACAAATAGAACCTGGACTGAGCAGACAGCCACATCAGGCTTAATAATAGAACAAATAGAACCTGGACTGAGCAGACAGTCACATTATTTATAATAATAGAACAAATAGAACCTGGACTGAGCAGACAGTCACATTATTTATAATAATAGAACAAAGTATCACACTGAACTCTGTCACTTTATGTTGGATTTGTCGACAATTGATCATTATCTGTTCACTGACTACAGGAAACATGGAGTCACACAGTCCCTGGCCAAGTATCAGTATAAAACTGGAACCAGATTCTGAAGTGAGTAAATTTTGCTTTATTGTTATTATATGTTCAGGATATAAATCTGAACAGTATTACTACATTTGTATTTGCACATTTGTACTTTTAATTATTTAATTGTTTAAATGTAATTTCACTGTTTCCTATCTAGCTTTTAGAGATATTCAAATGACATTCTCAGATACAATTCTAAAGTCTGTCTCATCAGTTTGTAGATCTGCGTGTATTTTACTCACGTTGGTGTCTTACTCAAATAAAAGGCTTTCTTCATGAAAGTTTAAATTTTCTGAGTTGATGAATCGTAATGTAACTCAATCATAATGTAAATCTTTTGGGACTCTGTGACATGCTCAATGTATACATTACGCATTCCATCATCCATCATGTGCCATGCCGATAAGCGTGGGCGGTCATGTTTTGCCCGCCCACCCAGGTATTTACTTTTCGGTCTTCCCCTTGGTCTCTTCCCTTCGATCTTGCCAGCTGTCACCAAGTTCTCCAATTCATTTCTTCTCATAACATGCCCAAAAAATGTTGACTGTCTACGTCTAATATCTCTAATCAGTTAACGATCTTCATTTGCTTCTTGAGGACTTGTTCATTGGTTTTTCTGTCTGTCTATGGTATTTTTTGCATTTTCCTCAGAAACCACATTTCCACAGCCATCAGATGTTTTTCATCTTGTCCGCTCATTGTCCACGCTTCACATCCATTACCCACCCGAAAATCAGGAGCCACTTCTGAATACTTTTTTCTTTGGGCCTATTAGCTTCAGGAGCATCACGTCACAAACTAGCTCCTGAATTGTTAAATCTTGCTTGTTTTGGTACTTGACTACTTCCTGTGTTGGGTATTTAAAAAGTTAAACTTTAAAATGTAAAAGTACTATTATATACGTGTTAATTTTTTTCCTATGTCCACCGAGTAGCTAAGGGGTGGCAGAGTGGCGTGGCTAGCAGGGAGGTTGGAGTGGGAAAATTAAAAGATGGTGATTCGTTGTTAAGAGACTGGGTGGTGGGGTGGTGCCGTGGTGGCCGAGTTGACTATCTGGTTTAAAGTGTGGGGGATGGGGGAGGCGGTAACATTAGTGGTGTGTAATGGTTAAGGGTACAATGCTGTTCCAATAAGCATTTGATGGGTGGAGTGAGAGGGGCATGGGGGAGGCAGAAACATTGGTGGTGTGTAATGGTTAAGGGTACAATGCTGTTCCAATAAGCATTTGATGGGTGATGTGGTCAGTATTATACTGGTGACTTTTACTTCCCAGAACATGTCCAGGCACCCGTTCTAGGTTTGTAGATGATTTGAACACATGACTGGGTCTGGAGGCAAATATGTGATCCACAGAGAAGCTCCGTGACAGGAAACACACACAGATACAGTTGAATGTGCTGAGATCCTTATTGTGTGATCTATGGGAGGAGACTGGAGCACTTGTGTCATCTATGGGAGGAGACTGGAGCAGTTGTGTGATCTATGGGAGGAGACTGGAGCATTTGTGTGATCTATGGGAGGAGACTGGAACACTTGTGTGATCTATGGGAGGAAACTGGAGCACTTGTGTGATCTATGGGAGGAGACTGGAGCACTTGTGTCATCTATGGGAGGAGACTGGAACACTTGTGTGGTCTATGGGAGGAAACTGGAGCACTTGTGTGATCTATGGGAGGAAACTGGAGCACTTGTGTGATCTATGGGAGGAGACTGGAGCACTTGTGTGATCTATGGGAGGAAACTGGAGCAATTGTGTGACCTATGGGAGGAAACTGGAGCACTTGTGTGATCTATGGGAGGAGACTGGAGCACTTGTGTGATCTATGGGAGGAAACTGGAGCACTTGTGTCGTCTATGGGTGGAGACTGGAGCACTCTGTGTGCCCTAACAGTGATCTGTCACAAATCAAACCAGCCGAATGCTTTTATACAGAGTGCGCCAGAAAAATTTATACATAGTAATCGTCCACCAGTTTAAATGTAATCGCAGTTTCGATCTTTGAACAATCACCGTAGCATTGATTGATTGATTGATTTAGGAATCGACATCACAGCATTTGGGGTATACCATAAGTGCTCCGTCCCCATCCTCAGTAGCCAGCGAAGAGTTCCAACACTAATAGTACCAGTAGCAATCTGATTATAAGTCCGTCTCGCCTTTCCTCTGAGCGTTGAGCGTCAACCAGATCCCCTCGTCACTCCTCGCTGTCTCATTCTTGCCAGACCATGGTAATCCATTTGCTCCTCCGAGGTGTGCATGTGCTCCCACAAGGCCGCCACCACATCTGCCTTGTCATGTATCAATACTCCACCAAGTTCTGCAGAGCCAGCCAATCTGTCTGCCTGTTCATTTCCCAGCACACCGGCATGCCCCGGAGAAAAGATCCAGGCGATGCTTGTCCTCCGAAGCGAAGCAAGCCACTCCACACGAAGCCTGCCTGTCCTCACCCTCATCAGCATGCTTTCTGAGTCAGTTACAATCAGTTCTCCATCCAGCAGAGAGCCGCAGTGACTGCCTCCACCTCCATTCTTAAGCTGGATGTTGTGGTATCATATGCCAGGCTCTCCTGCCCCAAACATCGACCATTAGCTTTGCCGTTTCACCCCCAGCCACTTCTCTCACCTCTTGACACCGAACCATCTGTGTAGATAATCACATCACCCGAGTGAGCATTGTCCTGAATTAGTTGCTGGATTTCCACTTCCCTGCTGGCCACTCCCTGCATAATGTGATTATAACTGCACGTCTGACTGCTCCGCTGGCACTCTGACCCACTCCTCTCCACGCCTAATGTTCTCCAAGGGGCATACCTGTCTGATCGTATCCTCCGCCTGAGCCATCCATGATTTCCCTCTTATCAGTCGCTGACCCTTAACTGTGTCTGCAGCTACTCTGAGATATGCCTTCGCCTGCATCACCTTGAGCCTACCAGCACCAGTCGGCAGACCAAGGATGTAACACATACACACTACTGAGGTGTCTCTAGTGCATCCCAGAATGACCCGCATAGCTTCGTTCTGTATGCGCTCTAACTTCACCAGCTGACTCTCTGAGACAGTGAGCAGACCTAATCCATTATCAATTACTGAGAGGATCAAGTGCTGGTATAGTAGCAATGTGTTGCATTATGTTATTACTCTGTGATATTTGTAACATGCTGTTTACATCATCATTTTAAACATATGCAACACATTGCTACCATGATGCGTTGTACAAATGGTGTAATATGATAAGTTTTGATGACGTTATTAAAATAATATACTCAATTGAAATGTGTTTATTTACATTTAAACTGCTGGACGATTACTATGTATACATTTTTTTTGGCGCGCACTTTATATTAATGTATGTTTGTTTAAATGTATCATTTACCACTCCTTTCAGACTGACTGTGTTCACAGTTCTGATGAAGAGAGTCCCACTGAGACACAAGTCTGTGATGAAATTGACAATGACATGCCAGCGAGTGTCAAGACAGAACCACCTGAAGTAAACCTAGAACATTCCAGTCAAGGTTAGAATTGAGTTATAACTTCATGGATCTTCTTATTATTCTCCGTTTCTTCCCCAACTTGTTTTCTTCTTTTCTAGTTCTTCTTTTTCTTCTTCTTTTTCTACTGCTGCTGCTACTCTTCTTTTTGCCTCTCTCTTTCTCCTCCACCTCTACTGCTTCTGATTTTACATCTCTTTAAATTCTCTGCATGTTCTCATGATGGGTTCCACCATTTGTTTGTATTTCCTCTGTTGTTCCATACATCTTAAGGTTACTACTTCTTTATCTAATCTGCAAAATACAATCCTTCATAGCATCTTCAGCAATTTATTTCTTTAATACACATGTGATCCCAGTAGAAAGGCAAAGCCTATACATGTGATATAACTTTGCTTATGTATGCCTTTGTGTGTTATTTGTTACTTTGCAGCAAAGTTTACTGTATATCTTAAGATGATATATCACTAAGATGATAGTCTTCCAGCACTCTGTGTATCTCACTAAGATGATAGTCTTCCAGTGCTCTGTGTATCTCACTAAGATGATAGCATCTTCCAGCACTCTGTGTATCTCACTAAGATGATAGCGTCTTCCAGCACTCTGTGTATCTCACTAAGATGATAGCATCTTCCAGCACTCTGTGTATCTCACTAAGATGATAGCGTCTTCCAGAACTCTGTGTGTCTCACTAAGATAATAGTCTTCCAGCACTCTGTGTATCTCACTAAGATGATAGTCTTCCAGTGTTCTGTGTATCTCACTAAGATGATAGTCTTCCAGAACTCTGTGTGTCTCACTAAGATAATAGTCTTCCAGCACTCTGTGTATCTCACTAAGATGATAGTCTTCCAGTGTTCTGTGTATCTCACTAAGATGATAGTCTTCCAGAACTCTGTGTGTCTCACTAAGATAATAGTCTTCCAGCACTCTGTGTATCTCACTAAGATGATAGTCTTCCAGTGTTCTGTGTATCTCACTAAGATGATAGTCTTCCAGAACTCTGTGTGTCTCACTAAGATAATAGTCTTCCAGCACTCTGTGTATCTCACTAAGATGATAGTCTTCCAGCACTCTGTGTATCTCACTAAGATGATGGAGTCTTCCATCTTCTTTTCACCGTATCCCTTGATGGTAATCTTCCAGTTTAAAATGTTGTAGTCCTACTTGTATACATTAAACGGTGCCTGTGCAGAACAAAGTGAGTGAAATTCTGTGACAGAATGACCAATAGGGAGCTCATAGAGAGAACTACACAAACACCAGTTCATCAACAGGTGAGGAACAGATGCTGGTGCTGGGCAGGACACACATTGAGATCACCAGAGATTGGTGTAATTAGAAAGTCCCTTGTCTATAGCCCACAGGATCAATGAAATAGAGAGAGACCTAAAGACACAATCAGTCAAGTCCATCTCCACAATGAAGGTTGGGCTGCAATGGGTCTCCAACACTGCCTGTCTCTCACCCTGACACACTGAGCAGAGAACAGGAGACTGAGATGGATCAGATGGGGAGTGAATGGGTGGAACTGAAAGAGAACAGAAGACTGAGATGGATCAGGTGGGGAGTGAATGGGTGGAACTGAAAGAGGCAGCGAAGGTTAAGACTTTCTGGGGTCATTTTGTTGAAGGCCCATGCTAAAGTTATTCTTTATTTGTAACTTTACACTTGCAGTGGCAGTAACATTACATCAGCATTATCACATCAGTGTATAGTCTGTTAACATGTATATCCCATTGTTACTGGGTTCTGGGGTGACAGGCATTGGTAGTACCTTTGGTAATGATGGCTGTCATGCCCTTTTGAGGGCCCATTCCCCAAAGGTCCAAGCCTGGCATCCAGCTCACTGCTATATACCGAATGTAGTATATTATCTATGCGTTGGCTCTTGTCTTGTGATACAGCACATTCTCACTGGATTTTAAACAGCAGGTTCTTGACACTGTGTCATGTCGACATAAACTTTATTTACTGAGTACACCTTGCCACTCCAACAACTCGCTGGCAGAGATTCACATTGTTCAGTGCACAGCTCACTCAGTCCCTAAACGGATTAGTCTGTAGGGGGTGACCCAAGTCTTGTCAACCATGGCGGGTATTCCTCAGTCCATGTTTACTTCTAGAAGTCTTAACATAATGTAATTCCTTATCAACATGCCAATTAAGTACAATATGGTTTTTCCAACTTACAGTTATTTCTCTTCTGCGAAGACCGTCCTACAACACTGAGTCACACATCACACATTTAGTAGGCATGTAGCAAATCTCTTCTCATAAAGAGGATCACTTGTTGTTCTGCTCGCTCATTTCAAGCGTTCACCACAGCCAGATATCTTTCTTGTTACTTGTCAAGAAGGAAATGCTGGTATTACTTGAGCTTTGTAACAAGTGTTAACAGCTTGAGCCCTGAGTCCCGAGTGGTCTCACAAATCTTCTGGGCTTCTCAGCTTGTGCATGTCCACACTTTTTCGACGTGCAGCTTAATTTCGCCCATGGTATAATCTCCTGGTCAGTCGCGCTGAGCTCTTCTCAATTGTACCAGGACCCCAGGGTTAGGTAACTCGCCGTCTTACCCTGTTATTCTTGGTTAATTCCCTTGCTATTACTTCACTTCTCCTTGACTATCCTTTTGGATCATTGCACTCACACCTGTGGCTTCTAGTAGCTGTCAGCATGCAACAGCGGCCACCCCCGGGCAACGGCTGTGACATGCTAGCTAAACCAGGTGGGGGTAATCGATTCGGCATCAAAGCAATTGGTGAACTAGGGTATGCCTACCCAGCATGTAAAGACAGGATTCAGCAAACTGCGCGGAAGAAATCATTGATGATTCAATGGGCAGGAAGGTGTTTACCTGCAAAGCGTTGTGGAACGTAATGAGCACAGCAAGGCACGTAGAGCGCGCTGGTCATCCACTGCACCTGTATTTGTCTCCAGTCATCCTGGCTTTTCTTGCCACTGAATTCAGATGGACTCAAGCGAGAGAGTGTGGTCGACGAATTGCACAACTCTTCCTCACTTTAATCCAATTCATCGCGTAAGTCATTCTTCATCCAACCAGCCACCTTAGAACTCATGGCTCCAAACTGTCAACCCCACTGGATGAAATTATTGGTCATCATCATTCTTGACGGACAAACACCAATTGCCATGGGATGAATAATTGTCTTAAGTGACTTCACTTATCTGACACGGGCTTATATATCGCTGAAATATTGTCATTGCATTATAATACAACATGTCAGCTACTATATTAACAACTCTGAAGTTATAACTGTGACACACCGCTACTTCCCAATTTTCATCATTCATTTTTGTTTGATCCAAACTTACTTTTTGTTTGGTCCAAACTTAATTTTTGTTTGGTCCAAATTTCATTGTTGTTTGGCACAGACTCTGTTAACCAAATATTGACTGTGCTGTGTTTCAGAAGTACATCCATCTTATGAAAGCTGTCCTTCCATCTCCATACAAGACCATTCACAAATGAACATGTATGGTACCACAGAGGCTGTGAAACAAGAACAATCAGAAGTAAGCTGTGAGGACAGGTTCAGTAAAATGATAGACACTGCAAGTTGTGACAAAATTCAAGAGGTGACAGGAAAGAGTAAAACAGAATCAAGATTGACTGAAAATGGTTATATCACACCAGGAGATCATGAAAATTGCTCTCAGATGTCAGAGAATATGTCTTCTGTTATAGAAATTAGTCAAAAAATATCTTCAACTGATGAAAATTGTCAGTTACAAAATGTAGACACACTAGTAGAACATACAGAATCCTCTGTGAAGCCACTTGATGATACTGATGGTTATACCAGTTGTAGTCCTCAAAGAATACAAGCAGATGGGGCACCATACACATTTAATATTTGTAATCCAGATGTCAATGTGAACAGACACACAACAGGACATAAATCGAAGAAACTTCACACCTGTGATAGTTGTGGTGCTTTGTTTACTGCTGCTTTTGCTCTGAAGCGCCACAGGAGAACACATACAGAAGAGAAACCTTACAAGTGTGATGAATGTGGTGTTTCTTTTACTCAATCTCAGCATCTGAAGTCCCATACAAGAACACATACAGGAGAGAGACCTTACGAGTGTGATGTATGTGGTGCATCTTTTACTCAAGCACAGCATCTGAAGTCCCACACAAGAACACATACAGGAGAAAGACCATATGATTGTGATGTTTGTGGTTCATCTTTTACTCAAGCTCAGCATCTGAAACGTCACAAGAGATTACATACTGGAGAAAAACCTTACAAGTGTGATTGTGGTGCATGCTTTAATGAAGCTACAAAATTGAAGTACCACAAAACAACACATATTGGTGAGAAACCTGTCCTCTGTGATGAATATGATGCATCTTTTACTGAAACTACAATACTGAAGTACCACAAAACAGCACATACTGGGGAGAAAAATTACAAGTGTGATGAATGTGGTGCATCTTTTACTCAAGCTTACAATCTGAAGCGCCACAAGAGAACACATACAGGTGAGAAACCTTACCAGTGTGGGGGATGTGGTGCTTGTTTTGCTCAGTCTTCAAGCCTGAAGTGCCACAAGAGAATACATACAGGAGAGAGACCATACACGTGTGATGAATGTGGTGCATCTTTTACTCAGAATTCAAGTCTGAAAAGTCATAAGTTAACACATACAGTGTAGGAAGTAAATGTGGTATTTAATTGATGGTTGTGCATTATTTATTAGCGTTTACCATGTGAAATGCCACCTTCCTTATAAATGTGGTTATGTGTGTGCATCTTTTACTCAACCAAAAGATGAAGCAGTTTACAGAAGAGAAACCTTACAATTACTATAATTGTAGTGGTGCCTATTTTGCTTAATATAGCATTCCAAACTGTCAGTAGACAACATATATTGGATGGAAACCTTCTAGATGCGATGTGTGGGGTTTTAGTTTTACTCTTGTTGGTCGGCTGTTTTACTCATATTGGCCAGCTGATGTGCCACAGCTGATTCTACTTCAGAAAACTCTTTCAAGTTGTAATAATTCTGGTGTTGCTGGACTGAATCTGGTTATCTGAAAGTCACACGGAGCACAATTATATGTGGTAATTGTGGTGCATGTTCACATAAAAATTATCTGTATTTTCTCATGAAAATATGTTAAACTATCTCAGCTGTATGCATGTTTATGGTGTTTTTTAAGCTTACCAGTTGTAGCACCACCAGCAAAGACATACAGGGAAGAAACTGTACTAGTTTGATCACTCTGGGGGTGTCCGTTGTATTAAAACTGATCATCTGAAATGTTACTAGAGAACACTTAAATAAATGAAGTCACAAAAATGTGCTTGTTTCAAATAATTTTCTTGGGCAGTCCATGTTGCATTTTTGTGTTGAGACAACATGTCAAAGGAAATGTCTTATTAATGTGATATGTGTGGTGCATATCTGTACTAGCAATCTGAAATGATGCACAAGTACATATACAGAAGAGAAAGAAAACAGATGAGATTGATGTTGTGCATTGTTTACTCTAGCTTGCCATCTGATGTGCCACAAGAAAGCATGCAGAATCATCATCAACATTGAGCAGTTTAGCTCACAGGCTGATCATGAAGCTTCTGAATGAATCTCATTCTAAATGTGTCTGTGCTATACCACTTTCTTTAATTGAATGTGTGTCTGCATTGACACATCTGTGTATGATATTGTATAAAGGTTTGCTTTGTCTGTCACTTCACATTTTGTTATTTAATCACTCACTTTTTTTTTTTCACATCTCAGTATGTGGTCAATCTAGGTTTTGTGATTTGTCTTAGTGGTACCGCTTCTTAAACATCTCCATATACCTTTCATCACCTTTATACATGGTCCAATGTGCAGGATATAAACCTTCAAATTTGATGCTTGGGCTGCATCTCTATTTTCTTGTTCATTCTGACTGACCTGAAAGTACATATGCAGTCAAGAAATTGTGAAAGTTTGTGGTGTCTTTTACAGTAGCAAGCTCTCTGCATGTTGTCTTGTAAGCACACAGTGAAGAGAAATCATGATTATGCTGCTTTCTTTTTTTCTTCTCAAACTGACAGTTTGAATTATCATTAGATAATACTTATTGGAGACAGATCTAATAGATATGTTTGTATTCAAACTGAAAAATTACTGTCAGAGAACACATTAAGAAAATCAATCTTATAAACGTGATGCTTGTATTGGTCACTTTTAGTGTTTTCTTGATTTAAGTTGATGTTTGTAATGCCTCTAGACAAGACACACATTTTGATCCCTAGCAAGTGTGATGTTTGTTGTGTATCCTTTACTTGAATAGACAGACTGAAGTACACATATAAATTAGAACATTTGTAGGTATTAATTATTCTCATATACATTATCTGATCAACCTCAAAAGAACACACATGAGAAACTCCTCATTTTTGTGGGTAGGAAAAACTGGACCACAAAACAGAAAATCATCTTGATCATTCTGTATCAACAAGAAATGTAGATCTTCACAATGTCGGACAGATCATTATCTGCTAAGTAAAATTAAATTGAAACTAAAGAGATACATATCATCTTACAATTTTTTTTCTCCACGCTTCCATCCTGTTTCAGGATACTGCGGTCAACATCAGCATCTTTCAGCTGTATGTTGATTCCTAGGCTAGATTATGCTCATCAGCACGCCACAACTTTCTGAGCGACCGGCTTCATACTCTCGTAAGTCACTGGCGCGTCTCGAACCGCTTCCAATTCTCGTGCACTCACGTCACCCACGAGAGTATTCGGGGTTACGGAGAAAGCTGCTAACCCCTCGGCCAGGAAGAAATCAATATAATGTAGGATATCTAAGAACGAGAAACAGAGCATTTTACAGTCACATTCTTAAATTAAGTACAAGGCCTTGCAACAGTTGGTTGATGAAGTGAGTATGGAAAACAGCTAGCGCAGGCTAAACCCATTTGGGACAAAACATGTATAGGAATCCTTGGCTAAATGGATGGAAAACATAAAGCGTGGATAACGCTGGAAACCAGTACATATAGAACAAAGTAACAGGAGTCAAGTTGTGCTCATGCCAATCGGGGTGCACATGTTAATGATGCACGAGTTGATTAACACACAAATTGAAAAGATTCACAAATTAATAATAATGCACGATTCAGTGAACACTAGTTGGAAACGCACAAATTAATATTGATGCACGAGTCGACGAACACAAGTTGAAAAGACTCACAAATTAATAATGATACATGAGTCGAACACAAGTTGAAACGACTCACAGCTAGGGCTGTGAGACCATGAAGAGAACATTGATGGACGTGAAATGATCAATTATGGGATATGAAACATTTCAGTGTTCTATGCAGTGCTTTCATTGTTGTCAGTCAGTGGTTTCAGAATGGTGAGGAAGCAGTCGATCATCAACCTAGACTCCTAGATTACATTGAATAAATGAGCCTGAAGACCTGGATACAGGCGGAGGACTAGACCTCCAGAAGTCAGATCATCAGAGTTAAGACCAATCCTAAAGACCCCTGACATAAAGGAAAAGCCAAACAGTAGATTCAAATAATAGCAAACCTTGAGCTTTAAAGGCCAGAGCTCCAGCATAATATGCAGAGACTAATAAAGAAGCTATGAAGTGGATAATGCTGGATAAAAGACTATATAGTAGGGACTTCGTAACTAGGGAAGGACGCTGTTTTCAGAAAGTTCAAGGTCATTGGGTTCACAGACGACTTCCTGTGGCTGGTGAGTGCAGTATATGAAAATTACCTTGTTGTGTTTCCTATTGGATAAATGCGAAACTATTTTTATGAAAATTGCGAATGACAACTTTAACGAGGGCCAAAAGGTTATTCTTCAAGCCTGCATGCTTGAGAGCTGTTGAAAGTGGCTTGTTTGAAAGATATTCCCCGTTTTTTGACAAAGGTAAGGAAGTTTATAGTTTGGCTTGTTTATTATCAAAGATATCCTAATTTAACCTGCATTTTTGAACTGCGCATCCAATTTTACATATAAATGTTGACTTTCAACAAGATTCGTTATGCTAGTGACTCACAATAAAATTTTAATGTCAGCAAGGTCGTCGTGTGTACTTTGTAAATTCATATAATGTCAGAATCATGGCATTTTGGATCATTGTCTGCCTCTTTTAATAATCAAGAAGCTTTACAGTCATGAAGCTAAACAAAATATGAATATACGTTTAAATTCTATTAAATATTTATTTTGTTGCTTTATATTTATTTTATTTTTATTTATTATAATATATATATAATAATTTTTTGAAAGTCAAGTCAGTTTTCAAAGTTGTCCACGGTCCATTGCTGAAATTTAATTGACTGGTTCACAGTTTTATTTTCATTGATAAATGAATTATCAAGAGAATTATACTTTATTGTGCATTTATGAATGCTGCATCCATTTCTACACATAACTAAAGAGGTTCTGACAAGATTCGTTATACTAAGGTGTAGAAAATAAATATTTTATGAGACCACCCCGTTACATTTTTACAATAGGGAAAATTCACAATGGCGGCATCCCAGCATATCCAGACTAGTCCTACTAGTGTATGTTTTATTAAAACACTGGGGATTTAGAATCATAATATACAAAGTATCAAATAATTTCTACAGATAATTTGTGTTGTTGATTTAATAATTTTTTTTCATGTGACGTGGCTGAACCATTGTTGATATATTATATATATAAAGTCATTTTTCGTAAACACAGATCATGCCTGTACTTTTTATTGCCAACCATTAATTAAACGTAGACAGTCCAACAACGATGTAATCTTTTATCTTCCATGACATTCTTCTTGCTTGGAGAAAATCAAATATACATCTAGCAATTTATGAATTAGTAATTAATTAGCGGCCATTTATAGTTGCTAATTAGGCCACCACACACACCATAAAAAAAAGCAAAGTGACCATTAGGGCCGTAACATCATTCCGCATAACAACATGCATAACTTGTAATTTTTAAAGATAAAATTAATAAAACGCAGGCTAAATTCTGATTTAGTAATTAATTAGCGGCCATTTTTAATTGCTAATTAGGCCACCACACACACCATAAAAAAAACAAAGTGACCATTAGATACGTAACATCATTCCGTATAAAACCATATACATCTCAAAATTTTTAAAGCTAAAATTAAGAAAACGGAGGCCTATTCATGAATTAGTAATTAATTAGCGGGCATTTTAAATTGCTAATTAGGCCACCACACACACCATAAAAAAAAAAAAAAAGTGACCATTAGGGCCGTAACATCATTCCGCATAACAACATGCATAACTTGTAATTTTTTAAAGCTAAAATTAAGAAGACTCTGGCTAATTAATTAATTAGTAAATAATTAGCAGCCATTTTTACTTCCTAATTAGGTCACCAGACATCATATAAAAAAAATAAATAACATGACCAGTTAGGCCTTGCAACCCCGATCGCAGTAATGTATGGTTGCTAAGATGTTCGTTTAAAAACAAAACAGATAGTCTCAAAAAACCAAAATTTTGATAATCTGGGCTTTCATTTTGACCAGGACACAAAAAATTCCTTCAGTGAGCACTCTTTTGTGAAAATTTTAGTCCAAAGGTCACGACACTCAAATTTACATAACTCAACTTAGAATCGAGATACACAACTCATTGAGGTACCGTTAGATTTGGTTTTTCAAGGCCTATCTATCTGTGGTTATCCCAATAGTAAATGATCAATTTGAAAATCATGATCAAAAACGCTATATATAGAAAGGGAAGTCATTAAGCAACAGAAATTATGTGAATAATTGGTGTATGTCAGCAACTTGCTTGCTACAGGTCTTTCAGGACTCCCCTACTTTTGCACCGCACAAAATAACAACTCGTGTCATTTGCAAAAGGAATGCAATTTATTTAGAGCTGGCAATTTATAAGCTCTGCGAGCGGTATGCTTCATTGACATTAAACAACATGAATGTAATGAAGTGGTGAGAAATTATCCTAGTAATCACAATCTAAATCTAAAGCCTAATATTTAACTATTGCCTAGAAACTTATAGCATTTGTCAAGAACACGTCTACTCTCTATCCGTCTCCAGTCGGGTCTGTCCACATGCTACACATTGCGTGGACAAGCACGGACGCTGTCCCCTCCGTGCAGTAGCGAGTCTTGCGTGCATGGAGTCCCAAGCACGCTGGCTCGTGAACTTGAGTAACCGGGTACTTCACGGTTACTCATAAGGCCAAGCTTCCCAATGGCTTGGGGAAGCCCTGGCTCAATTGTCCTTATTGCCCCCTTGGTTGACACAAATGTGTCCCCTTGTGAAGATATTTATAGCGCTGGTGTCTCCCTACTAGACTTGTGTTAACTCTTATTAACTCTCTAAATCCTTATTGGAGATTCTTGCAGGCTCCCCTCCTCTCTGTGAAGTGTTACTACCCTTTAACTCATGTTTGTAACACGTATGGTCACAAAGAAGAATTGGGTGTCCAATTTTGTCAGATATCCAATAAGTTGTAACTCTCTCGTTTGGGGATAGAACAACTCTCTTCTTCCTTTACTCACACTGTTCTATCTTTTCACTCGGCTAATTGAGTAGCCCATGTATCAGTATAGTTGGTTCTATAGATATCTTTGGGAATTGTTTTGAACCGGATCCGTTGTCTTATGACTTATGTCCTGGCTTCCGTCGTTTGACCCTATGTCTTTTGACTTTCACCCGTTGACTTCTGTCTCGACCTGTCCTCATATTGCCCAAAATGACAACCCAAATACAAGTTGACTCTGTTATGAGTGCAACACATGAGCATAAAATGTTCATGTTCCCATTAATATCCCCTCCAACTCATATACATACAGTTCTACTTTTCACCTTCTCGCTTCCGCTTGTGAAAAGTTATTTTCAATGTTACATTAAGGTTTGTAAGAAGTTATTGTGTCCCCTGAATTTAGGTTGTTGTTCTTTGAAACAAATAGTGTGTGCAACTTTTATGTGTTTGTTTTCCTGTTTGTTTGCGTGTTTTCTAATAAACTACAGTGTACTTAACTTGCTAACCTGTGTATGCGTTAGTGTATTAAATGTGTGTATTCCTTCGAGCGCCGTAAATCGGTTTATTGTGGTTACAAATGTTTGTTATTCTTATTTATGACCACAACTCCACTTTAAGAAGCTCAAAGTATATTCCCTATCTAATGAAGTTGTGTTGTGTACGTCTGTCGTCCGATTACTTGGTGTTGGTGCATTTTGTTCGTCTGTCTGTTGTTCTTGTCGTGAGAAGTATGGTTTCAGCATGTTGATATGAAATATCTTTAATTTTCCTTTTAGCTTTTTGTGGGCGTGGGTTCAAATCCCACTTCTGACACCAATTGGGGTCCTGCCTGTCAGCAACTTGCTTGCTACAGGTCTTTCAGGACTCCCCTACTTTTGCACCGCACGAAATAACAACTCGTGTCATTTGCAAAAGGAATGCAATTTATTTAGAGCTGGCAATTTATAAGCTCTGCGAGCGGTATGCTTCATTGACATTAAACAACATGAATGTAATGAAGTGGTGAGAAATTATGCTAGTAATCACAATCTAAATTTAAAGCCTAATATTTAACTATTGCCTAGAAACTTATAGCATTTGTCAAGAACACGTCTACTCTCTAATCGTCTCCAGTCGGGTCTGTCCACACGCTACACATTGCGTGGTCAAGCACGGACGCTGTCCCCTCCGTGCAGTAGCGAGTCTTGCGTGCATGGAGTCCCAAGCACGCTGGCTCGTGAACTTGAGTAACCGGGTACTTCACGGTTACTCGTAAGGCCAAGCTTCCCAATGGCTTGGGGAAGCCCTGGCTCAATTGTCCTTATTGCCCCCTTGGTTGACACAAATATGTCCCCTTGTGAAGATATTTATAGCGCTGGTGTCTCTCCTGTCTAATGTCTCCCTACTAGACTTGTGTTAACTCTTATTAACTCTCTAAATCCTTATTGGAGATTCTGACAGTGTAGACCAGACATTTTGTGTATGTAATTTCTCAACATAGTCTCCCTTTCTGGCAACACATATGGTCCAGCTGTCCTCTAGCTTGTTGGTGCCTTATAGACATAAGTTCCTGGGTGTTGCCATAAACCAATGTTGCACCACCTTTATGACCTCATCATCTGCAAACTTCTGACCCTGCTGATATTCTGTCAAGGCTCCAAACAAGTGACAAGTCCGACAACCCCAAGTCTATACTGTGTGCTGGATGTTTCAAGACCTCACATTTCAACACATATAATGTATCTACTGTATGCACAGCAGTTTGAGGGCGGGCGTTGTCATGCAGCAACAAAACGCCTTTAGAGATAAGTTATTTTGATTGTATTGTGGGCTTCAATTTGTTCACTAGAATGTTACTGTATCGAGCACAAGTTGCAGTTTCACACCTTTCCCGAAAATGCACCGGTATAGGGCCCTTGCAATCTCAAAAGATGGACTTTCTCAGTGCATTCCCGAGTCTTCCACTTTGAAATCTGTCTACCCATTGATACACTTTCCTCTGACTCAACAAATATCTCCATATTGAACCATCACTTTTCTGTAGATTTCACACCCTCTGACCACGAAAAGTGAATAACACCTTGTTGTTCTTCCACTGTGCTTTTCGATAGTGGCGCAGCCATTTTGTAATCACGGATGCACAAACTACTCAGTTTCGCAATTCCTACTTGGGGTATATTACATAAACACACATAGTATTGTTTGGCGCTCACAGAAGGAGAAGAAGGAAGTAGAGACTAGAGGATGCACTAGACAACATAACATTTGAAAGCTATAGTTATCGACCGGAATTCAAACCTGTCATCTCCAAATGACGACAGCGCCTCGCTGCAGGACCAAGTGTACTTCGACGCATGACCAACTAGACACCCAAAAAAAAAGTGTCTTCATTAGTCATGTCTATCATACACATGAACCTACAACTATGGATTATGGACAAAATTCATATCAAACCATTGAGATAGCACCATAGGTCTCATAATTTATATTAAACCAGCATATGTGCATTTTCGGACATGTTATGAGATGAAGTAAATTAGAGAACTTGGTGACAACTAGCGAGACCGAGGGGACAAGAAATAGGAGAAAACAGAGCAGTAAATACCTGGATGACTTGACCATGTGGCATGGCCGAGACAACAACACTAAGCTGATCCACGTCTCTGGTGATCGAGTGAGGTGTCGAATCATGACCCCCTCCCCTATACTTACCGGCATGGGACATGGTGGTTGGGTATATATAAAAATGTGACCCAAGTGTTTCCTTGCCATGTTATGGGGGGGGGGGGAAGAATATCACTAAATTGCACAGTTAAAGGTGACTGCACTTGCCAGGCAGTCTTAATTCCTCAGGTTCAAGACCCCTCCCCCACTCCCACCCTACACTGCAAGGTACAATAGGCAGTAGATGACGGATGACAATAACATGTTAGCATCCATTCTTTTGCTATCCCTGATTTAAATTATTTTTAATGTTAACTTTACCTACAGCTACACTTATTTTCTTATTACACTCTGCCTTATTGTTTGTCTGTCCACAGATCTCGGTACTTAGTGTTCTCGGCCAATTTTACTATATTCCTCCATGTCATCTTCTCATTCCGCCCAGCATCATTTCCCTAGATCTGTCTCAATTCCTACTGATCTTTCCAGTCGCCACGATGGTTTCCAATGTCTATTTTCTCATAACATGACCAAATAATGCCGCTTGTCTCTTTCTCTTATAACTTCATTACTCATTATGATGATCATCATCAAGTGCCCTGCCAGCTGGAGTAGGTGTTCATGGCTCCACAGATCTGTCTTTGGTTTTCTAGATCAACTCTGCTGCTGATATTCCTCCATGCCACTGTCTCAATCCATCCAGCATTATTTCTCTTGGTCTGCCTCTCTTCCCCTCGATCTTTCCAGTTGTCACAATGTTTTCCAATGCCTCTCTTCTCATCACATGACCGAAGAAAGATGTTTGTCTCTTTTTTATTGTTGTATATAGTGTTCTAGTTTCATTAGCCTGTTTCAGGAAGTTGTCGTTAGTTACTATGGCAGTCCAAGGAATTCGCAACATTCGTCTCAGGAACCAAATCTCTGTTGCTTCTGATTTCTTCTTAATTTGTTCATTTACACTTCAAGATTCACTGCCAAACAGCAAAACTGGTTCTACATAGCATTTCAGCACTCTCTTTCTTACATTTACGCTAACCGGTAACCGTGGCTAAGGGCTTGCGAACGCGGTTTGTGAGCCCGTATACCTGGGTTCGAAACGGGTGCTGGTTTTTCCGAAAAAGGTGTAGGCGCCGGTCATTCAGAAAGCAATGGCAAACTACTGAACGTAAAATTTGTCCAGGAATCACGAACAGCGAAAATGCCGGGGTTGACTGCTATGTCCTGTGAAGGACATGCAACTAATTTTTTTTTCTTATTTTCAGTGATAATGACTTATTGCATAAGATACTCTTCATTTTCTGAAATGCTGGAAATGGGGCTTTTGCTTGCCCTATTCTGCTCTTAATCTCTGTTGTACATCTTCCATCTGATGTTATAAATGTCCCTAGGTATCTAAAATGATCCACTTGGTTAAGAATTTATCCTTCTATTTCTATGTCACATTTTGGTGCCACCATTTTCTTTGATATCATCATTGTTACTGTTTTCTTGATAATCAAGGAGAGTTCTTTCCTTGCACTCTCTGTTACTACAACATCTAATAATTGTTGTAGGTCTGTTGAATTATCTGCCACCAATACTGTGTCATCTGCATAGCGTATATTATTATTTATATTATAACCTTCACCATAAGATCTGGAGTACGACAAGGTTGTGTCCTGTCCCCTCTCTTGTTCATAACATATATAGACAACATATGTAAAGAAACCAGCCAAGCAGAGACAGCAAGAATACCGCATGACGAGAACACAGAAGAAGAACCATCTGCAAATCTAACCATTAGAGAACTCCTGTTTGCGGACGACCAAGCACTAATAGCAAAATCAGAAGCTGAATTACAAGACCACATGAATAGTCTAAACGAAATGTGTAGGGAACATAACATGAAAATTAGCACAAGCAAAACAGAGGTAATGACTATAACTAAAGAAGAACAAACAGCAACAATTCACCTAAACGAACATCCCTTGAAACAAGTAAAGAGCTTCAAGTACCTAGGAAGTATAATATCATCAAATGGCAGATCAGAAGACGAGATCGAAAATAGGTGCAATAAGGCAAATCAACTCATTGGACAAATGGCACCAATACTAAAGAACAAACATGTATCAATAACTACTAAGAAAGCACTTTACAACACAATCTTCCTACCAACTCTGTGCTACCAATGCCAAACCTGGACAATGACAGAAAAAGAGAAAAGAAAAATCACAACAACAGAAATGAGGTTCCTGAGAAGAATACTCAACGTATCAAGAAGAGATAAGATCAGAAATGAAGAAATCAGGACTAAAGTGGGGGTTAAAGCTGCTCTAGATTTTATTAGAAAGCAGCAAGTCAAATGGTTTGGCCATGCAAGTAGGCTACCAGTCAACAGCATGCCACAACAGGCAATGACGTACAGACCAGATGGAAACAGAGGAAGAGGCCGACCACGTAAACGCTGGACGGAGGGAATAACAGAATCCATGGGAATGTCGATATACGAAGCCCATAACCGGGCACTCTCACGAAGTTTATACTTCACCTCGACACCGCAAGGTACAAGAGGAACATGATGAGATGAGATGAGATGAGAACCTCCAACTAGTATTCCTGGCATCTCTTTGATCTCTCTCATTATTACTTTGCTATATAGGGAGAAGAGATCTGGTAGTCAAGGATGATAAGGTCAACATTTTAATCCAACTGTCCGGTGTAGGGGTTGAACTCCATACCTCTGCATCCTCATTAGGATATGTTTGTAAAATAGCCCACAATGATGTGACGTAGACGTCGCTAACATGGCAGATTGTTTTCGACAACCCTAAAGCAACGTTGTTTCTCCTCACTATTGTATTGCCACCAACAACTATAGTATTAGTACTATTAGAAGATTTCAATACAAAGTTGGGAGGGAGAGAGAGAGAGAGAAGGGTGTAACTGATGGTTTCGGGTTTGGAAAAGGAAAAGAGAAACTGGTTGATTGGGTAAGGACACTTAATATGATCATGGCAAACACACGGGCTTTTGGCAACATCTTAGATGCCTTTGAACATGAAGATACAACAGAACCAAAAAACAATTCACTCAATCAAATTGATAAAATGCGTATTAGTATCAGCAATCGACTTCGAAAGCGATTGCTTTGGATAAAAACATGATCAGGAGGAGATGTAAATATGTTTTGTTGTTGTTGTTGTTTGTTTTTTTTTGCGCTCGCTTTGAACTCTAGCGTAGTTCATAGACACTACTTCAAGTAGCGCTGGACTGAATTTTGCTTGTGGATTAGCTTTCCATAATAACAGTGTTCCTCGCCATTAGGCGAACCCACTCAGACTTCAGAGGTATTTGTAATTTACGCCCCCCAAGTCAAGGACGATAAGGTCAACATTTTAATGCAACTGTCCGGTGTAGGGGTTGAACCCCATACCTCGGCATCAGCACACTGGTTGTTTTAGGAACCACACGTTCTTATCCAGTTGGTCATGCTGACTTTCTCAAAATATGTATAAAAGTGCAACAAGAGGGCTCCAAGAAACACCAAACTATATCAGGAATACCAAGCTAAGTCGGGAATGCCAAGCTAGATCAGGAATACCAAGCTAAGTCGGGAATGCCAAGCTAGATCAGGAATACCAAGCCAGATCGGGCAATTTAAATAAAATGTCGCATGTTTTTGCAGGCCGTTACTATCAAGCCCAGGTTGATGTTCTAGGTATTTTACGTTCAGAAGTTTGTCATTGTTTTCTGAATGAGAAGACATCATTATAGTCTAAGTGACTGGTGTGTGGGTTGAGCCTACCACCCGGTTGTCAGCGCACGGGAAGTTTAAGCACCCGCGTCTAAAATATCTCAGCTATCACTATATTCATCTTCCCCCCCCCCCACATATTATATTACAGGACATCGCTGTCACCACCAGCATTTTACCGCTGTTATTTATTTCTTGGCAAGATTACACTCAGTAGTTTGCTATTGCTTTCTGAAGGGCCGGCTCACATATCCCGTAAGTAACGGACACGGCGAGAACCGCTACCGATTCTCGTGCAGCCACATTTGCTCACGTGGATAAACGGGATTACGGAGAAAGTCGCAAACCCCTAGGCCAGGGAGTTCGGCATTGATCTCTAGATGGGGCAATTCTGGAGTCACGTCAGGAAATTACCTTCAGATACATCATCACCACACAGGATAGTGTTAGTGGGTGATGACGCTGCATTCTAACGAGATGGCCAAACCATTTGATCTTCTGGCTTTCAATATATGTGGCACAAGGTGTTGATCTCACTGTCTGTCTGATAACATCATTTCTGACTCGGTCTCGGTTAGTTAAGTTGATAACTCTTCTCAGGCATCTCATCTCACAGGGTTGATTTTGGGTGATCGCAATTTGGATAATGTCCAAGTTTGACATTGGTAGCTTAGCATTGGTGTGCATTTGTTATTATTTGTCGTTTTGCAGGCAGATATATGTGGATGTTTTAGCATGGGTGATACTTGATATATAACCTGCTTTTTGACATACAATTTCGATTTCCCTGTCTATTCTGCCATCTTCTGTGATGTTTTAAAATGTTCACGACCTATCACTCAGTAGCTATGTCTCCTGGCAACCCATATTTGTAGTCCAGGTCCGACACCACCTGTCACCAGACTAGCTGCGAGTCCTCATCCAATTGTATTTCCTCACAGAAGGGGAGACCACTCAAAGACAGTATCAGACCTCCTGTTCTCAACCTTGGCGTTCCCCTGTATGTGCCCTGAAGGCCTTCCACAATCAGCCCTTTTATTCCCTTGTAGATCAGGATACCCTTGGCCTTGGGCAGGGAGCCCATTCATTCAAAACGGTATCCAAGTTCATATTCCAAACTATGAGGGGATTTCATTTCAAAACGTGTGTGTATGTGTGTGTTTGTCTGTCTCTGTGTGTATGTGTGTGGGTGGGGGATGTGAATATATTCTGAAAAAGCCCAGAACAAATGTATCATTTTTCGATGTAGCCAACATTTCGTTCAATGCAAGTCCTCCAGCGAAAATAAAGTGCTTGGATTCCTGTAGACAAATCCACTCTGGGGTCATTACTCGGTGTGCCTGACCCTGTCATGAAGTCTATCATAGAAGTCACACCATTTTGAAACTTCCTACTCCATTCACACACTTGCTAGACTGACAGGCATGCATCATCACACTGGACCTTCATTCGGCAAGGAATTTCTATAGGTTTCACCCCTTCACTGATTAAAAAATATACGGATAACAGAACGCTGCTCCTCTTTGGTGCATATCAAAATTGAGGCAGCCATTTTAAACTGTCCTTATGATGTTACTGTGTTAATCTGCACCATTATGTTACGTGCTTAGCACTCTTGACATCTTTAACAACAATACTGACAGGTTATAAGACAATGGCGTGGTTACTGTAATTTCTTTCACACATTTTAAGGTTTTCATGTAAAGTGCAAGACAAAGGAGAAGGAATGATGTAATTTACTGGTCATCTGAAGTGGACACATTTGACATAGTTGTCTGTTGATAAATTAATGTAGCCTTCGTGTGGCAATCTCATGCTGTATGTAAACAACAGAAACACAACAAACATCACAACAATCCAGTTTCTCAGCTGTGTATTTTCTTGTGTTTCATTTAATAAAGCAACAGAGAACAAGACATACTCAACAATGTTGTAATTATATGCTGTGTACACTTCTGTGCCACATGAGTTTGCTAATTACACCACAAATATCACACTTGTGAGGACTGTCTGTTGCATGTGTTATCTTGTGAGTCTTCACACTGCGAGCTTCAGTAAATGCTGCACTACAATCATCACACTTCTAAGATTTCTCCTTTCTATGTGTTTTCTTGTGCTGCATCAAATGGTCAGCTTCAGTAAAAGATGCACCACAATCATCAAATGTACATGGAGTCTCTCCTGTATGCATTCTCGCATGGCACTTAAGTTTGAAAGCTGTACTAAAAGATGCACCGCAATCATCACACTTGTAAGGTGTCTCTCCTGTATGTATTCTCCTGTGGGATATTAGTTTGCAAGCTTCAATAAAAGATGCACCACAATCATCACATTTGTAAGGTCTATCTCCTGTGTGTCTCCTCTCATGACGCTTCAGACTGCCAGCTTCAGTAAAAGCAGCACCACAATTATCACATTTGTAAGGTTTCTCTTTTGTGTGTTTTCTCCTGTGGCACTTCAAAATGCCTGATGTATTAAAAGACGCACCACAATCATTACATTTATAAGGTTTCTCTCCTGTATGTGTTCTCTTGTGGCACTTCAAACTATCACCTCTACTAAAAGATGCACCACAATCATCACATTTGTAAGGTCTATCTCCTGTGTGTCTCCTCTTATGACGCTTCAGACTGCCAGCTTCTGGAAAAGCAGCACCACAATCATCACATTTGTAAGGTTTCTCTTTTGTGCTTTTTGTCCTGTGGCACTTCAAACTGCCCGCTGTATTAAAATCATTACACTTATAAGGATTCTCTCCTATATGTGTTGTCTTGTGGCACTTCAGACTATCAATTCTACTAAAAGATGCACCACATTCATCACATTTGTAAGGTTTCTCCCCTGTATGTGTTCTCATATGGTTCCTAAGACTGCCACAATAAGTAAAAGAAGCATAACAATTATTACATTTGTAAGGTTTCTCTCCTGTATGGCTTCTCTTATGGCATTTCAGTTTGCTGGTTGTAGAAAAAGATGCACCACAGTCATTACATTTATAAGGCTTCTCTCCTGTATGTGTTCTCTTGTGGCAATTCAGATTTCCAGTATGACTAAAAACTGCACCACAATCATCACACTTATATTGTTTCGCTACTGTATGCTTTCTCTTGTTGAGCTTCAGACTGCAAACATTTGTATAAGAAATACTACAATTATCCCATCTGTAAAATGTCTCTCCTGAATGCACTTCCTTGTGCCTGTTTAAATATATATAATCATGTGAGGTTTCAGAGATATGTGCATGTTTGGCTAGCTCCCCTAATTCTGGTAATTTATAACTCCCACTAGCCAAAGATAGTTTTTCATGAATTTCAATGACTGGAGACATATTCTCTAATATTTCAGAACAATTTTTAAGTTTTACAGATTCTTGACAGCTATTTTTATTGATATTTGATATTGTGTTACAGTAGCCTGTCTTTTCTTCAATGATACCACAACCTGACATATTTAACATACTACCGAATTTGTGACACCTCTTCTCACAATTAACATCTGATTGTTCTTGTTTTATAAACTCCAAGTCTCTGTTCTCACAAAAAACATCTGATTGTTCTTGTTTTATAAACTCCAAGTCTCTGTTCTCACAAAAAACATCTGATTGTTCTTGTTTTATAAACTCCAAGTCTCTGTTCTCACAAAAAATATCTGATTGTTCTTGATTCACAAACTCCAAGTCTCCATTACCACACATCTTATCTTGTGAATGCTCTTGTATTGATATGGAAGGATCACTTTCAGAGCATGGGTATATTTCTGAAACAATACAAGAAATAACTGATTAACTTATGCTTAGATACCCCAGATAACAGATTATAAACCCATGTGTAGTGTAATGCAGCAAAAAAACATGTTACTAAAACAACAGTTCATATGTGTAGATGTTATGTAACTGTAAACAACAAATGTACATATGCAATCTAAGAAATAAATATTTATTTATGTAAGCAATGAATATTTATTATGTAAATAAAAGAAAAGAATCCGTTTACATGTTTATGGCCCAATGGGCATATTTTCCAAGGCTCATATATTTTAGACCTAATTGTCAAAGTTATATATTATATATTCCAACGATGGTTTAGAACAGGACAGGCAGAGTTAAAGACAGCCTGTAATGTATATTGACGACAGCTTAGAATAGAACAGGAGGAGTTGAACAAGCTTTTAATATATAACCGGCTACATGGTGAAGGAGTTATGGACACAGTTCGTAATCCCGCATACCCACGTTCGAAACACAGCTGTGTTGGTTTTTTATGAAATGGTATGGGGCCGGTCGTTCAGAAAGCAATGGCAAACTACTGGATGTAAACTTGCCCAGGAATCACGAACAGTCAAAAAATGCTGGAGTTGACCATTCATTTCATCCAGAGGGGTTGAAAGTATGGAGCCCTGGGTTCTAAGATGGCCGTTAAGGCCTATTTTGGCTTAAAATGTTTTTTGACAATGTGGGCAAAGAATGCTTGACATTCCAGGAGGAGGATCTCCTGCAGTGGTTTTTCTGTCCAGCCTTTTCTTCACAGCTATTGCAGTCCTGGTTGCTTCACAAGTGGCGGCACCCTTGCGTAATGATGTGCGCCATGAATTTCGGTCTTTGGGAGAAGTCTCCCAGGTGTCAAGATGAATTCTGAAAGCTTTCAGTGAGATTTTCAGAGTGTCTTTAAAGTGTTTTCTCTGGCTGCCTTGGGAGCGTTTACCACAACGCAACGTGTTTACGTCCTGTAAGGGATATGCAACTAACTTTAATATATACTGACAATAGCACAGAACAAGACAGACAGACTTAAATGAGTTCAAGGACAAACAAGTGTAGATTGCAGACAATTCATGACAAGACACAATGGTGGAGTGAGCTTGTCTCGGACGGGTGATCTATGGAAAGGGGAGCATGGGATAGGAAGAGGGGACAGAGAGGGAAAGGACTAGGCAGTGTGTGTTTGACATCAGACAGGAAAAGATGGTTTTCATGTTAAGACCTATTGACTGGGGAAGAGAGGATAGTGAGATTGTGAAGTATGATAGTGGTATAACTGCGAGAGTGAAAAGTTTGGACAACCCTGATGACTATAAGGTTTTTAGTGTAGCTACAATAGCTTGACGTTGAGAAAGTAGTGTCTGAATAACCCCGCTTGTTCGCCGAGTGAGTATATTGTAATATATAGGGTGTATTTTTAATGACTGTGGGGTTTTTGAAAATATTGCCATTCCAAGTTTTGTATTCATCCTCTGTGGAGTTCAAGCAACATAAAAGGTAAATACAAAACTTGGAAAGGCAATATTTTCAAAAACCCCACAGTCATTAAATAATACACCCTGTATTATAATGTGCTATTTTGTTACTAATAAATGGGTCACTGTGTTATGACAGCTGGAGTGTAATGTACCAATAAGAATGATTCTTTACCTGTCTGGGGTTCTTTGTAGACTTACAAGTATCGTGTGAGTGCTGTGAATAACGACTAAGGTCCTTGACACTAATGCAACTCTGTAGTTACAGTGCTCAATGTTAGTTAGTCGACAGATCACCCTCATTGCACTTTGAAACATTCAATCTATAAGTGCTCGGATCCCCTCCTCAGTAAATCCCGCAGCGTGTAGCAACTGACAACACCAGTTCATTGTTGTTTTATTAATCATCTTTGGCTTCCCAAGTAGTGTTCTATTTTGGCCACACCTCTTTTAATTTGCTGTTCTTGCATCCTGACCATGGTAGTAAATTCACAGTCATCACTTGGTTCTCACAAACGACTTACTTCTTGTAGAGCATTCAGTATATCAACCTGGTCCATGGCTCGTCCGCCCTCCACCGTAGCCTAACCTGCGAGCTTGTCAGCCTGCTCATTTCCTTGTACACCCGCATGCCCTGGCATGGAAATGAAACTAATCTTTGCGAGCTGAGACCGCTCCAGAGACAACAGCCACTGTCTTCTGACCCACCCCATCGCTATCTTCATGAGCATAAAAGTGCTCAATAAGACACACAGGTTGGCCAGACTTCCATGACATTTCCTGGTGCCCATTTAGCCTATGTTGACCTTACAGCCGAGGTCAACTGTATAAACTTGCCTCAATGCAGATACAAACCCATAACCACAGGGCCAGTAGGCAAGCATCTAGCCATGTTACCACATCTTTCTTTACTTCTGTAAGTGAAGTCAAATATACAAACAGTCACCAAAAATACTGCAAATTAATGTTATTGCTTTTGAAGATTTATGTTTTCACTAATGTAAAACAATTATCACTAAGTAAATTAATGTTATCACTTTTGTGGATTAATGTTTTTTTTCAATTTGAAAGAATGATCACTACAGAAAATTGATATTATCACTCTTGAGGATTAATGTTTTTTTTTAAAATTCATTCAACATTTGGCACCTTGCCATCTTTACAGGCGATAGTTTGTTACATTTTGCTTGAAAAAGGCATAATAACTACAACCTATAGCGGTAGCAAATGTGACTGATCAGACCACTTTACACTGTAAATGTTCGTCCACAATGGATGCATGTGAAAACTTGGTCATTTTCACCATCAAGCACCATCTTAGTCTCACACACTCAGTGTGTGACCTATCTGCAATAATTTTCTCCTTTCTCTTTATCCCATTTCTTCTATTTGCCATCCATGCAACACATTCAGCGGCGACTTGCTCCTAATGTGCATTATCAATGCTTGTATCAATCATGTCCACTTACACACATCTTTGTATCATAGTAGAGGTCGATACCGAGATCTCCTACCCGTCTGTAATTCACCAAAAAGAGAATGTCCTTTGGTATTCTACCATCATCCATCCTCGTAACGTATCCTATCCATCTAGACTGAGCATGGAATGAACCGTCAGTTAGTTAGTTAAATTAAGTTAGTTAAATTCATTTAATGGGATATTATGATGGGATTCAATGAGAAATGGGATAAAGAGAAAGGAGAAAATAATGGAATGAACCGTCACACAACTGTAATTTTTGGCAGACTAAGTTGTTTCTTATCCTTCAGCTGTGAATCAATCAATCTTTGGCAGTCCAAGTTGTTTCTTATCCTTCAGCTGTGAATCAATCAATCTTTGGCAGACAGAGTTGTTTCTTATCTTTCATCTGTTGATCAATTAATCTTTGGCAGACCAAGTTGTTTCTTATCTTTCAGCTATGAATAAATCAATCTTTGGCAATCCAAGTTTCTTATCTTTCAGCTGTGAATCAATCAATCTTTGGCAGACAGAGTTGTTTCTTATCTTTCATCTGTTGCTCATTTAATCTTTAGCAGACCAAGTTGTTTCTTATCTTTCATCCACAAATCAATCAATCTTTGGCAGACCAAGTTGTTTCACCATCTCTCACAATCTTTCATCCCCTGAAGGTATGTTATGTTTCTGGCAGCATGTTGATTTATTTACCAAAGTCTCCGACCCTGTAACTTGAACTTACATTAGCTCCAGGACTGGATGCATTATTCTTCTGTCTTGGACATGAACTGTATTTCAGCGGATACATAACTGCCACCAATTCTTCCACCTTACCCTGCTGGAACAAACTACGCTGACATTTCACCACTTTCTAATCATCAAACCAAATCAAAGCCAACACAACACTGGCAGATGGTTATTACATCTGGATGATCTGGCCAACAATCAGTACTCCAAGTTCGGTGCCAGTAGTTGTTTTTTTCAAGTTTTCATCGTCTCTTCTTTGTTGTCATCTTTTCATTCTTCCCATCCTGTTCTTATGCCTTAATGTAGTCACTGGAGGGTTTTCTCCATGATTATATGTTGTTTTTTGTGTGCATATTTGTTTGCTGATGAAGGTTAGTCGCAGCACTGTCCTGTGTTTTGAGTAATTCTGTTCTGTAAAGCTGCATTTCTTTGTGTTATTTTATATTGTTTACATTTCCACAACTTTACCGCAGTTCCACCAAGTGTAATCAGTTCCACCAAGTGTAATCAGTTCTACCAAGTGTAATCAGGACTCCAAGGACAAGCCAGAATGACATATAATCAGACTGCCGCTGGTACCAATAGCGTTGGGACTGTTGAAGCACCATCATCATTTGGAGGTGACAGGTTCGAATCCAGGCTCTGGTTGGAGGACTGAATAAGAGGTGGTGGAAATGACCCAAGTGCTATAATATTGGTTTGTGACTCCACTCAACTCATTGCCAGTGGAATGTACAAGGAAATGAACAGCCACAGCTCAATTGTTGGATACCATCCCATTGTGGAATACCTGAAATGACAGAGCTGATCGATTAGCTAAGGAAGGAGCAAAAGAAGAACAGTCTGATGTGCCTGTTACATACCACTAAAAGAATGATAAAATCAGTCAGAAAGCCACCAAAATCTGCTTAAGATGACTACCACTTTATGGACAGACCAGAACAAGTCATTACTTTGCACCTCAGAACAGGACACAATAGATTATGCAACCACATGTATACAAAATTCAAGATTGGTGAATCAGCCATGTGCACATACTCCAAGACTGCCCAAATTACAACATGTCTAGGCAAACCTTCTGGCCTAGAGAGACGACAGTGGAAGATAAACTCTATGGATCGCTGAGTGAACTAAAAAATACAGTTAAATTCATACAAGAGACAACATTACAGTTATACTATAGACATAATTCAAGCGAACGAAAGAAGAAGCTCAATTGTTAATTTAAATATTTGTGATAAATACAAAACACTTACAAAAGGATGCCTCCTTCCCTCCACTAGCCTACGGGACACTCTTGGGCAAGGTGGAGTACCCGTTTAGCCCCCCCTCCCCCCCCCCCAACAGAATAACGTGAAGCCATGTGAGTAGGTGGTGGATTGGACTTTGGAGCAGCCAACAGATAGTTGTTGGTTATGGTTTCAAGTCAGTGACAGTGGGCAGAGGATCCCTCATTAGAGACAATGGCTATGGTCATACGATCAGTATGGCCACTGCCAGGAAGGAAGAATGGTAGACTTCCCTCCTTATTGATTCCCGGGCAGAGGAGGCTCGTCAGCCTTGGTTGGTATCTCTTCTAAGAGAGGGAACTCTAAATCTCAAACCTCCGCTGCCTTGCGGGTATACCCACATGGGAAAGGTTTCGGGAGTAAACCTTGAGGACAAATCCGGAGATGGAGTCCCTAAGGCAGTTCCATGTTGCAAACAACATAGTTCTGGCAACTCCTGCGATGGCACCGATAACAAGTTGCATTGGCTACTGCCTTTCCCTTGGTCAACATCGGCGACGTGGAGAGGGGGAACTTGCTACTGGGCAACAGCTGGTTCTCCGATTTCCATTGCCCAGGCTTGTGCCCTGAAGAGGTCACTTCAGCACCGCGTAAAGCGGTGACAACACGGGAAGCAGCATTCACCTGTTATAAGTCTTAATGCTCGATTGGCGTAGAGCAAGGCGCCAGGGGCTACTTCCGACGGTGGGAGAGATCATCGTATCTCACTAGACAGCTACCGCCCGCCTAAGCTGGGCAGCCCCCAGTCAATAAGGTGTTGTCTCGCCACAGTTCACTACTCTATGGGTCTGAATCCTGGACCTTGTACTCATGACAGGAAAGAAAGTTGAATTCCTTCCATATGAGATGCCTGAGACGAATCCTCGGCATATCATGGAAAGACCAAATAACAAACAAACATGTGCTTGAAAGAGCAGATATTACTCCAGTGCACTCCCTCCTCAAGCAGAGATGCCTCCGGTGGCTGGGCCACATATTTCAAATGGAGGATGAACGTATTCCCAAAGATCTCCTATACGGAGAACTAGCCACAGGAAAGAGGCCAACTGGAAGACCCCAAATGCGATATAGGGATGTGTGTAAACATGATATGAAAACCCTTGGCATAGATCTAAATACATGGCAAAGAGTTGCAACAGACAGATGCTCCTGGAGAAGAGATGTACGAAACGGAATGATGCTCTCTGAGCGCAATCTGATCCAACAATCTGAGGATAGGCGGCACAGGCTGAAAATGCAGTTACTTACTGCGGGACCTGCCTCGTCTTACAGATGCAGAAACTGTGACAGAGATTGTCACTCTCACATCGGACTATACAGTCACCAGCGGTACTGCCAGGTACCTCCCCAGCGGCACAACTCTATAGTCCTTCAGGGCTGAAAGAGGCCTACTACAAAAGGATTCTGTTATGTTTCACTTAATCTTACCTTGACCTGGGTAGTCAACATAAACTTCGGGCAGTTCTATCTTGACACTTGCTGGTGTTTTACTGTCCATCTGATCAAAGACTTGGTTCTCAGTGAGAATCTCTTCAACACAACTGTGAACACAGTCAGTCTGAAAGCATTAGTGAGTTAACATATTTATGCAAACACATGTAACAAATATAAATATATTTCAAATTGACAAATCCAATGATAATGTGGACATGCAATATGTCATTAAACAAGGCTACTGACCATTTCACAAACAGATTTCTGATACATGATACCTGAAGCTCCCATCAAATAATGACAGATGGGTTCTCAAACATAGTGTACATCGACACGGCCGAATGGATAAGACCGCACGTTCTGAAGCATCCGGTGTGCTGATGCCGAGGTAATCGGTTCAATCTTTACACTGGACAGTTGGACTAAATTGTTGACTTCCCTCCTTGACTTTGGGATATAAATTACAAGTACCTCTGAAGTTGGAGTGAGTTCGCCTGTTGGCTTGGGAAACTGTTAATAGGAAAAGCAAATCCACATGTAAAATTCAGTCCAGTGCCCTGGACGTAGTTCTTCTTCTTCTTTTGATTGCTTGAAATATGTTATAGACATATTGTATGAATGTAACTGTCTTTTTTTGTTTTCACTAGCCATAGGGTGGAATATACAACTAGCCATTGGGTGGAACATACAACTAGCCATCAGGTTGAGGTGGAACATACAACTAGCCATTGGGTGGAGCATGCAACAAGCCACTAGGTGGAGCATACAACTAGCTACTAGGTGGAGCATACAACTAGCCATTGGGTGGAACACACATCTAGCCATTGGGTGGAACATACAACTAGCCATCGGGTGGAACATACAACAAGCCATTGGGTGCAACATACAACTAGCCATTGGGTGCAACATACAACTAGCCATTGGGTTGAACATAAACTAGCCACTAGGAGGAGCATACAACTAGCCATCAGGTAGAGGTGGAACATAAATCTAGCCATTGGGTGGAACATACAACTAGCCATTGGGCGGAGCATAAAACTAGCCATTGAGTGGAACATACAACTAGCCATCAGGTGGAGGTGGAACATAAAACTAGCCATCAGGTGGAAGTGGAACATACAACTAGCCACTTGGGTGGGGCATACAACTAGCCATTGGGTGGAGCATACAACTAGCCACTAGGTGGGACATAAAACTAGCCATCAGGTGGAGGTGGAACATAAAACCAGCCATCAGGTGGAGGTGGAGCATACAACTAGCCATTAGGAGGGACATACAACTTGCCATTGGGTGGAGCATACAAGCCATTGTGTGGAGCATACAACTAGCCATTGGGTGGAGCATAAAACTAGCCATTGGGTGGAGCATACAACTAGCCATTGGGTGGAGCATACATCTTGCCACTGGGTGGAGCATACAACTAGCCAATGGGTGGAGCATAAAACTAGCCATTGGGAGGGACATACAACTAGCCATTAGAGTGGAACATACAACTAGCCATTGGGTGGAGCATAAAACTAGCCATTGGGTGGAGCATAAAACTAGCCATTGGGTGGAGCATAAAACTAGCCATTGGGTGGAGCATAAAACTAGCCATTAGAGTGGAACATACAACTAGCCATTGGGTGGAGCATAAAACTAGCAATTGGGTGGAACATACAACTTGCCATTGGATGGAACATAAAACTAGCCATTAGAGTGGAGCATAAAACTAGCCATTAGAGTGGAACATACTACTAGCCATTGGGTGGAACATACAACTTGCCATTGGGTGGAACATAAAACTAGCCATTGGGTGGAACATACAACTTGCCATTGGGTGGAACATACAACTTGCCATTGGGTGGAACATAAAACTAGCCATTAGAGTGGAACATACAACTAGCCATTGGGTGGAGCATAAAACTAGCCATTGGGTGGAACATACAACTTGCCATTGGGTGGAACATACAACTTGCCATTGGGTGGAACATAAAACTAGCCATTAGAGTGGAACATACAACTAGCCATTGGGTGGAGCATAAAACTAGCCATTTTGTGGAGCATACAACTTGCCATTGGGTGGAGCATACAACTAGCCATTGGGTGGAACATACAACTAGCCATTGGGTGGAGCATACAACTAGCCATTGGGTGGAGCATACAACTAGCCATTGGGTGGAGCATACAACTAGCCATTGGGTGGAGGATACAACTAGCCATTGGGTGGAACATACAACTAGCCATTGAGTGGAGCATACAACTAGCCACTAGGTGGAGCATACAACTAGCCACTAGGTGGAGCATACAACTAGCCATTGGGTGGAGCATACAACTAGCCATTGAGTGGAGGATACAACTAGCCATTGGGTGGAGCATAAAACTAGCCATTGGGTGGAGCATACAACTAGCCATTGGGTGGAGCATACAACTAGCCATTGGGTGGAGCATACAACTAGCCATTGAGTGGAGGATACAACTAGCCATTGGGTGGAGCATACAACTAGCCATTGGGTGGAGCATACAACTAGCCACTAGGTGGAGCATACAACTAGCCATTGGGTGGAGCATACAACTAGCCATTGAGTGGAGGATACAACTTGCCATTGAGTGGAGCATACAACTTGCCATTGGGTGGAGCATACAACTTGCCATTGAGTGGAGCATACAACTAGCCATTGAGTGGAGCATACAACTTGCCATTGTGTGGAGCATACAACTAGCCACTAGGTGGAGCATACAACTAGCCATTGAGTGGAGCATACAACTAGCCACTAGGTGGAGCATACAACTAGCCATTGAGTGGAGCATACAACTAGCCATTGAATGGAGCATACAACTAGCCATTGGGTGGAACATACAACTAGCCATTGGGTGGAACATACAACTAGCCATTGGGTGGAGCATACAACTAGCCATTGAGTGGAGCATACAACTAGCCATTGGGTGGAACATACAACTAGCCATTGGGTGGAACATACAACTAGCCATTGGGTGGAGCATACAACTAGCCACTAGGTGGGGCATACAACTAGCCATTGACTTGAGTGGAGCATACAACAGATGTTATGACTGTTCCGAGATAATTGTACGGATTCACTTGTTGAAGAATATTCCCATTTACTTGTATATTACATTGTGGTACTTCGTTCTTCCTAGTGACGACCATAATCTGTGTCTTCTTACAATTTAATTGAATTCCAACCCAAGCTGCTCACTGTGTACAACGACCCCGCATCGTAAAAAGTAAAAACTAAAAACTGCATTTCACAACAGCGCGCATCCTAACCATAATTCATACATTTAAATCAGTTCGGATTACGAAAGAGCTAAACATTGCAACACAGCTGTTTAAGTGACATAAATTAGACAATTTACGAACAGTGAACAAGTGCAAGAGATATCCATTCAAAATATACAATATGAAATATGATAAAAACCTACAGTCAGTTAACTCGAATGACGGTTACCAGCTTCGTGACGTCATGACGAATAAATCAGAAATGTAACCGGGAATCTCGACGAAAGGAAAGACATACAAAAATACAATATAATATTATAGCTATAGCGTTTAGGCCAGTTTCTTAGAAAGAAAATTGAAATATCGCAACCACAAATGCATACTCCACTCGTTTCAGCGAAGACATAAACAAATTCATAAATTCGGAACATGAAAATACAGGAAGGCCGAGAGACGTAAGATAAGGATAAGACTAAGAGGGTTGACAAACTTCTTAAGTTCTTCGTTCACATTCAGACGTCAATAGGAATAAATGCAAAGAAAGCAGCAGTCATCTGAAGCTTGTTGATATCTCCAGAAGAGACAGTGCCTTCCGTGTGTTGTTCAACACACAAAGTAGTCGATTGTTAAAGTTTGCTGAAGCTATAATAATCAACCTTCGTAAGCCAAACCGTCCTTGTGCAGACAGAAAGACATGTTAGTCAGTTTAAAATTACCGTGGTAGACAATCGACATTACTGTGCGAACATGTGTATATTTCAGTTTGAAGGATTTATCTAATTAATTCACGTAAGTTGTGTGATTTCTGCAGTATGTACCTGACGAGATGCAGCGAAATATGCCAGGCAATAAATCGTGCAATCTATTTGTATCTTCGTTATTCAAATTCATCACGGGAAAACATTGTTTTGAATCTCCAGAGAGTTTGAAATAGACCGGGTGTTGAAAAAAAAATTACTTTTCTCTGTTCTGCATGTGTTGGACACTTCTGCAACAATTGTTTAGCTGTAATTTTACCAGTTCCACAATTACATTCATCTGTTTCTCAGATCTGTAGCTTATTAAACAGGTGGTGTTTCACTTTCAGCCAGTTATCGCCTGTCCGCGGTCTTAAGATTGTAACTTATACTTTTCGGTTGAGCTGGATATAAGCATCATCTCTCTACTACAGTGGTTCTCAACCTTTTTTGGCCCGTTCCCCCCTTCACCATATTTTTAGGACGTCATTCTCCCCCCCCCCCTCACCATATTTTTAGGACATCATTCCCCCCCCCCCCTTACCATATTTTTAGAACGTCATTCCCCCCTTTTGTATTTCCTCCCTAAAAATTTCCCCCTGCCCCTACACAGTATACGTAATAATTGAAGCTAAATTCAATAGCACATACTAAAACAAGTCTAGACATGTACATAAAATGTGATTTGCGGGTCTACTTACGTTATAAAATGAATTTCAGAAGAGTGATGCGTACAGAAGCGTAAAGTATGAAAGGAAAAACAAGATCAAGTAATCGGTTCTTGTATTAACGCGATCTTGAAATAATCTTCATTCTTCATTCCCCCCCCCCCTGGAACTCCAAAATTCCCCCCTGGGGGGGGGGGGAGAATTCCCCACTGGTTGAGAACCACTGCTCTACTAGAAGTTCTAGTGACCCGGATGCTCTCATTTCCACTTGGTTCTATAATTGCTTCTTAAAATGCTCTTGGTCTTAACAACGGTTATGTCTATATTATATGAGGCAGATGTAGTCTTCCATCTTCTTTTGTTAATCTTTCGGCTTCTTTACTTCTAGGCATGTTGCAATGAGAGGTTGTATTACAACCCTTTTTGATTTCTGACATAGTTCATGTATTGCTGCTTTTGGGCCTGCTAATTCGGTACTGATTCTGCTCATCAGCACTGAAACAACTGATTTCACATACGTCAATCAATCAATCGATCAATCAATCAGTGTCGTTTCCACAATGAAGGTTGGCTGCAATGGATCTCCAACACTGTCTGTCTCTTGCCCTGACTGCACATTCTGTCAGATTGATTTTTATCCATCTCTTGATGCTATCTTCCCAGTTGTATCGTTGTCTACCTCTTGAGCGCTTGCCGTCAACTTTGCCTTCCAGTATGGTTTTTGAAAGAGTATTATGTCTTTCAACGTGGCCGAAATATTTCACTTGCCTCTTTTTTTATTTCTTTCACATCCGTAAAGACAGCTAATTCTTTACCTTTATTTTACCCTGTCAGCGAGTTAACAAACCAAAAGGAAAGGGAAAGAAAACTGGAAACGACAAAAGATTAAACCCTTTGAACCCTGCCAGTACCCAAGGGTAAATATCTAAATATCCTGTACCCTGGGGTTCCCGGGTCGTTACCCGTTTTTTGGCATCTTCTTCTTCTTCTTCTTCAGCGTTCCGAGCCATTGAGGTTCTTTGCTGCAAATACAATCCGTCTCCATTCGTCTCTCTGGTGGACCTTCTCTTGCCAGTCGTTGATTCCAAGTGCTTGTAGGTCTGTACATGTATTATCTCTCCACCGCCTTCTTGGTCTACCTCGGGGTCTACGGTCATTTATTTCCTGAGTGTAAGCGAGTTTTGTTTCCCTATTATCTTCCATTCTTTCTATATGCCCCAGCCATTGTAGTCTATTAGCCTTCATGATACCAGTGATTAGCGGGGACTTAAACAGATCATAAATGTCTTTGTTACTTCTTCTTTTCCACTCTCCACTTTGTGTATCCCTAATGGGTCCAAAGATGCGTCTTAAAATTTTGTTCTCAAAGGTTTGTAACAAGGCTTCGTCTCCTTTCGTTGTACTCCACTTCTAAAAAACATTTCCTATGTGAGAAAAAAAAAATCATAGTTAGACAATTTTGGGGAAGTGTAAATTTGCCTTCGTTTTTGCCGATTTTCCCAAAAATTCACCCCCCCCCCTCCCCCCCCCCAAAAAAAAAAATACCCGTCGTCACCGGGTTCTCTTGCTCTCGAGGCGGACACCATGTCACGAGACCACTCAGCCGCCTATCTTTCTATTAGTGTCCGTAACGTATTGCATTGTTTGTACCCTTTCCTTGGTACTTCAATGTTAATTCACCGCAACAGACGTCACGAGGCTATATTTAGCTTTAGCAGCTATATATAGCGTAGTTAGCAGCTATATATAGCACTGGCGGGGGATCTCCGTTCAATTAAAGTTTTTTTCAATGCGTGTCATGGCGCGAAAAGGGTGCGAAAAAGGAGCGGCGAATGGTAACACAGTGTGTGTAGTGCCTGGCACAACAGTAGTCTCCGACCTCTGGCGTGCATACGGGGAAATTAGAAATATTCCCGGTTTGACGCATCTCACCGTCAACCACTCTGAAAACTTTGTGGACCCCACCACCGGTGCACATACTCAATGCATCGAGCGCATGTGGAGAACGGCCAAGGAGAGAAACAAGAGGCAGAATGGAACACACAGGCATCTACTCGATTCCTACATTTGCGAATTCATGTGGCGTCGTCGCACTAAATGTGCTGGCCTAGATGTGTTCAACACCATTCTAGCTGACATTGTTCGATTCTGGCCACCCCAACAATAGTCTGCAGTCTGGCCACCGCCGCAACACTAGTCTGCAGAATATGATTGATTGTCAACTCATGCATACAGCAGTATCATCCAGCAATGGGCCCTTTTCAGGGCCACTAGAAGAATGCTATAACGGGCCCTTTTCAGGGTCACAAATCAGCACACAATAACAGCCCCTAAGTGTGCACAACCACTTAAATATTTAGGTCAACTCACACACATAACTAAACCATTTGCTGCACACCGACTACATTGCACACCGAGATACAGCGATAATAAGGGGACTCCAGGATATGACGTGTGCCCTGGAATTCCCTTTGTTTGCGGTGAATTAAAATTGAAGTACCCTTTCCTTTCTCAAATCCATACTGTTGTTTACCAGTTTCCATTTTCACAGCTTATTTTGGCCAAAAAGCCCCGTCAACTATCGAAAACTTTCTGAATCTGCTACAGGAGAGTGACCTCAAACATGTTAACCATGTCTAAATGTAAGCTGGATGCTTATTGGTTGACTGGTTGCCGAGTAACAGTGAGATGTAAACAGAAAATACGTGGAAGCCGGTTTACCGGCTCATGGGGTATCTTATACACAGTACGTCAAGCCGGTGTACCGGCGCGTAGGGTTCAAAGAAATATATTAAATTATGATTACCAAATATTATGCACATATCATGCTTATGAATACATGTGTCTATGTGTGTGTATGCATGCGTTTGAGTGTATTATGAACAATTATTAACTGGTAATAGTCTAGTTCTTCCCATGAGCTCCACATTGGTGATTCTGTCATACCATTTCATTTCTTCCTTTCTGCACAGACACCAATTAGTGAATGTTTGTCATTTATTTGTCATCCTTGTCGCTGTGCTCCATATTTTTCTTCCACAAAGTAATAACTGATGTAACTTTATAACTGAACATTCTAAGTTTCGTCCTGAATCTAATTTCTTTTCACTTCCACAAATTTCCTAGTGCTATAAAAGTTCCTTTAACCTTCGGAATTCTTAATCTGTCTTTATCTGTTCCATATGTGTCTACATTGCTATGAGTATGATTTCGTCTCTTGAAGTGTGGTATCACCAACGGAGATCGAGCTATCAATTGCTTGACTTATTCTCATTATCTTTGTCTTTTCCCTGTGGTTTTTAACATCCAGTTGTTGTGGACCTCACATCTAATATTTATATTGTTAGTGTATTTTGCATTTGATTTCGGGTAAGAGATACCAGGGCCCTGTGGTAGATTTTCACAGTATGATGTACGTCTTCAAAATGCCGCCCTCCTTTGCTGCTTATGCCACCCCCTTACATGCCCCCCCCCCCCGATGCGACCGTCTCTCTGTATCATAGCACGGCATGGCCCTGTGGGCCACGAAAACAATGTTGTCAGTGGAGTCCAGAGCATCTAGATCAGTGGTTCTCAACCTTTTTTTTTTTGGCCCTTGCACCCCTTCACAATATGTTCAGAATGTCATTCCCCCCTTTCGTATTTCCTCCCTATAAATTCCCCCACCCCCACACAGTATATGTAAAAATTTAACCTAAATTTAATAACACATACGTGAACAAGTCTAGATGTCTACATGAAACGTGATTTGCGGGTCTAGTTACGTTATAAATTGAATTTCAGAAGAGCGAGAAGTACAGAACTATAAAGTATGGAGGAAAAAAAGCAACATCAAGTAATCAAATCTTGTATTAATGCGATCTTGAAATAATCTTAATCCCCTCCCCTCCCGGGAGGTGGGGGGGGGGGGAGAAATTCCCCACCAGTTGAGAACCACTGATCTAGATGCTTTGTCAGAGTCCACTGAATTCCATTTCCGGCAGTACTTGTCCTCGTAATCCAGTCCCTAAGAATAGTAGAGTTAACACGAGGCATCCAAATCTCACTCCTGTTCTCATTTCAAGTTGTGCCTGCGTGTCTGGTATATATAGTTTTGTTAGTCAAGAAGGCCTGTATCTCTTTGACCATTTTCTCTACTGTTCTCGTTTTCTACAAAAGATCCTTTCTCCAAACTCTGCCATTGACTTATTTCAAGTCAATAAATACAGCCATCGTGTTCTGTCGTTCTTGAATCCCATCAACTACTTTATGTGTGAATTTGAAGAAGGGATCATTTGTGTGAGAATAAGTCGTAAGCCTGGTTGGTCATGAAGAAGACTTTTTGTTTTTTAACTTTCGATCACCCTGTGGTGTATGGGAAGGGTGTGAGTGATCAGTGAATCACAGAGGCATAGATGTTAGATCTTGACACCATCACAGTGAGAGCTGTGCCACTGAATCAGGAAACCAAGCCTATAACACGAGTTCTGGTAGCTAGCGAAGAATATACCACCTGGACTCATAAGCATTGTGATCTTCTACGCGACCAAAGCATAACTTATAGTTATAGAGACATGCCGTTTCAACGTTTCATTTGGAATGAAGATGCTTGAAACACAACATCAGTACCCTGGGCATTGGCTGGTGCTGCATCATTGAGGGGTGATTTGATGCACCTTAAGGCAAATGTGGTGTAGGCCCTCTGGGAGTGAATAAACAATGCAGAACAGATGGTATCGTGGTCTAGAAAAAATGCGGCAGCTGGGGGTTGTAAGAGGATCTGTTAGGTAGAAAGTTGTCACTCAGAGATAAAGTAAAGCGAGGTAATAAAAGAGTCTTAAAAGTCGAGAGGGTCGACTTCATTGCACCGGGTATTATCCCATATGGCTAGGCCACTTTTGACAGGTCAGCCTGCCCAAAGCTTCGCACAAAACACAAACTCCGTAGCTCCAATGACGGCCCCCAGGAGTCTCCGAGAAAAATGCACTCGCGGACCGAAAGACCTAGCTCGGAATCGAACCCACAACCTTCGGAGCGCAAGGCAGACTTGGTAAAGCAAGGTAAAGCAAGAAAGACTTATAATCAGATTGCAATGGGCACAATTAGTACTGAATCTCTATGCTGGCTGTTGAAGATGACTGGACGCTTATGGGAATGCTCCGAGTGCAATGATGTTGGTTCTTGACTCAGCTCAATTCAATGCATCGCTTAAGTCTTAAAGAGTTTAACCACAGTTTTCTAGTCTAGAGCAGTGGTTCTCAACCTGTTTTGACCCGTGCCCCCCTTCACCATATTTTCAGAGCGTCATCCCCCCCTTTCCTATCAAAAATTTGGCCCGAGCCCCCCCCCCCTCGTCATATTTTCAGAACGTCATTCCCCCCTTTCATTTTTCCTACCTAACCCCCCCCCCCCCCCTTTACACAGTATTCGTAAAAATGGAAGGTAAATATGTTAAAACAGGTCTAGACATCCACATAAAACGTGATTTGTGGGTCTACTTTATAAAATGAATTTTAGAAGGATGAGACGTGCACAACTGTAAAGTACGAAGGGAAAAGCAATATCAAGTAATCGGTTCTTGTATTAACGCGATCTTGAAATGATCTTCCAACCCCCCCCCCCCCCCCCCCCCCCACAGGAACCCCTAAATTTCCCCCCTGTGGGGGAATTCCCCACCGGTTGAGAACCACTGGTCTAGAGGATCCACAATCAGCCAATCATATCCTCAATGTGTGAACTTCCGCCATTGTTTGTTAGAAGCATTGCCGTCTTGGTGATGTATGTAGATCCATTCTCATGAGTTATTTAAATGTTTTGGTACACACTGAGACACAAAGGCATTTTAGGACAAATATCAGAGTCATCATTGTTTGGCCACATCATGATAAGAGAAAAACTGAAACACGTGAGAACCGAAACGATTTGTGGAAAGTGAAGAGAGAGTGGAATCGGAGAAAGAAGATTACCATTATACTTCTAGTACTTATAGTTCCAGAAATTTTAGACATTTTATCATGAAATGGAAGGCATCAGCATCCACATTGATACATGCTGTTTGAGATCACAAGGTGATCTCACACGCCAAACAGCGAGGCACTTGAGGATGATTAAGTGCCTGCACTCAAAGTCTCAAACACACACACGATGCAGAGAGAATAGGTCAACAGCTGACATTGACAACCTCGACACATGCGATGCAGTCAGAGCATCATAGAATATGCTCATTAACGGATTCAATGTAAACAGTGTTGATGTTTGTGTCATTATAATATTAATGTGATATATACTCACAAAGGTTTCTGAAATCAAGAAATGGTAACCTACTCACTTTCTTCTACTGCGCACCTGGATCTCGCAGGCTATGTCTTAATTATTCTTGTTTCTACGTGTTTTCATATGTTTAAAGCGCTGCGGAAAAAGACTAAACCATATGGGATAAACACCCAGTGCAATGAAGTCGACCCTGTATAGTGGTGCTATAACACAGACATGTACTTTTGTACTACTGTAGTCGAATAGACTTCACGTTTTGTGTGTACGCATGTATATGCGCGTACACAGAACAGCATCCTCAGTATGACTGCTGTTTTGTTGGAGGGTTTTATATAGACGGGGGGGGGGGGGGGAAGAGAGATTGTGAAATCTGTATAGATGCACACCATATAGCTAACGATGGCTAGCCAAATGCGACGCAGAAGATAACATCATACTTACTGGGTTAAACGGGATCTGTCGGGGAGAGACAGGGTAGAAGATAAATATAGTTAGGACCAGGAACGGAGTAACAACTGAGAGAGTGGAGAAATGAAAGAGAGAAATAATGCCACTAGATAAATAAAACTGCCAAGTGTTAAGGTCCTGGGGTGATTGGCTACCCATTAAGAAAGTGAGGCAGTTTTCTGTTTTCAAGATTCTGTTCATGAGAAGAGCATGATCGGATGGCTGTTAACTGAACATCAGAAACTCCCCAGTGATCGACTCTGTTAAAGTGGGTAGAGATTGGCTTAGGGGTGTTATTTCACATATCCTGCATGTGTTGACGGCATCTGTCTGCGAAACGGAGGCCAATTTCACCAATATATTTCATATCACAAAGTTTACAAATGATGGCATAAATGATGCCACGGTTCATGCAGGAAAATTCTTCTTTGAAGTAAACATTTCTTTTAGGGAATAGTACTATTGGGGTGTGTAGCACATATGGTCAAGTCTTGCAACGGGGTCTTAGGCAGGCCTGTGTACCCAACTGGGATGATGGAGGTGGAGAGACCTATACCCTACTATGGACGAGTACATCTGTGAGATTATGGCCCCATCTTTATTCCTCCAGGGTTTCTTTGAGAATACCGCGCCAGTGCTAGGGTCAGATAGCGAAGGGAATATTTGTAACTGAAATGTTAGAAAATTTACAGGTTGGACAATTTATAGTTTAGGCGTTAAATCTGCTGTCAGGTCGTGGTCAGATATGACTGAGCTACCGTATGACTGTAGACGGTACTACCTGCTTTCTGTTAGCGCCAAATATTGGGCGGCGCTTACAAAACCCGACACCCCAAATGTGCCAACAGCTTTGAGTGGAAGAACGCAATTGGGAGGGTACAAACCTTATCCTGGTGCGAGGAAATGAAACCTAAAGACAAAACGTCATGGCAGGGCAGACCAGGCCCTAATTTGGACCAGGCCCTAAGCCTTGGTTACAGCTGGTCTAGGATAGAAGCTCCTACAGGTGGACAGTTATAGCATTACTTTGCTGATCTAGCAGCTTCTGCAGCTTGTCTTGTTCCAGATGTATTGATGTTATCTTTCCACTGGAGTGAACAAGACAGGCCGAGAGAGGGATCATTCTGCATGGGCAACACATGGTCTCTATATTTTAGCCCAAGCTTTGTGCTATGGAGAGGTATACTGTGGACGAACATTTACAGAGTGGTCTTATCAAACTATCATCTCCCGAGATGGCAAGATGCCAATGTATATATGCAATGGTTTAGGAGTGGGGGTGAGAGCCTCTGCGCAGTTAACTGGAAGAGCGCGGCGGACAGCTGATGATAAGACACGATCAGGATAGCCTCGAAGCCGGAAGAAGTCCAACATTTTGTGTGCCCTTAGCATAATCATCATAGACGCCAAAGTTGAGAGTAAGGAATGGCGGCTTTACACGACGGGGAATGAGAAGAGGTACAGAGTAGGAAGGCGTGGGAATCTATCGGTTTGTAGAAGACCGTCGTGGTGAGACCATGCCAACCTATGGAAACTATAAGTTCCAAGAAATTGACAGAAGACGAATACTATTTACATTTGTAACGATTTATAGTGCACTGACAGCCCTAGTATGTCACAGTGAAGAGCCAAGATAATATCAGCTAATCCATGGGAAGAAACCAGATGGATACAAGAAGGATCTATACATCCTTCAGAAGCTTAATAGCTTTACTGTGGATACTCATCTTTACATGGTTTCTTGCAGTTGATATCCACTTCTACAGGCTGGATATGTAGAGAATGCAATTCGTAATCCCACACACCATGTTCGACACATAGCTGCGGGTGATTTGGAAGCAGACAGTCTTGTGTTGTTACCCATACAAAGGTATGAGTGCCGGTCATTCAGAAAGCAATGGCAAATTATAGAACTTAAACTTGCTAAGAAATCACAACCAGCCAAGAAAAAGAATGCTCGTGTTAACTGCCATGTCCTGTAAAGGATAAGCAACTAACTCTTTTTTTACAAAAAAAGTATTCAGAACATCCGTTCAATTTATCTTTAATGATAGTGAAAATGTTTCTATATACAATTTATTAAGTCCTTTTGGTCGATAATATTTTCCTGCTTCTTACTTTAGATGCTGTAAATGTCTCTGTGGTTTCATTTCAATGCTGCTGCATCTTACTTGCTTGCTAAGTTATCGAGGGAAAGTCATTGAGTAACAGGAATATTATTATAAAGTGAATGGAAGATTTTGGACAACAGAAAATCTTATTTAAAAATACAAGCTGGCTTTTAAGCAATACCCCAAGTAGGAATTGTGCTGGCTTGCTTGCTTGTGTTCGCTGGCTGTGAACTCCAGCATGAAGTCCTGTATGTTGGATGAAAGCATCCTGTTGTCCAACATCAATGTGATGTCATACCGGACTGAGGATCGCGTATCCGTTGTCCCATGTCTGGCTTACTGGTGTGCAGACTGTTGGTTCCTCGCCGTGCAGGCAGATACTCTCTGGCTTCGGAACAATCAGTGATCCTACTATGTTAGCCAGGACCCTGAAGGGACCTGTTGCTCAGGACGCACGACTAGGACGTGTTAGTAGGTCTTGGCCAGTATAGAACCACGCCCTGGTACCTTGGAAACACCTCTGCATCCCAGTAGGAATTGTGAAACTGAGTAGTTTGTGCATCCGTGATTACAAAATGGCTGCCTCACTATTGAAAAGCACAATGGAAGAACAATTAGGTGTTATTAACTTTTCGTGGTCAGAGTATGAAATGTACAGAAAAAAAATATGGAGATATTTGTTTGAGTCAGGGGTAAGTGTATCAATGGCTAGACAGATTTCAAAGTGGAAGACCAGGAATGTACTGAGAAAGTCCATTTCCAAGGGCCCTATCCTATACTGGTGCATTTTCGGGAAAGATGTGAAACTGCAACTTGTGCTCGATACAGTAACATTCTAGTGAACAAATTGAAGCCCACAATACAATCAAAATAACGTATCTCTAAAGGAGTTTTGTTGCTGCATGACAACGCCTGCCTTCAAACAGCTGTGCATACAGTGGATACACTATATTTGTTGAAATGTGAGGTCTTGAAACATCCAGCACACAGTGTAGACTTGGGGTTGTCGGACTTGTCACTTGTTTGGAGCCTTGACAGAACATCAGCAGGGTCAGAAGTTTGCAGACGATGAGGTCATAGAGGCAGTGCAACATTGGTTTATGGCAACACCCAGGAACTTATGTCTATAAGGCACCAACAAGCTAGTGGACAGCTGGACCATATGTGTTGCCAGAAAGGGAGACTATGTTGAGAAATTACATACACAAATTATCTGGTGCACACCAATTATTCACATAATTTCTGTTGCTTAATGACTTCCCTTTCTATATATTGTCTTTTATCCAACATTATCCACTTCATAGCTTCTTTATTAGTCTCTGCATATTATGCTGGAACTCTGGTCTTTAAAGCTCAAGGTTTGCTATTATTTGAATCTACTGTTTGGCTTTTCCTTTGTGTCAGGGGTCTTTAGGATTGGTCTTAACTCGACGATCTGACTTCTGGAAGTCTAGTCCTCCACCTGTATCCAGGTCTTCAGGCTCATTTATTCAACGTTGTCTAGGGATCTAGGCTGGACGTTGCTGGGGTTCAACTGCTTTCTCCCCATTCTAAAGCCACTGACTGACAACTATGAAAGAACTGCACAGAACAATGAAATGTTTCATATACCATAATTGATCATTTCACGTCCATCAATGTTCTCTTCATGGTCTTGCAGTCCTAGCTGTGAGTCTTTTCAACTTGTGTTCATCAACTCATGTATCTTTATTAATTTGTCAGTCTTTTCAGCTTGTGTTCATCGACTCATGCATCAATATTAATTTGTGTGTGTTTCCAACTAGTATTCATTGAATTGTGCATCATTATTAATTTGTGTCTTTTCAATTCTTGTGTTAATCAACTCGTGCATCATTAATGTGCACCCTGATTGGCATGAGCACAACTTGACTCCTGTTACTTTGTTCTATATGTACTGGTTTCCAGCGTTATCCACGCTTTATGTTTTCCATCCATTTAGCCTAGGATTCCTATACATGTTTTGTCCCAAATGGGTTTAGCCTGCGCTAGCTGTTTTCCATTCTCACTTCATCAACCAACTGTTGCAAGGCCTTGTACTTATTTAAGAGTGTAACCATAAAATGTTCTGTTTCTTGTTCTTAGATATCCTACATTACATTGATTTCTGTGTTTGTAAGATATGTATCTCTTTAGTTTCAATTTAATTTTACTTAGCAGACAATTATCTGTCTGACGTCTTGAAGATTGATCTATGTTTCTTGTTGATACAGAATGAAAAATCTGATTTTCTGTTTTGTGGTCCAGTTTTTCCTACCCACAAAAATGAGGAGTTTCTCATGTGTGTTCTTTTGAGGTCAGGTTGGTCAGATAATGTATATGAGAATAATTAATACCTACAAATGTTCTAATTTATATGTGTACTTCAGCCTGTCTATTCAAGTAAAAGATACACAACAATCATCACACTTACAAGAGATCAAAATGTGTGTCTTGTCTTGTGGCATTACAAACATCAACTTAAATCAAGAAAACACTAAAAGTGACCAATACAAGCATCACATTTATAAGATTGATTTTCTTAATGTGTTCTCTTACTGTAATTTTTCAGTTTGAATACAAACACATCTATTAGATCCGTCTACAATAAGTATTCTCTAATGATAACTCAAACTGTCAGCTTGAGAAAAAAAAAATCAACATAATCATGATTGTTACCATAATTTCTCTTCACTGTGTGCTTTCAAGAAAACATTCAGAGAGCTTGCTACTGTAAAAGACACCACAAACTTTCACTTGCACAAATTTCCCAACTGCGTACGTACTCTCAAGTCAGCCAGAATGAGCAAGAAAATACAGATGCAGCCCAAGCATCACATTTGAAGGTTTATATCCTGCACATTGGACCATGTATAAAGGTGACGAAAGGTATATGGAGATGTTCAAAGTGCGGTACCACTGAGACAAATCACAAAACCTAGATTGACCATATCCTGAGATGTGAAAAAAAAAAGTGAATGATTAAATAACAAAATGCGAAGAGACAGACAAAGCAAACCTTTATACAATATCATACACAGATGTGTCAATGCAGACACACATTAAATTAGAGAAAGTGGTATAGCACAGACACATTTAGAATGAGATTCATTCCTGCATGTTTTCTTGTGGCACATCAGATGGCAAGCTAGAGTAAACAATGCACAACATCAATCTCATCTGTTTTCTTTCTCTTCTGTATGTGTACTTGTGCATCATTTCAGATTGCTAGTACAGATATGCACCACACATATCACATTAATAAGACATTTCCTTTGACATGTTGTCTCAACACAAAAATGCAACATGGACTGCCCAAGAAAATTATTTGAAACAAGCACATTTTTGTGACTTCATTTATTTAAGAGTTCTCTAGTAACATTTCAGATGATCAGTTTTAATACAACGGACACCCCCAGAGTGATCAAACTAGTACAGTTTCTTCCCTGTATGTATTTGCTGGTGGTGCTACAACTGGTAAGCTTAAAAAAAAAACCATAAACATGCATACAGCTGAGATAGTTTAACATATTTTCATGAGAAAATACAGATGTTGCACATCAGGCGGCCAACATGAGTAAAACTAAAACCCCACACATCTCATCTAAAAGGTTTCCATTCAATGTGTTGTCTACTGACAGTTTGAAATACTATATTAAGCAAAATAGGCACTACTACAATTAAGGTTTCCCGTCTGTAAACTGTGTCATCGTTTTGCTTGAGCAAAATATGCACACAAATAACATTTATAAGGAAGGTGGCATTTCAGATGGTAAACGCTAATAAACAATGCACAACAATCAATTAAATACCACATTTACTTCCTACACTGTATGTGTTAACTTATGACTTTTCAGACTTGAATTTTGAGTAAAAGATGCACCACATTCATCACACGCATATGGTCTCTCTCCTGTATGTATTCTCTTGTGGCACTTCAGGCTTGAAGACTGAGCAAAACAAGCACCACATCCCCCACACTGGTAAGGTTTCTCACCTGTATGCGTTCTCTTGTGGCGCTTCATGTGACAAGCATAAATAAAAGATGCACCACATTCATCACACTTGTAATTTTTCTCTCCAGTATGTGCTGTTTTGTGGTACTTCAGTTTTGTAGTTTCAGTAAAAGATGCATCATATTTATCACAGAGGACAGGTTTCTCACCAATATGTGTTGTTTTGTGGTACTTCAATTTTGTAGCTTCATTAAAGCGTGCACCACAATCACACTTGTAAGGTTTCTCTCCTGTATGTAATCTCTTGTGACGCTTCAGATGCTGAGCTTGAGTAAAAGATGAACCACAAACATCACAATCATATGGTCTCTCTTCTGTATGTGTTCTTGTATGGGATTTCACATGCTGTATTTGAGTGAAAGATGCACCACATATATCACACTCGTAAGGTCTCTCTCCTGTATGTGTTCTTGTATGGGACTTCAGATGCTGAGACTGAGCAAAAGAAACACCACATTCATCACACTTGTAAGGTTTCTCTTCTGTATGTGTTCTCCTGTGGCGCTTCAGAGCAAAAGATGCAGTAAACAATGCACCACAACTATCACATGTGTGAAGTTTCTTCGATTTATGTCCTGTTGTGTGTCTGTTCACATTGACATCTGGATTACAAATATTAAATGTGTATGATGCCCCATCTGCTTGTATTCTTTGAAGACTGCAACTGGTATAACCAACAGAAACATCAAATGACTTCACAGAGGATTGCGTATGTTTCAGTGGTGTGTCTACATTTTGTAACTGACAATTGTCATCAGTCGAAGATATTTTCTGACTAATTTCTATAATAGAAGACATATTATCTGACATTTGAGAGCGATTTTCATGATCTTCTGATGTGTTATAACCATTTTCAGTCAATCTTGATTCTGTTTTACTCTTTCCTGTCACTTCTTGAATTTTGTCACAACTTGCAGTGTCTATCATTTTACTGAACCTGTCCTCACAGCTTACTTCTGATTGTTCCTGTTTCACAGCCTCTGTAGTACCATGCATGTCCATTTGTGAATGGTCTTGTATGGGGATGGAAGGACAGCTTTCACAAGATGGATGTACTTCTGAAACACAGCACAGTCAATATCTGGTTAACAGAGTCTGTGCCAAACAAAAATTAAGTTGGACCAAACAAAAATGAATGATGGAAAATTGGGAAGTAGCGGTGTGTCACAGTTATAACTTAAGAGTTGTTAATATGGTAGCAGACACGTTGTGTTATAATGCAATGACAATGTTTCGGCGATATATAGGCCCATTACAAATAAGCGAAGTCGCTTAAGACAATTATTCATCCCATGGCAATTGGTGTTCATCCATCAAGAATGATGATGACCAATAATTTCATCCAGTGGGGTTGACAGTTTGGAGCCATGAGTTCTAAGGTGGCTGGTTGGATGCAGAATGACTTGCGTGATGAATTGGATTAAAGTGAGGAAGAGTTTCACAATTCGTCAACCTCACTCTCTCGCCTGAGTCCATCAGAGTCCAGTGGCAAGACAAGTTGAGACGACTGGAGACGAATACAGGTGCAGTGGATGACCAGGACGCTCTACGTGCCTTGCTGTGCTCATTACGTTCCACAATGCTTTGCAGGTAAACACCTTCCTGCCCATTGAATCATCAATAATTTCTTCCGTGCAGTCTGGATAGACATACCCTAGTTCACCGCTTGGTTTGACGCAGAATCGATGACCCCCACCTGGTTTAACCAGCCTGTCACAGCTGTTGCCCGAGGTGTGGCTGCTGTCACATGCAGACAGCTACTAGGAACCACAGGCATGAGCTGGATGTCAGGCTTGGACCAGTGGGGAATGGGCACTGAAAAGGACATGACAGCCATCCTTACCAAAGGTACTACCAATACCTGTCATCTCAGAACCCCGTAACAATGGTTAACAGACGATACACTGATGCGATAGTGCTGATGTAATGTTACTGCTACTGCAAGTGTAAAGTTACAAATAAAAAATAACTTTAGCATAGGCCCTCAACAAACTGACCCCAGAAAGTCCTATCCTTTGCTATATCTTTCAGGTCCACCCATTCACTCCCCACCTGATCCATCTCAGTCACCTGTTCTGTGCTCAGTGTGTCAGGGCGAGAGACAGTGTTGGAAACCCATTGCAGCCCAGCCTTCATTGTGGAGACGGCATCTGATTGATTGAATGATTGTGTCCATAGCTCTCTCTCTCTATAATGTTGATCCTGTGGGCTATAGACAAGGGACTTTCTAATTACACTAATCTCTGGTGATCTCAATGTGTGTCCTGCCCAGCACCAGCATGTTCCTCACCTGTTGATGAACTGGTGTTTGTGTAGTTCTCTCTATGAGCTGCCTATTGGTCATTCTGTGATACAATTTCACTCCCTCTGTTCTGCACAGGCATCATTTAATGTAGACTAGTAAGACTACAACCGACTCCGTGGCAATGGAGTTACAGACGTGGCTCGTAATCTCGCATATCCGTGTTTGAAACACATCTGCTGGCGATTTGGCAGTGGACCACTTTGTGTTTGTTTTTTATGAAATGGTATGAGTCATTCAGAAAGTAATGGCAAACTAGTGAACATAAACTTGCCAAGAGGTCATCACAGCAAAATATGCTGGTGTTAACTGTGACATCATGTAAAGGATATGCAACTTTTTTTTGTTGTTTTGTAGGACAAGACCACTTCAAACTGGAAGATTGCCATCAAAGGATGGAGTGAAAAGAAGATGGAAGACTCTATCATCTTAGTTTGACTCTGTGTATCAGAGTGCTGGAGATTTACCTTGAATTTGGAGACCCGATCTAAGATACACAGTCAACTTTGCTACAATGTAATAAATAACACACAAAGACATACACAAGTGAAGTGATATCACACAAAAGACATACACAGGCAAAGTGATAACACATGTATAGGCTTTGTCTGTCTACTTCCACACGTGTATTGAGGAAATAAATTGCTGAAGATGCTATGAAGGACGTATTATGCACATTAGATAAAGAAGCAGTCAGATTAAACTGTACAGAACAACAGAGGAACTACAAACAAAATGGTGGAGCCCATCATGAGAACATGCCTAACATTGTATTCATAAAAACATGTGGATTTCTTCTTCTTCTTTGTTCATCCGGAGTTTTTTTTTCCGGATGTGATTGCGTTGTGCCTTCTTGTGCTGCGTTCTTGCGCCGTTAGGCCGACACATCCGACTTCTGCGGGCATTTGTTGACCGGGTTAACCTTCCCGGGGGTTTCTTAGGACGTTTGACTCTCACTGGTGTGGTGTTATCTCCCATTCTAGCTGGCCCATATAGAACAGCCAAAGACATCCTGGTCAGCCCTCAAGGGAAGGCAGGGGCAGACGATGGGCATTCCCCGCCATCCAAGGAGGCTTCCATAATTGCAGAGCCAACACACAGCGCTCTGGTACTGGGCTCACCCAAGGAATCGTCACGTCCTGCACATGGCTGCTTAGCCTCACTTCCGTATATTGGGCCTTCCGTTCACCATAGGCTGTTCTTCCGGAAACCAGAAGAATGCAGTGTGCAGATGACATCCACACAGTGAGCTTTCGACTCGGACTTTCCGCACAATGGATTTGCTATCTGAGCAATATTCCATTTCATGCCACTAGGGCACTTTTTCCACCTTATTTGAAGCCCACACAGTGAGCTTTTGATTCGGACTTTCCACGTAATGGATTTGCTATTCAAGCAATATTCCATTTCGTGCCACTAGGACACTTTTCCCACCTTTTATGAAGCTCACACAGTGAGCTTTTGATTCGGACTTTCCACGTAATGGATTTGCTATCCGAGCAATATTCCATTTCATGCCTCTGGGAGGCTTTTGTAACCGACATACCTGTGGTATGAAGTGTGGCAGTCTGAATACTTCTTCATACACCTTTAAATGTCAAACTGTATGTAGTTAAAGTAAGCTGCGGTCAACTTGAGCTTGTTGATATCTCCATAGAGCTTGTCCTCAAATGAAGCAGGTGTGGGCCAAAATATCTTTCTCTGTTCTGCATATATTGGGCAATCCTGCAGCAAATGTTTAGCTGTCATTTTTCCAGTTCCACAATTACATTCATCGGTATCTCCTATCTTTAGTTTATTGAACAAGTGGTATTTCAGCCTGTTATGTCCTGTGCGGAGTCTGAAGATTGCTACTTGTTCTCTTCGGTCGAGTTTGTAATATGCATCATCCTTTTGGTGGCCTGGATGCTCTGATTCCCATTTGGTTTTATAGGTGCTTTTTATCAACCTCTTTGCCTCATTGTAAGTTATGTCTATGTCAGGCTGTGGTAGTCGTCCGCCCTCTTTTGCCAGTCTGTCAGCCTCTTCATTTCCAGGTATACTGCAATGTGATGGGATCCACTGTATTACAACTTTTTTGGATTTCTGGCTTAGACCATGGAGTGCTGCTCTTAGGTCAGCTATTTCTGTGCTGTTATTGCTCTTCAGTATTGAGACAGCTGACTTTGCATCTGTGAAGATAGCTATTTGCTTCTCTTTATTTTCCTCCATCAAGAGCATTTCTGCTGCAGTTTTCAGAGCCTCTACCTCTGCTTTGAAGTTACTTGAAAACTTTCTAGTTGCCACAGAATGTGTTTTTGTCACTCCATTTTTTAAATTTAGGAGAATTCCTCCTCCTCCATTCTCTATTGAATTTTTGGCTGATCCATCTGTATATGCATGGGTCCAATTGCTGCTTGGGTAATGTTCTTTTATGTAGTTTAGGGTTATTTCTCTTCTTTCGGTTTCATGCTGAGTGTTCTTTTTCTCAATACCAGGAATGTTTTCTATCATCTCAGGCAGTTGCTGCTGTCTCCAAGCTGGGAAGTTGTGTGCATAGTAAATGGGCTTGACTGTTGATATGTTAAGTATGAGATCTGCCCTAATCTTTCGTTTTGCAGTTTCTACAAAGTTGCTACGCTTCAGTCTTCCTTTTCCAAAACCATTAAACCTGTTATACATAGGGTGGTCTGTCAATCTTCTAAATTTTTCTGCTTGTTGCTGGGCTCTGCTATCTCTTCTGCCCTGCATTGGTTGTAAACAAGTGATCTTTTCTAGTTCATTAATAGGCGTTGTCTTCAGACTTCCAGTTATGATTCGCATTCCTTGGTTTTGGACTCTACTTATTTTGTTAAAGTTTGACTTAGCTGCTGTTGCCCAAGCTGCAATGCCATATTCCAGTACTGGCCTCACCCGTCCAGTATATAGCTTCTTGAGAACTTTCTCATCTGCTCCCCACGTTGTACCAGCAAGCTTTTTCATGATTGCCATTCTTTGCCTTGCTCTTGTTCGATTTTTCTCAACCTGTGTCTTCCATGTCAGGCGACGATCAAAGGTGACTCCTAGATAGTTTGGATTTTCTTCATGGCGCAATATTTTTCCATTCAATACCAGCTTAGGTTGCTGAGGTTTATTTGAGAAGGAGAACACTGTGCATGTTGTTTTCTCCTCACTTATCTTCACTAGCCATGATTTTGACCAGTCCTCTAGAACTAATAAGGCTTGCTGTATTCTGCTGTTAGCTGTGCTAATATATTCTTCAGATGTCCATATGGCTCGGTCATCTGCAAAGGAGGATGTGTGTACTCTGGCTGGAAAATTTTCTGTGATGTCATTTATATATGCTAGGAATAATGTTGGTGAAAGAACTCCTCCTTGGGGGACACCTTGCTCCAGCAGCATCATTTTGCTTGTTTGTCCTTGTACTTTTGTCCTGGCAGTTCTGTTCTCAAGGTAGTGGCTGATCCATTTATACATTTTTCCACAAACATGCATGTTTTGCAGTTTTACTTTCAGTCCTTCCTTCCATACTTTATCAAATGCTTTTTCTAAATCTATCCAGACTGCTAGTGTGTGCTTTTTCTCTTGGAAGGCATCCTCTATTTCCTGAGCTATATAGGTTATTTGATCTTCAGTGGATCTGTACTTTCTGAATCCTGCTTGGTGTGGTGTTAAGAGTTTGTTTTCTTCCAGATGCCATGTTAGCCTGCCATTGATAATGCGTTCCATTAATTTTCCTACACAGCTAAGTAGACTGATAGGTCGATAGCCATTTGGTTCTTCCAGGTGTTTTCCTTTCTTTGGGACTGGTATTAGTATAGCTTCCTTCCATGCCTGTGGGACTATTCCTCTCTTCCAGCTGTTATTTAGGACTGCTAGTAGTTTCTTCTTTGCCTTGGTGCCTAGTCCTATTAGCATTTCATTTGTGATTCCATCCTTTCCTGGTGATTTCTTCTTTTTTAGGGTATTCATTGCCTGTTCCATTTCTTCCATTGTTAGATTTGCCATCATATATTCTGCTGCTGTCTCTGTATTTCTATGATGTATCTGTTTGTCTTTGATTGCTTTCTTCTGTTCAGTTGTAATATCAATGTGGTTTGCATTGGCATAGTGTTCCATTAGTGCATTTGCAGCCTTTTTTCCTGTAAGCAAGGCATTTCCTTGTTTAATTGTTATTTGTTTGTTTCTAGGTCCTTCATTGTTCATGGCTTTCACTAGTTTCCATAGTTTGTTTCCATCCCTGTCAAAATTCAGGTTTTCTGTTTTTTCCCTCCAACGATCTCTTGTTGTTTGATTTACTGTTCTTTTATATTTTGCTGAGATGGCTTTGAGAGAGGTATTCGCTTCAATTGTTTGTTCTCTCTCTGCTGTCTTCCTGGCATCTTCAACTTTGTCCTCCAAACTTTGTAGTTCTTCAGTCCAGTATGGTTTGTAATTTTTCCTCGCTCCTCTTGGAATGGACTCAGTGGCTGTCTGTATTATTGCTCTGTTTAGACTTTCCACCATTTGCTTCATGTTGCCATATCGTGTATTTATATTTTCACAATATTTGTCTGTTAGTGTGGCAAATCTGTCCCAATCTGCTCGTTTGTAATTCCAACGGGGCAAGGGCTTTTGCTCCTGTGGAACATACTCCATATTCATTACAAGCTTGATTGGTCTGTGGTCACTACCTGCTAATTGGTCCAGCACATGGCGGTCGATTTTGTGGAGGATGTCTCCTGTGCAGAAAGCTAAGTCTGGAGTAGAAGTGGTAATCCATCTTCTGGAGTAGAAGCTCGGTGTGTCATCCGCTTTGTTGAGTAGATGGAGATTTGAGTCTATTTCCCAGTCCTCCACTTCATCTCCTCTTTTGTCAGTATCTGGGTATCCCCATCTTTCTGAACAGCTATTAAAGTCTCCGACAATAATGCAATTTGTGTCAGTTATTTTCATGTTTGAGAGTGTAAGATCCTTATCTGCTGGGCTATAAAGATTGTAAATTCTTATTTTCACGTCCTTTATCATTATATCAACACCTATAATTTCTGTTTGGTTGTCAGAGATCACAGATACTTCGCTGCAAGGTATTGTATTTCGTGTAAGTATTAGAACTCCTCCTTTATGTCCTTCGCGGTCGAAACGTGTGGCCTGATATCCCCTGACTGAAAATTTGCGCTTGGCGTTGAGGTGTGTCTCTTGAATACATGCCACATCTATTCTATCTTTATGAAGACGCTGTGTCAGGGATTCTTTCTTGTTATAAACTCCTTCGGCATTCCACAGTAGTATGTTGAGTGTCCTTGGTATTTGGTCAATAGCTCTTAACCTACTCCTCTGTGCCTTGACTCCACAGCACAGGGGAAGGTGACCACCAGTAGTCATGGGTGGACCCCCTCGAGGCAGGGGGCCCGACACTATCACCGCCTGATGGGACTTCACGGGATTAGCACCATAACAATTAATTTTCATCTGTGGCATCATGAAATGATAAAGTTACGTTGCACTTCTTTGTCAAGCCTGTGGCTTAGTACATCCGATTTCGACAAGCATTTATTCGGGATGCTTTCCCTAGCCTTTGACTGTCCCCAGTCTACCTACAAGGCAGCAGGTTTTACGTTGCACTGCTTTGTCAAGCCTGTGGCTCAGTACATCCGATTTCGACAAGCATGTATTCGGGGTGCTTTCCCTAGCCTTTGACGGTCCCCAGTCTACCTACAAGGCAGCAGGTTTGTGTGTCTCTTTGTCTGGTCCCTCTCCCTTGACCTGTCCGACATGGGTGACCCTACTAGTAGCTGTGCTACCGTCGGCATAGCTCTTGGGGTCATTGGGACGCACAAGCCCCTCTACCTCGTCACGGTGGACACACAGCAGAGGGGATGTGGATTTAAATCAATCAATCAATCATGTGTCATGCCGGAAAGCAAGGGCGGTCATGACTCGCCATTTCACTCGATCACCAGAGTTGTGGATCAGCTCAGTGTTCCTGTCTCGTCCATGCCATGTGGCCAAGCCATTCAGGTATTTTCCTCTCGGTCTGTTCCCTTTGATCTTGCCAGTTGTCACCAAATTCTCCAATCCATTTCTTCTCATAACATTTCCAAAAAATGTTGACTGTCTACGTCTAATTTCTCTAATCAGTTGTGGATTTAAAGAGATGTAAAAACAGAAGCAGTAGAGGAGAAAGTAGCAGCAGTAGAAACAGAAGAACTAGAAAAGTAGAAAACAGGTTGGAGAAGAAAGGTATTCAATACACTGTATTTCACTCATTCTAACCTTGACTGGGGTGTTCTATGTATTCTTCAGGTGGTTCTGTCTTGACACTCGCTGGCATGTTGTTGTCCATCTTGTCACAGACTTGTGTCTCAGTGGGACTCTCTTCATCAGAACTGTGACAGTCAGTTTGAAGGATTGGTAAATGATACATTTAAACAAACATAAACACATTATATAAATGCATTTGGCTGATTTGGTTTGTAAAGGATCACTGTCAGTGAACACAGATATCTCCACAAGTGCTCCAGTCTCCTCCCATAGATCACACAAGTGCTCCAGTCTCCTCCCATAGATCACACAAAGTGCTCCAGTCTCCTCCCATAGATCACACGGGTGCTCCAGTCTCCTCCCATAGATCACACAAGTGTTCCAGTCTCCTCCCATAGATCACACAAGTGTTCCAGTCTCCTCCCATAGATCACACAGGTGCTCCAGTCTCCTCCCATAGATCACACAGGTGCTCCAGTCTCCTCCCATAGATCACACAAGTGCTCCAGTCTCCTCCCATAGATCACACAAAGTGCTCGAGTCTCCTCCCATAGATCACACAAGTGCTCGAGTCTCCTCCCATAGATCACACAATGAGGAACTAAGCACACTCAACTGTATCTGTGTGTGCATTTCCATTCACAGAGCTTCCGTGTTTGCCTCCTGACCCAGTCATGTATTCAAATCACGATCAAAGCATTTTCTTAAATATAGACCAGGCACCAGTTCGCCAAACCTACAACGGGAGCCTGGACATGTTCTGGGAAGTAAAAGTCACCAGTATAACACTGGGCACATCAGCCATCCAGTGCTGACTGGTCCACACAGACATGGGACTAGAACCATATAGGTAGTACACCTCCTGAGCATGTCATAGAGTCCCAAAAAGATTACATTATGATTGAGATACACCGTGATTGAGATACACCATGATTGAGATACATACACCATGATTGAGATACACCATGATTGAGTTACAATATGACTGAGTTACATTATGACTGAATTACATTATGACTGAGTTACATTGTGATTGAGTTACTTTATGATTTGTCAACTCATACAATTTAAACTTTCAAGCCTTTTATTCAAGAAAGACACATCAACATGAGTAAAATACATGAAGAACTACAAACTGATGATAAAGACTTTAGAATTATATCTGAGAATGTCATATGAATATTTCTGATAGCCAGATAGGAAACAGTGCCAGTACATAAAAAAAAAAAAATTAAAAGTACAAATGTGGAAATATGAATGTAGTAATACTGTTCAGATTTATATCCTGAACATATAATAACAATAAAGCAAAATTTACTTACTTCAGAATCTGGTTCCAGTTTTATACTGATACTTGGCCAGGGACTGTGTGACTCCATGTTTCCTGTAGTCAGTAAAAAGATAATGATCAACTGTCGACAAATCCAATATAAAGTGAGAGAGTTCAGTTTGATACTTTGTTCTATTATTAAGCCTGATGTGGCTGTCTGCTCGGTGCAGGTTCTATTTGGTCAGAAGACCATCTGTTCATTTCTTTGTTGTTTGTCACTGACATCTCTTAATCTCTCCACAATGATCCTGCTGATTATTTCTCCCAGGAAGTGACAATAACATTATACATCAATAATTGTAAATCAACTGTAGGCCACATTTCTTTGACATTTTCACCTGATATCCTTATCTCCAGACTGCCTATATTGCATCACTCTCACAGATTCTGCTCAATAATTTGTGCAGTAATTTAGTTGAAATGATTACATTGGCTTTGATAGTTTCTGCTGGAATACCAACTGGACCAGCATTTTCTACACCCTTCAGAAGTTTGATAAGTTTTAGTAATCTCTTGTTAAATGTTTTCTCACAGTTTATATCCAGTTCCACTTCTGAAGGCTGGATATCTGGAGGGTCACTTGGGACTGGTCTATTCAGCAGCTCCAAAGTATTCAGCCCATCAGTTCATTGATATTTACATTTTGTGAGAACCTTAAGTGGAAGCTGAGCTCAGATATTTTTATTGCCAATTGGTCACACTTGGTTGATGTTTTCAATACCACACCAACCACCTAACTTCCTATAATATTTTCTGGTAACTATTTCAGGCTAGATTGATTTGGGAGTCCAGGTTTAATTTTAATCCTCATAAATATTCTCTCAAGAGGAATTCAAACACATGACCATGAGGCCAACAAGCAATATTGCTAGCCACTGTTGTACTGTAGCTCCCTCCTCACCCATGTGTGGGTTTCAATAAACCCAGTATTTAGTCATTAATGTGCCAGCTCCATGGCGATGGCATTACAGACGCAGTTTGTGACCCCACATACAGCATCAAAACACAGCTGCTGGTGATTTGGCAGCAGACCCCCTTGTGCTGGTTTTTAAAAATAAAATTGTATGAGTGCCGGTCGTTCAGAAAACAATGGCAAACTACTGAACGAAAACTTGCCAAGAGATCACAAGTAGCCAAAAATGCTGGGGTTGATGTGACATCCTGTAAAGGATATGCAACTAACTAGTAATTGATGTAAATGCATTTTTATCAAGTTTCCTACTCTAAATAGGTTAGAACACATGTTATCAAGCAATGATACCACCAGCTGAGCTTTAGGAATCTATTTGGTGTCCCATTAGGTGACTATACCATCATTAACTGACTGGTACCTTGCCGTCTTGACAGACGATAGTTCGTAAAATGGAACTATACCGCTCCATAATACAAAGCCTGAGCTGAGTTTAGAGACCATGTGATTCCCATGCAGCATGATCCCTCTCTCAGTCTGCCTAGTTTAATCTAGAGGAAAGGTAACACTAATATGTCTGGAACAAGGCAAGCTGCAGAAGCTGCTGGATCAGCAAAGCAATACTCTGTCTGCCTGTTGGAGCTTCCATCCTAGACCAGTTGCTGACCAAGGCTTAGGGCCTGATCTGCCCTGTCATGACATTTAATCTTTAGGTTGCATTCCCTCATACTAAGGTAAGACTTGTACCCTCCCAATTGCACTCTTCCACCCGAAGACAGCTGGCACAATGTGGGGTGTCAGGTTTAGTACGCCCCGCCCAACATTCGGCGCTAACACACAGCAGGTAGTACTGTCTACTGTCAACTGATAGCTCAGTCATATCTAAGACCTGACAATTAACAATTATTAACTATTAAGTTTATATTTCACCATTATAAACTAGCTCAAGTCAAAGGTTAGCCCTGAAGCAGATAATGCCTATAAATGTTACTGGGATGTGAAGTCCTAGAAGCTTTCACACATTCTGAGTAGGCTAAAGTGAGGTGCAAGGCCAGTTCTTGTTCTCTTCACTGTCCTTTCTCAAACAGTTATACTATAACTAGGCATTTTACTTAACCAATGCAATTAGATCGAAACTGGAAATAGTATTCGGCGCCTGTGCAGGATCCATTGTGTCTGCAAAGAATGCTATGAAAAGACCATGCATGTTTCTGACAGGATCCACTCATTCAAATATCCTGTGACAATAATAAACACCAGCTTAGAATCGGACAAATAGGTCAGTCTAACATTCTGTGCATAGCGATTTGTTGTTATTATCTTGTCTTTCAAATAAATTCAATTATTTGGCATAGCTGGTGCCTGGTGCAATCTCAACCTAATGAAGACAACAGTGACATTGTTCTCTTTGAATAACCATTTTGTCAACACTCCAACACCAACTGTAAATCTGTGCTTAGAGATTGTGGAAAGAGCGCAGGCAATGAAATACCTGGGGATATGATTTGATCGAAGCCTTGCTTATACTGAGTACATAGACCAGGTGATAACAAAGGCCAAGTAGGGTTTGGCTGTGATGCCATCTACGTCTTCTATATAAGGGTCTGGTCCTTTCTGTTTTTGAGTATGCAATGGCGATCCTGACTCTCAGCCATAAGCAGATGGAAAGAATACAGAACGAAGCTAAGTGTATTTTACCTGGATATACAAGAGATACAGCATGCAGGGCGATGCACTACTTTCTTGATTTTCCAACCATAGGGGACAGAATACAAATTTACCGAGCATGTGCCTACCTCAGAGTCAACGCAAACACACAACATCCACTGCATAATGAAATTAAGAAGGTAAAGGTCAGCAGGTTAAAAAGAGGAAAGTCGTGGATGGATCAAGCCGAAGACATTCTTCAACAGGTGTGTTCACTTGAGGACTTAGAACCTGGCGAGGAATGGGTACAAGTACCAACAGAGTTCTGTACGTCCTTTTCAGTTTGCATCTAACTAGACAGAAAATTAACTAACTAATCATGTGCCATGCCGGAAAACATTAGCGGTCATGACTCGCCATTTCACTCGATCACCAGAGTCGTGGATCAGCTCAATGTTCCTGTCTCGTCCATGCCAAGTGGCCAAGCCATCCAGGCATTTTCCTCCCGGTCTTCTTCTTGGTCTGTTCCCTTCGATCTTGCCAGTTGTCACTAAGTTCTCCAATCCATTTCTTCTCATGACATGTACAAAAGATTTTGACTGTCTACGTCTAATTTCTCTAATCAATTTACAATTTTCACTTGTCTCCTGTAGTACTTGGTCATTGGTTTTTCTATCTGTCTATGGTATTCTTTGCTTTTTCCTCAGAAACCACATTTCAGCAGCCATCAGATGTTTTTCAACTTGACTGCTCATTGTCCAAGTTTCACATCCATACAAAAGAACAGGCTCTATGTATCCCCTCAACACCCTTTTTCTCATTTCAAATGACATTTTTTTTATTGGTCAGAATGTTTTTCATATTGCTAAAGGCTACTTTCGCCATGGCGATTCTTGTTCCAATCTCTTCAAGGCATCTCCCATCAGATGTTATGACTGTTCCAAGATAATTGTACCGATTCACTTGTTGAAGAATATTCCCATTTACTTGTATATTACATTGTGGTACTTCGTTATTCCTAGTGACGACCATAACCTGTGTCTTTTTACAATTTAATTCTAACGCCAGTTGCTCACTGTGTACAACAACTGCATCTACTAATTGTTGCAGATCCTGCCCATTGTCTGCAATCAATACTGTATCATCTGCATATCTAATGTTATTGTTGTTTCGTCCTCCAATGCTGATTCCATTTATATCCTCTACATTTCTGAAAATATGTTCACTGTATAGGGAAAAAAAGATCTGGAGACATTACACATCCCTGCCTAACACCTTTCTTAATAGGCTGATATTGTCCCACTTCATTATCAATCCTTATGGCAGCTTGTTGTTTCCAGTATATGTTTTTTATAAGTCCAGTAAAGACAGAAAATGCTTACAAGAAAATCTGGCTGCTGTGGAGGCAGAAGTACGGGCTTTGATCTTCGAGAATTCTTTAGAGATGGGGTGGTGCTGTCATTTACACAGATGGGTTAGTCGTTTGATGCGTGAGAAGTTCATGTGCCTTTACAGCTCAGGTTGGAGGGAGAATTGTGAAAGATGATTGTGGTACTTTTGCTTTGACCACAAGAAGTCTAACTATGGAAGTCATGGCAGTAAGTAAAGCAATAACATGGCTCGAGACACAGACATTCACTAGGGCATGTTTCCTTAGTGATTCAATGAGTATGCTCAAGATGATAATAATAGGGTGGGTCTGAAGACAGTGACTGTTGTCTCTGGAGCAGTCACTGTTGGTAAAGATTAGTTTCATTTTCATGCCAGGGCATGAAGGTGTACAAGGAAATGAGAAGATTGACAGGCTTGCGGGTAAGGCTACTGGGAAGGGTATACAAGCCATGGACCAGGCCGATGTACTGATTGCTTTACAAGAAGTAAGTCATTTGCGAGAACCAAGTTATGACTGTAAATCTACAACCATGGTCAGACTGAGAACAGCAAGTTAAAAGAGGTGTGGCCAAACAAGAACAGTAGAACACTATGCTGGAAACCAAAGAAGATTAATAAAACAATACAGAACTGGTGTCATTAGCCGCTACAGACTGCAGGATTTACTGAGGAGGGGATCTAAGCACTTAAGGACTGAATGGTTCGATGTGCAATGAGGATGATATGTCAACTGACTAACAAATTATAAGATAAGTAAGAGGCTGGTTGATATATCAGGAAAAATAATCTTTATTCTGCTGTGGACTGAATCAAGACCACTGATTTAGCAGGCTATGCAACCACGATTCTGTTTTACAAACTAGCAAGTGAATATGTTAACTAATTTCCTCTGTGTTCTTTTTACTCATTCTGTACCAAACCTGAAGTGCCAATACCATTTTATAAATACTTGCCATTAGCAATTGATATTGGTAGGTATGCTAGTATTGCCGCGACCCGATCTGAAACTGGAAATTATAAAATGCGCCATCCTGGAATGATCCTTTGTGTCCCCAAACACATTGGCACCTTGCCGTCTTGACAGGCGATAGTTTGTGCTTTAAAAAGGCATAACTTTTACCTATGGCGGTAGCGAATGTGACTGATAAGGCCAATTTGCGCTGTAAATGTCCGTTCACAGTAGGTGCATGTGAACACGTGGTCATTTCGACCATCATGCACCATCTTACGTCTCACACGCTCGGTGTGTGACTTATCTGCAATAATTTTCTCCTTTGTCTTTATTCCATTTCTGATGTTTGCCCTCCATGCAACACGTTCAGCGGTGACTTGCTCCCAATGTGCATTATCAATGCCTGTATCAATCATGTCCTGCTTACACACATCTTTGTATTGTAGTAGAGGCCGACCCTGAGATCTCTTACCCATCTGTAATTCACCAAAAAAGATGTCCTTTGGTATTCTACCATCATCCATCCTCCTAAGATGTCCTATCCATCCAAGTCTATGAAGACTGAGCATGGAATAAACCATCACACAACCTAATCTTTCCAATACTTCAGTATTTGTGACTTTGTCTTGCCACTTAATACCAAGAATTCTTCGCAGACACCGCATATGAAAGCTGTTTAAACGTTTCTCTTGGTGTAAGTTGTCCAGTTTTCACTGCCATAAAGAAGAGTACTAAGGACACAGGCTTGATAGACAAGGACTTTTGTTTTGGCAGTAAGCTTCCTGTTCTCCCAGACTCTTTTTCTTAACCTGTTCATTGTTGCTGCCTTACCAATCCGGATGTTGATTTCCTGATCTAGGGATAATTTGCTATTTACCACTGATCCTAGATATGTAAAATGGTCTACCATCTCTAGTTCGGCGTCGTCAATAAAGATTGATGGTACCCCATGTGCACCTTGTGACATAATCTGTGTCTTCTTTTTGCTAATTGTTAAACCAAATTCAGAACAAGCATTGGATAATGCAGATAGTACACATTGCAATTCTTCCTCAGAGTGGGTCGTAACTGCAGCATCATCTGCAAAAAGCAACTCTCTGATCAGTACCCTCCTAATTTTGGTCTTGGCCTTCAATCTCTGAGCATTGTAGAGGCCGCCATCTGAGTGTGAGTGAATGTATATACCACCATCCTGATCATGAAAGGCATATTTCAGTAGAAGTGAAAAGTATATTCCAAAGAGTGTGGGAGCTAGTACACAACCTTGCTTAACTCCACTCTTGATTTCAAACTCTTCAGAAGTTGCACCATCAAACTTGATTATACCCTTCATGCCTGCATGGAACGATTCCACAATGGACAGAAGAGTTGGTGGGCAGCCAATCTTCTTTAGTGCCTTGAACAGACCCTCATGGCTGACCAAATCGAATGCCTTTGTGAGGTCGATGAAGGCAATAAACAGTGGTTGATTCTGTTCACTGCATTTTTCTTGTATTTGTCGCAATGAGAATATTATATCAATGGTAGACCAATTCTGTCGAAAGCCACACAGTGATTCGGGGTAGACTTGATCTCCTAGGACTTGAAGTCTGCGCAGAACAATTCTGGCAAATACTTTTCCAACAATACACAGAAGTGAGATACCCCTATAGTTGTTACAGTCCCTCCGATCGCCCTTGTTCTTGTACAGTGTTATGATGCTTGAATCTTTGAAATCCTGTGGGATTTGTCCTTCTCGCCAGCATAGCTCTATTAGCTGGTGGATCTGTAGAGTGAGTGTGTCTTGCCCACTCCTTATAACCTCTATTGGAATCCCACCCTTACTTGGAGCCTTGCCAGATGCAAGTTCATTTATAGCACACTTAACTTCTGTTAAGGTGGGAAGTGTGTCCAGGTGGTCAAGAGTTGTTAGAGCCTTTATGGCGTTGAGGGCATCATCTGCTAGTTTGGTCTCATTTGAGTAAAGCTCCAAATAGTGCTCTACCCATCTGTCCATCTGCTGTTTCTTATCAGTGATGATTTCTCCAGTCAAGGTTTTCAATGGTGCACTGCTTTTGATCACTGGACCATAGGCTTTCTTTATTCCTTCAGACATGCTTCTTATGTTTCCCTTATCACTTGCAATTTGAATGGACTCACATAACTTGATCCAATAATCATTTGCACACTGCCTGGCAGCCTTTTGCACATCCTTCCTAGCTTGCCTTAGCTCACTCAGAGTGTTACGCGTTGGTCTTTCCTTGTTTCTTAAGAGAGCTATCTTCTTCTTATCAATCAAGGGCTGCAGAGTCTCGCTGTTTGCCGCAAACCAGTCCTGCCTCTTATGATCCACAGTGCCATAAACCCCTACGGCAGTTTTATAAAGAGTTTCCTTAAGTTGACCCCACTTTTCATTTACTGTACAATTTTCTGGCGTATCAGTGAAAGCGTCTTCAAGTTGCTGTTGAAACTGAAAGCACTTTTCAGGATCGTGAGTGTTAATAATATTAATCCTGGGGCTAGATTTGTGTTTAGCTGTGTAGATTCTCTTTGGTCTCAGTCTAACCTTTGCAACAACCAAAGAATGATCCGTATCACAGTCAGCACTGTGGTAACTTCGAGTCAATGATATATGGTTCAGATGTTGTCTCTGTGTGATGATGAAGTCCAACTGGTGTCAATGGCCAGATCTTGGATGTCTCCATGTGACCTTATGCATCTCTTTTGTTTTAAAAAAGGAGTTTCTTCTTCTTCTGCGTTCATCCAGATTTTTTTTCCGGATGTGACTGCGTTGTGCCTGTTTACAGCAGACCTGCGTTCTTGCGCCGTTAGGCCGACACATCCGACTTTTGCGGGCATTTGTTGACCGGGTTAACCTTCCCGGGAAAAAAGGAGTTTGTAATACATGTCATTACTGGTGCAATGCTCCAGCAGCCTTTGCCCATTTTCATTCATGCAACCGATGTTGTATTTTCCAAGGCACACTGGCCATGAACTAGAGTCCTTGCACACACGAGCATTGAAATCACCGAGCATATAAATGTAGTCAGATTTTGGAACTGCCTTGATCACGGAGTCTAACTCCTCATAGAACGAATCCTTCACATCATCAGAAGAATGTGCCTCAAAAATGGCTATGTAAAGACCATTCATGCTTCTGACGTCATTCATTCATATATCACATGATAATAACAAACACCATCATAGATCCTGCAGAAAAGGTTAGTCTAACATTCTATGCACAGCAATTGGTTGAAATTATTGTGACTTTTAAATAAATTTAATTATTTGGCAAACCATAAATAATGTTATGTTCTTCTTCTTCTTCTTCTTCGTTCATCCGGAGTTTTTTTTCGGATGTGATTGCGTTGTGCCTGTTTACAGCAGAGCTGCGTTCTTGCGCCGTTAGGCCGACACATCCGACTTCTGCGGGCATTTGTTGACCGGGTTAACCTTCCCGGGGGTTTCTTAGGACGTTTGACTCTCACTGTTGTGGTGTTATCCCCCATCCCAACTGGTCCATATACAACAGCCAAAGATCCTGGTCAGCCCTCAAGGGAAGGCAGGGGCAGACCATGGGCATTCCCCGCCATCCAAGGAGGCTTCCATAATTGCAGAGCCAACACACAGCGCTCTGGTACTGGGCTCACCCAAGGAATCGTCACGTCCTGCACATGGCTGCTTAGCCTCACTTCCGTATATTGGGCCTTCCGTTCACCATAGGCTGTTCTTCCGGAAACCAGAAGTATGCAGTCTGCAGATGACATCCACACAGTGAGCTTTCGATTCGGACTTTCCATGTAATGGATTTGCTATCCAAGCAATATTCCATTTCGTGCCACTAGGACACTTTTCCACCTTTTATGAAGCCCACACAATGGGCTTTTGATTCGGACTTTCCACGTAATGGATTTGCTATCCAAGCAATATTCCATTTCGTGCCACTAGAACACTTTTCCACCTTTTATGAAGCCCACACAGCGAGCTTTCGATTTGGACTTTCCACATAATGGATTTGCTATCCAAGCAATATTCCATTTCATGCCTCTGGGTCTTCATGCACCTTTAAATGTCAACCTGTATGTAGTTAAAGTAAGCTGCGGTCAACTTGAGCTTGTTGATATCTCCATAGAGCTTGTCCTCAAATGAAGCAGGTGTGGGCCAAAATATCTTTCTCTGTTCTGCATACGTTGGGCAATCCTGCAGCAAATGTTTTGCTGTCATTTTTCCAGTTCTACAATTACATTCATCGGTATCTCCTATCTTTAGTTTATTGAACAAGTGGTATTTCAGCCTGTTATGTCCTGTGCGGAGTCTGAAGATTGCTACTTGTTCTCTTCGGTCGAGTTTGTAATATGCATCATCCTTCTGATGGCCTGGATGCTCAGATTCCCATTTGGTTCTATAAGTGCTTTTTATCAACCTCTTTGCCTCATTATAGGTTATGTCTATGTCAGGCTGTGGTAGTCGTCCGCCCTCTTTTGCCAGTCTGTCAGCCTCTTCGTTTCCAGGTATACTGCAATGTGATGGGATCCACTGTATTACAACTTTTTTGGATTTCTGGCATAGACCATGGAGTGCTGCTCTTAGGTCAGTTAGTTCTGTGCTGTTATTGCTCTTGAGTATTGAGACAGCTGACTTTGCATCTGTGAAGATAGCTATTTGCTTCTCTTTATTTTCCTCCATCAGGAGCATTTCTGCTGCAGTTTTCAAAGCCTCTACCTCCGCTTTGAAGTTACTTGAAAATTTTCCAGTTGCCATTGAATGTGTTTTTTTCACTCCATTTTTTAAATTTAGGAGAATTCCTCCTCCTCCATTCTCTATTGAATTTTTGGCTGATCCATCTGTATATGCATGGGTCCAATTCCTGCTTGGGTAATGTTCTTTTATGTAGTTTAGGGTTATTTCTCTTCTTTCAGTTTCATGCTGAGTGTTCTTTTTCTCAATACCAGGAATGTTTTCTATCATCTCAGGCAGTTGCTGCTGTCTCCAAGCTGGGAACTTGTGTGCATTGTGTATGGGCTTGACTGTTGATATGTTAAGTATAGGATCTGCCCTAATCCTTCGTTTTGCAGTTTCTACAAAGTTGCTACGCTTCAGTCTTCCCTTTCCAAAACCATTAAATCTGTTGTACATAGGGTGGTCTGTCAATCTCCTAAATTTTTCTGCTTGTTGCTGGGCTCTGCTATCTCTTCTATCCTGCATTGGTTGTAAACAAGTGATCTTTTCTAGTTCATTAATAGGCGTTGTCTTCAGGCTTCCAGTTATGATTCGCATTCCTTGGTTTTGGACTCTACTTATTTTGTTAAAGTTTGACTTAGCTGCTGTTGCCCAAGCTGCAATGCCATATTCCAGTACTGGCCTCACCCGTCCAGTATATAACTTCTTGAGAACTTTCTCATCTGCTCCCCACGTTGTACCAGCAAGCTTTTTCATGATTGCCATTCTCTGCCTTGCTCTTGTTCGATTTTTCTCAACCTGTGTCTTCCATGTCAGGCGACGATCAAAGGTGACTCCTAGATAGTTTGGATTTTCTTCATGGCGCAATATTTTTCCATTCAATACCAGCTTAGGTTGCTGAGTTTTATTTGAGAGGGAGAACACTGTGCATGTTGTTTTCTCCTCACTTATCTTCACTAGCCATGATTTTGACCAGTCCTCTAGCGCTAATAAGGCTTGCTGTATTCTGCTGTTAGCTGTACTAATATATTCTTCAGATGTCCATATGGCTAGGTCATCTGCAAAGGAGGATGTGTGTACTCTGGCTGGAAAATTTTCTGTGATGTCATTTATATATGCTAGGAATAATGTTGGTGAAAGAACTCCTCCTTGGGGGACACCTTGCTCCAGCAGCATCATTTTGCTTGTTTGTCCTTGTACTTTTGTCCTGGCAGTTCTGTTCTCAAGGTAGTGGCTGATCCATTTATACATTTTTCCACAAACATGCATGTTTTGCAGTTTTACTTTCAGTCCTTCCTTCCATACTTTATCAAATGCTTTTTCTAAATCTATCCAGACTGCTAGTGTGTGCTTTTTCTCTTGGAAGGCATCCTCTATTTCCTGAGCTATATAGGTTATTTGATCTTCAGTGGATCTGTATTTTCTGAATCCTGCTTGGTGTGGTGTTAAGAGTTTGTTTTCTTCCAGATGCCATGTTAGCCTGCCATTGATAATGCGTTCCATTAATTTTCCTACACAGCTAAGTAGACTGATAGGTCGATAGCCATTTGGTTCTTCCAGGTCTTTCCCTTTCTTTGGGACTGGTATTAGTATAGCTTCCTTCCATGCCTGTGGGACTATTCCTCTCTTCCAGCTGTTATTTAGGACTGCTAGTAGTTTCTTCTTTGCCTTGGTGCCTAGTCCTATTAGCATTTCATTTGTGATTCCATCCTTTCCTGGTGATTTCTTCTTTTTTAGGGTATTCATTGCCTGTTCCATTTCTTCCATTGTTAGATTTGCCATCATATATTCTGCTGCTGTCTCTGTATTTCTATGATGTATCTGTTTGTCTTTGATTGCTTTCTTCTGTTCGGTTGTAATATCAATGTGGTTTGCACTGGCATAGTGTTCCATTAGTGCATTTGCAGCCTTTTTGCCTGTAAGCAAGGCATTTCCTTGTTTAATTGTTATTTGTTTGTTTCTAGGTCCTTCATTGTTCATGGCTTTCACTAGTTTCCATAGTTTGTTTCCATCCCTGTCAAAATTCAGGTTTTCTGTTTTTTCCCTCCAACAATCTCTTGTTGTTTGATTTACTGTTCTTTTATATTTTGCTGAGATGGCTTTGAGAGAGATGTTTGCTTCAATTGTTTGTTCTCTCTCTGCTGTCTTCCTGGCATCTTCAACTTTGTCCTCCAAACTTTGTAGTTCTTCAGTCCAGTATGGTTTGTAATTTTTCCTCGCTCCTCTTGGAATGGACTCAGTGGCTGCCTGTATTATCGCTCTGTTTAGACTTTCCACCATTTGCTTTATGTTGCCATATCGTGTATTTATGTTTTCACAATATTTGTCTGTTAGTATGGCAAATCTGTCCCAATCTGCTCGTTTGTAATTCCAGCGGGGCAAGGGCTTTTGCTCCTGTGGAACATACTCCATATTCATTTCAAGCTTGATTGGTCTGTGGTCACTACCTGCTAATTGGTCCAGCACATGGCGATCGATTTTGTGGAGGATGTCTCCTGTGCAGAAAGCTATGTCTGGAGTAGAAGTGGTAAGCCATCTTCTGGAGTAGAAGCTCGGTGTGTCATCCGCTTTGTTGAGTAGATGGAGATTTGAGTCTATTTCCCAGTCCTCCAATTCATCTCCTCTTTTGTCAGTATCTGGGTATCCCCATCTTTCTGAATGGCTATTAAAGTCTCCGACAATAATGCAGTTTGTGTCAGTTATTTTCATGTTTGAGAGTGTAAGGTCCTTATCTGCTGGGCTATACAGATTGTAGATTCTTATTTTCACGTCCTTTATCATTATATCAACACCTATAATTTCCGTTTGGTTGTTAGAGATCACAGATACTTCGCTGCAAGGTATTGTATTTCGTGTAAGTATTAGAACTCCTCCTTTGTGTCCTTCGCGGTCGAAACGTGTTGCCTGATATCCTCTGACTGAGAATTTGTGATTGGCGTTGAGGTGTGTCTCTTGAATGCATGCCACATCTATTCTATCTTTATGAAGACGCTGTGTTAGGGAGTCTTTCTTCTTGTGAACTCCTTCGGCATTCCACTGTAGTATGTTGAGTGTCCGGGGTGTTTGGTCAATAGCTCTTAACCTACTCCTTTGTGCCTTGACTCCACAGCACAGGGGAAGGTGACCACCAGTAGTCATGGGTGGACCCCCTCGAGGCAGGGGGCCCGGCACTATCACCGCCTGATGGGACTTCACGGGATTAGCACCATATCGATTAATTTTGATTTGTGACATCATTAATTAAGTTACGTTGCACTGCTTTGTCAAGCCTGTGGCTCAGTACATCCGATTTCGACAAGCATTTATTCGGGATGCTTTCCCTAGCCTTTGACTGTCCCCAGTCTACCTACAAGGCAGCAGGTTTCACGTTGCACTGCTTTGTCAAGCCTGTGGCTCAGTACATCCGATTTCGACAAGCATGTATTTGGGGTGCTTTCCCTAGCCTTTGACTGTCCCCAGTCTACCTACAAGGCAGCAGGTTTGTGTGTCTCTTCGTCTGGTCCCTCTCCCTTGACCTGTCCGACATGGGTGGCCCTACCAGTAGCTGTGCTACCGTCGGCATAGCTCTTGGGGTCATTGGGACGCACAAGCCCCTCTACCTCGTCACGGTGGACACACAGCAGAGGGGATGTTATGTTCTAGAACTTGTTTACTTACTTTTAAGATATTTTTAGATGGATATTCAAATCCTGCACATATCTGTACATATATTTGGAGAGTTTCATCACTTTTATTGCTTTATATGCGGTAGAAATTTATTTCTGCGGATATGTTGTTTGGTCTTTGTGAATGGAAAGCCAAGATGGCGGCTCCATGAATATCGATTGGACTAGGCTCAAAATGTGCAATTTGAACAACTAAAGTTAAAGAGAATACAAGTTTAAAGATTATTAATAATAGCAGGTTCGATCACGATTTTAAATTTTTGTATTTACTATAGAGACCACGACAGATAGATAAGTCTTGATAGGCCTTGAAAACCAAAATCTAATGGTACATCAATGATGCCTGGAAGTCAATTCTGAGCGGAGATATTCACATCTGAGTGTCAATATCTCTATACCAGAGCTTCACATTCTATTCATACTTAAGACTTAAAGCTTATCCATTTTATCTCAACATCCGGTTCAAGCGACAGTGTATCAAACTGGCATTGACGGATTTGAAATCTGACTTCATCCATACGTTCCATCATGTTAAATGATAAATAAATAGTAGAATTTTACAAATAAATTATTATTAATCTTTAAACTTGTATTTTATTTAACTTTAGTAGTTCAAATTGAATGACGTGAGCCAATTCCGATCGATATTCGCATTGGCCGCCATCTTGAGTTTCCATTCACATGTCGGGAGAGATAATTGTTTTCTACCACTGTTCCATGACGGTCCGCGATGAAACTCTCCAAATTTATGTAAATATGGATGCATTATTAGAAAATGCATCTAACATTAACCTACGATTTCTAAGACATGCGCTAAAAATAAAGTTACTTACTTTGTGGCAAGTAATCAAATTTATTTAAAAGGTCACAATAATTTCAACCAATCGCTGTGCAAGGAATATTAGGCTAACCCTTTCTACTTAACCTAAGGTGACGTCTGCTATTGTCTCTTGATAGTTGAATGAATAAGTGACGCAGAAAGCATGAATGGTCTTTACAGCAGCTATTTTGGGGACACGATGAGTCAGGCTGGGGTGGCACCGTACATCACTTCCGGTTTAAGTTTGGGTCACGGCACGATTGAACCACCTATTGATAATTTATTTGTATACTTTTCCTATTTGTTTATCTGGTTTTCACTGGGATTTGAGATTTAAATATTGAGCACAACCCACTAACTACTGGCTATGCTATCGTATTCCGGTACATATTTTTCAAGTCAGTTGTTATATCCGTCTATGACCCGTTTGAGATAATCTTGCACAGCCTGGCAGTGGAGATACTGGGTCACACAGGAGAGCTCTGAACTTACAAGTACAAGTTACTGGAATCATGAATTTTTGTTTGGTCCCAGATTACCGACAATTAAATGTGAATATATCCGCTTAGAATTGACATACAGATATCATTGAGGTACCATTAGATTTGTTTGTTTTTTTATTCAATGCCTATCTTATCTATCTGTGGTGGTCTCATTAGTTAAATACTCAATTTGAAAATCATGATCGTACCTGCTAAAAAATTGGATTCGCCACTTACTCTTGAGTTCATATTGAATAATAATGAATATATCAAGGACTGTGTTTTACCACGAGCTTAAAGCAAGAAACAGTGTTATTTACACTTCTTATTAATTACGTCGTAGAGGATATCACACGGCGTGAGACTGTTGTAGATCTAATATCCAACACCAACAAGCGTTAAAAGATTGCTCCAGGCCCATATTGAGCGTCAACAAGCCGCCATTTTCCCCCAGGACTGACGGAAGTGAACACAAGCACCAGCAGTCAGCAGTGATCTCCTTGGACAAACGTCAAGTGAGTCCAGAACAAAGCTAACTGCTGCTCGGTGAGCGTCGGGAGAACATCCAGGGCTGAAAGGTTTCTATGTGGGACTGAGAGGCAAAGGCATAGCAAGTACTCGGAGAATACAGGTAGCTCTGTGAAGTCTGTGGCCTAGGGGAATGACGCTGAATATCAATATGGGAGCAATGAATGAAAATCTCACACCATTCCACTTGACGTTGGATATATAAAATTATAAATAATAATAATATTATAATTTATAATTATATATTGATTGGAACAAGAAGTCTCACCACGTCTTGTAATAATAATGTACAACGCAAATGTCCAAATGTCAAATAGTTAGTTAGTAGTAGTGTTGCTAGTACTACACTAGTGTAATAAAAATGTCTTCCGTTTTAAGCTTATGACTTTTGGTGAAACAAAATCCTGTATAGCGCCTGACTGAAATGATAATGAACTCCAGAAGTTAATAAAATACGATGCCAATTCAGTCGTCAGTGACAGTTATTGGCATTTCAAGTTTGGTACTGAATGAGTTAAAAGAACAAAGAGGAAATTAGTTAACACATTCACTCGCTAGTTGTAACAAAACAGGGAATCATGATTGCATAGCCTGCCAAATCGGTGGTCTGGGCTCTGGGTTCAATCCACCCACAGCTGAGTCAGGATTTTATATTTCCCGATCGATCACCCACCTTCCTCCTAAATGGCTGCAGCAGTCTCCTTTTATAAATACCCAATTTGAAAAACATTATCAATGTGCCTAAGACAATACAATAGACTTTCTTGTTATATGTTATACTATTTTCAGGTGTTCTCAATCTCTGTGTCCTACCTAGTGTCTTTTCCTCACTTCTTGATTCACTTGTATTGTAGCTGTTTTCATGAACTCCACATTAGTGAATATGTCATACCACTTTAGTCCTTGTATTCTACACAGCCACCACTGAATGAATGTTGTGTAGTCCATTAGTAATTGGTTGAGACACGTTTAGACATTGTTCTGATACATACAGCAGTAATGATTAACGTTTGAGTTGAAAATTTGTTTAGCACTATGGAATCCCCTTTTATATGCTTATTTTAATATCTCTATATATTCCCCCATCTTTGTTTACATTGGTACACACATTGATGTATAATTCCACTTCTCATAGTGAGGTTTCATTAAAGGAACCCATCGAGAGTACTAGACAAATCTTTTTACTTCTCTTATCTATTTTTATTCACTGAGAGAGATCAGGTTATCATTTGCTATGTTTATTCTTATTTTCAATTTTTTTTTTTTTATTCCATCCATCCATCCATCATGTGCCATGCCGGTAAGCGTGGGCGGTCATGTTCTGCCATCTCACTCGATCAACAGAGTCGTGGATCAGTTCCGTGTTTCTGTCTCGACCATGCCACAAGGCCAAGCCATCCAGATACTTGTTTCTAGGTCTTCCCCTTGGTCTGTTCCCCTCGATCTTACCAGTTGTCACCAAGTTCTCCAAATCATTTCTTCTCATAACATGCCCAAAAAATTGTGACTGTCTACGTCTAATGTCTCTGATCAGTTTACGATCTTCATTTGTTTCTTGAAGGACTTGTTCATTGGTCTTTCTGGCTGTCCATGGTATTCTTTGCATTTTCCTCAGAAACCACATTTCTACAGCCATCAGATGTTTTTCAGCCTGGCTGCTCATTGTCCAAGTTTCACATCCATATAAAAGTACAGGTTCTATGTAGCATCTCAACACTCTTTTTCTCGTTTCAATTGACATCTTTTTATTGGTCAGTATGTTTTTCATCTTGCTAAAGGCTACTTTTGCCATGGCGATCCTTGTTCTAATCTCTTCAAGGCATCTCCCATCAGATGTTATTACCGTTCCGAGATAATTGTACCTATTCACTTGTTGAAGAATATTCCCATTTACTTGCATATTACACTGTGGTATTTCGTTCTTCCTAGTGACGACCATAATCTGTGTCTTTTTACAATTTAATTCTAACCCTTGTTGTTCACTGTGTGTAACAATCGCATCTACTAAATTTTGCAGGTCCTGTTCATTGTCTGCAATCAAGACTGTATCATCTGCATATCTAATGTTATTGATGCATCGTCCCCCAATGTTGATTCCTTCCATATTTTCAATATTTCTGAAAATATTTTCACTGTACAGGGAAAACAGATCTGGAGACATTACACATCCCTGTCTCACACCTCTCTTAATAGGCTGATATTGGCTTACTTCATTATCAACTCTTATGGCAGCTTGTTGTTTCCAATATATGTTTTTTACAAGTCTAAGGTCTTTCCCATCAATTTGTAGATCTTCAAGCATCCTTATCATGTTGACATGTCTCACTTTATCAAAAGCCTTTGTGTAGTCAATAAAGCAAAGGTGTAGATCTTTGTTTACTTCTATAGAACGTTCGATTACGGTTCTCAGTATATACACAGCATTTACTGTACCCTTGCCTACTACAAACCCACATTGTTCTTCTCCTATTTCAGGTTGTATTTTCCTCCTAACTCTTTGCATGATAATTCTTAGCAAAATCTTCGTGATGTGACTCATTATACTAATTGTTCGATGTTGATCACATTCCAAGGCTCCTGATTTCTTTGGGATTGCAATAAATACAGAATTACATAACTCATGAGGTATATTTCCAGTATCATATATTGTATTAAGCAGACTGGTAACTTTATCTATTCCATATTCTTCTAAAGCATTAATCATTTCTGTTGTGACGCTGTCTGGACCGGGGGTCTTGCCAGATTTCATATGATTAAGAGCATTCTGAACCTCCGTCTTCAAAATTGCTGGCCCTTCATTGTTATTTTGAACAATATATTGTTCGTCTCTGTTATCGTCATAAAGGTTTTTCACGTAATCTGACCATACATGTAAAATCTGATCTTTTTCTATTACGACTCTTCCATCTTTTGTCTTTAGGCAGCCTGCTGATGTACGTGTTCTTTGATTAGTAATCTCCTGAATTCTTTTGTGCATTAGTTTCGCATTTTTACTGTTGTGTTGTTTTTCAATTTCTCTGCAATTTTTCTCAAGCCATGTTTCTTTAGCCTCCTTACATAAGGTTCTGACTTTTCTGTGAATTTCTTCATATTTGGCAGGATTATGTTTGTTCTGTCTTCTTGTTTCCATTAGTTGTAAAATTTCTTCAGTCATCCATGTCTTACGGCCCACTTTCTTTACTTTTGGAATAGTTTTTTCTGCTGCACAACTGATTGAATTCTTCAGCATTTCCCATTGATCATCTACATCTTGAAATAGGATCTCTAGATCAGACAATAAATCAAATTTTTTATTCGCATATCCTTTTTACAGGACATCGCTGTCAACAGCAGCATCTTTCAGCTGTCTGTTGATCTCTTGGCAAGATTATGCTCAGTAGTTTGCCATTGCTTGCCTCAGCTCTCGCTCCGCTACGAGACTCTGCGTGATAAACGGGATTACAGAGAGAAAGTGTTGTAGCCCCTCAGCCAGAGAGACCAGCTTTTCAATTCTAACCTATGAATTTTAGATCTAGTCGATGTGACCTCCCATTAAATGTCTTTAGATACTTTCATGACACTCCCCTAATATTTTGAGAAAACAATTAGAGTAGGGAAAAAAAACAATAAACATATGTTGGATAGAACTGATATAATAACATCTAATGGTACCTCATTCAGGACTCTAAGTCAATTATAATTGATAATCATTATTTGGTTGTGAATAAATTGTGTCTTTCAGCTGCACAATCGACAAATAAATGCTACTGCCTGTTGGTCGACTTTTGTCAAAAGAATGTGGGAATCCATGGACATAAACCTAGATAGTAAGCCTTTTGTGTCAGAGATCAAAAATCAAATGCCTCTGGGTTGATATATTTTATGATACTTAGGGACTTGCAACATTGGATTTTATCAAAATCTTTTCTTTTTCACTTTATCTTTCATTTGGTGTCAATTCAGTCCAAGCCATTCTATCTTTTGCTATGTCATGCAGCTCCCCATGTCCTCCTGATATTATTCATTTCTGTCTCTAACTCTCTTCTCCTTGTGTTTTTAGGTCTTCCTTTATTTCATTTGCCCTGTCAATTCTGGATAAAGGCTTTTCACATGATACAATTCTCAGGTGTTCTCAGAATATGTCATATATAGTACAGCATCTTTTATTCCTTCTTGACACACTTGTATTTATTTAGTTCTCTCCAGGAGTTTCATATTGGTGATTTTATCATACCATTCTAGTCCACCTATTTTGCCCAGTCAACAATTAATGAATGTTTGTAGTTTATTAATAATCATTGCATGTCATTCTCCATGTTTCTGATCCATACAGTAGTACTGGTTTAATGTTTTACTTGAACAATCTGTTGTTTAATTTTTTTTTGACTTCCACAAATGTCCAGTTTCTATGAAAGACCTCTTGCCTTTCTCATTCTTATATTAATATCTTTATTTGTTGACCCATCTGTGTCTACATTGCTACCTAAGATGAATAATTCTGCCTCTTGAAATGAAGTTTTAATAAGGGAGATCAGGTTATCATTTGCTTGATTTATTCTCATTGTCTTTGTCTTTCCCTATTAATTTTTAGACTTAATTATTGTGACCTCCTAATAGTTGTGTTTAGTTAAATCTTGCATCTCATTTCAATGTGTGGGACAAGAAGGCAATGTCATCAGTGATCATCGAGCTTCAGTGCACCAGCAGACAATGTTGGGACCAAATGTACCTGTTTATCAAATGTAGGCATGCTCACAAATTTCATGTTAGAAGCTAACAAAGTAAAATTCTTGCTCGTAAGCAACAGTTTAGAAGGAACATTGATGAAGAGAATTTCTTGTTTTTCTCTCCACTTGAAGACTCATTGGATGCATGGAAGGGGGAGAAAAAAGATACATCAAAGAATGGCTGCTGTTATAAGTATTGCTTCAGCTTTAATGTGTGTATGACTTGTGACACAAGTAATAGAGATTTTTCACAAAACTGTCATGTATTGTTATATTATTTTTATCTTGATAAACCAATATCATTACAGTGTGATTGATTGACAAACTAAGATTTTTAACGGGAACTTGAGGAATAACTCATGAGAAATTATGTCTTGAAGTAATCACAAGACATTTTGTATCATTAATCATGATTAGCCGGTAACCGTGGCTAAGTGTGTTGTGCTGGGTTTTAACGTGTTGGTATGGGAGCCGGTCATTCAGAAAGAAATGGCAAACTACTGAACGTAAACTTGCCAAGACATCAACAACAGCAGTAAACTGCTGGTGTTGACAGCGATGTCCTGTAAATAGGATAAGAAAAAATTAAAATCATGGTTAAGTATCTTGAAAAACAAAATATACAAATTCATTTATATAGTTTATGTTTGCATACAAATGTAACTTACAAATCCTTTCAGACTGACTGTAGACATAAGATGGAGAATAAACTGCCGTCAAGTGTCAAGATAGAACAACCTGAAGAGTGTGTAGCTCAAGGTAAGATTAAGTACAATATAACATAACAGTTAGTTGAATATTCTTTACAGGATGTTGCAATCAACCTCAGCATGTATTGGCTGTTTTTGATTTACTAGATAATTCTACATTTAGGAGTTTGTCATTGCTTTCTGAATTGTCAAAGCATTATAACATCAAAATCAACACAATAGCAGAATGTAAATCTACTCAGACACTGCAAAGAAAAAAAGAATTGTCATCCACAAGATAAGTGGACAACTCTGCTGAGCAGAGCAGAGCACTCTCTTGACCTGGCAGTCAGAAATTGAAGTCAAAGGCAGAGGTAAAAGAACTCTGGGTGAATATGGTAGGGAAGGGAAAACCACCAGATTTTCTTCCCAAAACTATGAGTTTTGAGAGATCAGAGTCCAAGATCAACATTAAAGACTGCAGTTTTGGTGGGAAACTTACTGCTCACTTCGCAATTTCTTCTTCTTAAAGTAACAATGGTAGCAGTTCTAGCCACGATTGCTGAAATTTTTGCTTGCATGACTGAGGGAATTTAGAAACACTATCTTCATTGCAACCAGCATCAATTACCAGCACTACATCAAAGAAGATCTGATACGAGAGCAAGAGGATGCCCAAGAAAAAAATGGATTGATGACATCAAAGACTGTACAATCACGTGGAATGACACTGTCTAGTGCCACTCATTGGGTGCTGGAATGTTAACTATTCCTTCCCACGATACTTGATGGCAAACGTAGAAAATGATGATGATGATCTTCAATGATAGGTTTTTCATTGTCATCTCAATCACAGTAATTCATTTTATGCTGATCATTATCATCTTGAGAATTGCAAATGGCTATTGGATTAGCTGGCTTCTCGCCTTCATTCTCTTCTCTATCGCTACATATCGCTTTTCAGGAAAAGTGGATCCACTTTAGAAGAAATCTGTAATAGTACCCTGTTTTATTTACTTGCACCAGTCAATTTACACTGATTTGTTCTGTTAATTTTCTACAATTTAAGTAAGCATAAAACAACACAACACGACTCAGACTCACATTGATGTTGCCTGGTGTGTGCGTGATGTATCGGTAGATGAGCCACTATCAGAAACAGGATGACTAACTCTGCCGTTGAGTTACAAGACCTTTACCATTAACGTCAGGGTAACGTCTAGCTGCAGAAACCACAAGTCAGCTTGCAATGGTGCACGCATGTATAATACACGTTTATTATTCTGATTTCACGATATACGGAAATAGAAAACACATGAAAAACAAAGCCATATACAGTATTAATTTTAAAAATAAGTATTAGACATGTCTTATAGGGGACATGAAATATTAAAAAAGAAAATATTTCTAGAACTGAATTTGAAAATTCCAGCGCCAGTTAAACATGTTCAGGTACCTTGGTGACTGTGTGCTTGGATTTTTCTATCCCTGGATGGTGATAACTCAAACAAAATCACAAGAAATAAAAGTAATACTTGGTACCGGGAGGCTAATATCTAGGTCAAGGGGGTTATGTCATACACATTGGCACCTTGCCGTCTTGACAGACGATAGTTTGTGCTTTAAAAAGGCATAATAACTTTTAACTATGGCGGTAGCGAGTGTGACTGATAAGGCCAATTTGCGCTGTAAATGTCCGTTCACAGTGGGTGCATGTGAACACGTGGTCATTTCCACCATCATGCACCATCTTACGTCTCAAACGCTTGGTGTGTGACTTTTCTGCAATAATTTTCTCCTTTGACTTTATTCCATTTCTGATATTTGCCCTCCATGCAACACGTTCAGCGGCGACTTGCTCCCAATGTGCATTATCAATGCCTGTATCAATCATGTCCCGCTTACACACATCTTTGTATCGTAGTAGAGGCCGACCCTGAGATCTCTTACCCATCTGTAATTCACCAAAAAAGATATCCTTTGGTATTCTACCATCATCCATCCTCCTAAGATGTCCTATCCATCTAAGTCTACGAAGACTGAGCATGGAATAAACTGTCACACAACCTGATCTTTCCAATACTTCAGTATTTGTGATTTTGTCTTGCCATTTAATACCAAGAATTCTTCGCAGACACCGCATATGAAAGCTGTTTAAATTGTTCTCTTGGTGTGAGTAAGTTATCCAGGTTTCACTGCTACGCCAACTGACAAGGACTTATAACCCGTAACAGTTGCCTCTCGCTTTGATTCCGAGACCAGTTAAGACCAGGGATGGAGTTATTGCCTCTCCATAGCACAAAGCCTGGGCTAAAATATAGAGATCATGTGTTGCCCATGCAGCATGATCCCTCTCTCGGCCTGCCTAGTTCACTCCAGAGGAAAGGTAACACCCCTACATCTGGAACAAGACAAGCTGCAGAAGCTGCCGGATCAGCAAAGCAATGCTCTAACTGTCCGCCTGTCGGAGCTTCGATCCTAGACCAGTCGCCAACCAAGGCTTAGGGCCTGGTCTGCCCTGCCATGACAATTTTGTCTTTAGCTTGCATTTCCTCGCACCAGGGTAAGGCTTGTACCCTCCCAATTGCGCTCTTCCGCCCGAAGCCGTTGGCACAATGTGGGGTGTCGGGTTTGGTAAGCGCCGCCCAACGTTCGGCGCTAACAGAAACCAGGTAGTACCGTCTACTGTTATACGGTAGCTCAGTCATATCTGACTAAGACCTGACTGCATTATGTCATAGATGATAGACTATAACTCAACAATGTAGTTTACTCACATGATAGTCTGGCAGATGCTGAGATTAATACATGTAACGCAGCTTGTGGTGGCAGCTGACATATAGTTTATTTCTGAGGATACATACCCAAACAAACCTCCAAAGTCAGCTGAGTCACTCACACTTTACTAGTTGATACTCTCCAAGTATGTACAGTACTTGTTGTAAATATGTCCCTTGCATCTAACATGTAATCTTTCTAACTTGTATGACTGTTTGCTCTTGTATGACGTGTTGCTAAGCTGCATGACTTGTCACTAAGCTGCCTCATACCTGAGTGAGGGGTTCTTTCTGCCTGATTTGGAATTACAACTCTGGCCTTGAAATTTCATGCTAACCCGAGTTTATGTCTTTCAAGCTCACTGGCTTAGCTGGATGACTTGCTTTTTGGGCATGTCACGTATTTCTGTATCACTATCAATCAATCAATCATGTGCCATTTGAACTAATGTGTAACTAACTGTCTATAACTCTTGATGTCTCATCTTTCAGTCATAGTTTCTCTATCTGGATACCTTACATGGAGATTTCAATGCAAAAGCGGGAAAGGAAGAACGGAAGATGTAGTAGGTGATTATTGATTAGGTACACAATATGAAAAAGGATAAAAACTAATGAAATGGACACAACTAAATAATATGATGATTAGAAACAAATGGTTTGAAAACTTTAAGAGACATCAGCTTAGATCATACCTGAACTTATATCATACCTCAGCCTAGATCATACATCAGCTTAGATCATCATGAACTTATACATCAGCTTAGATCATACATCAGCTTATATCATCATGCACTCATATACAATATACATCAGCTTAGATCATACATCAGTTTAGATCAGGAGTGGGCAAACTTTTTGTGCGTAGGGCCACATTGACAAATATAAAGCTAATGGGGGGGGGGGGGGGGGGGGGCGCATATATATATTATGTCCACTTTGTTTACAGCAACCTATCACAATAAATAATTAGATTCATACAAGAGACAACATTGCAGTTATAAACATATTTCAGGCGAACAAAAGAAGAAGAAGAACAATAAGTAATTATGCATTATTTATAGGTTATTAAACAGTATAAATAAATAATTACTGCAATTTTATTTTACTTATACACATATAAATTATATTTTACAATATGGACAGATCTTTTACTAATTTGTTAACAAGATTTTAAAATTTTTTATTATAATTTTTTTAAAAATTATCTATCAATAGCTTTAATTTAGAGACAAACCGACTACATTGTCACTACAGTTGTTGATTTCTAATGAGATGTATGTAACTGCTTGCAATTTTTGACAGTATTCTTGAAATCTGGCAAGTTTACTTGTTGAAATTCACATGACAGCATGCAAGTTTCAGTCTGACAATAAAGACCTAATCTTAGATTTGTTGATCTCCAAGCAAGAAAATGCTTGTTCGCAAATGTATGTTGATCAAAACAATGATAAAAGTTTAGCTGCAAAGTTTTTCAAGTTGGGAAATGATTCTTCTGATAAAGATCCATAGAAATCCAGCAAACCATCTGACTTGAATTTCTCTTTCAGGTCATAATCATGAAATTAGATCATACGTCAGGTTAGATCATACATCAGCCTAGATCATACCTGAACTTAGATCATACATCAGCTTAGATCATACATCAGTCTAGATCAGGGGTGGCCAACCTTTTTAGCAGGCGGGCCAAATTTAAGAAATAATATTTCCTGCCAGGCCACTTGCCTAATTTTTTTTTGTTAATTAAATTAAGCAAGTAAGCGTGCTACAGCCTCGACCACATTGTCGCTACCCACCCCGTGGGCCGCAACATGACTCCCGGTGGGCCGCATGCACCCCACGGGCCTCGTGTTGGCCACCCCTGGTCTAGATCATATATCAGCTGATACCATCATTAAATTAGATCATACGTCAGCTTAGAACATGCATAAGCCTTGATCATACATCCGCTTAGAACAGACATTTGCTTATATCATCATAAACTTTGATCATACCTGAACTTAGATCATACATCAGCCTAGATCATACATCAGCTGAGATCATACAAGAACTTAGATTATAAATCAGTTTAGATCATTATGAATTTATATCACACATCAGCCTAGATAATACATGAACTTAGATATTACAACAGCCTAGATGATAAATAAACTTAGATCATACCTGATCTTAGACAATAAATTAGCCTAGATCATACGTCAGCTTAGATCATACATCAGCCTAGATCATACATCAGCCTAGATCATACATCAGCCTAGATCATACATCAGCCTAGATCATACATCAGCTGATTTCATCATGAACTTAAACATACATCAGCCTAGATCATGCTTGAACTTAGGTCATACATAAGCCAAGATCATACATCAGCTTATATGATGATGAACTTAGATCATAATCAGCTGTGATCACAACTGAACTTAGTTCAAACATCAACTTATATCATCATGAATCTATATCATACATCAGCTTATATTATCATGAACTTAGATCATACATCATTAACTTAGATCATACGTAGGCATCATACAAAGGACAAGTCCCACAGAATTTCAAAGATTCAAACATCATAACACTGTACAAGAACAAGGGCGATCGGAGCGACTGCAACAACTATAGGGGTATCTCACTTCTGTGTATTGTTGGAAAAGTATTTGCCAGAATTGTTCTGCGCAGACTTCAAGTCCTAGGAGATCAAGTCTATCCCGAATCACAGTGTGGCTTTCGACAGAACCGGTCTACCATTGATATGATATTCTCATTGCGACAAATGCAAGAAAAATGCAGTGAACAGAATCAACCACTGTTTATTGCCTTCATCGACCTCACAAAGGCATTTGATTTGGTCAGTCGTGAGGGTCTGTTCAAGGCACTAAAGAAGATTGGCTGCCCACCAACTCTTCTGTCCATTGTGGAATTGTTCCACACAGGCATGAAGGGTATAATCAAGTTTGATGGTGCAACTTCTGAAGAATTTGAAATCAAGAGTGGAGTTAAGCAAGGTTGTGTACTAGCTCCCACCCTCTTTGGAATATACTTTTCACTTATACTGAAATATGCCTTTCGTGATCAGGATGGTGGTATATACATTCACTCACACTCAGATGGCAGCCTTTACAATGCTCAGAGATTGAAGGCCAAGACCAAAATTAGGAGGGTACTGATCAGAGAGTTTGCAGATGATGCTGCAGTTACGACCCACTCTGAGGAAGAATTGCAATGTCTACTATCTGCATTCTCCAATGCTTGTTCTGAATTTGGTTTAACAATTAACAAAAAGAAGACACAGATTATGTCACAAGGTGCACATGGGGTACCATCAATCTTTATTGACGACGCCAAACTAGAGATGGTAGACCATTTTACATATCTAGTATCAGTGGATGATGGATGGAGGATCAGTGGTAAATAGCAAATTATCCCTAGATCAGGAAATCAACATCCGGATTGGTAAGGCAGCAACAACAATGAACAGGTTAAGAAAAAGAATCTGGGAGAACAGGAAGCTTACTGCAAAAACAAAAGCCCGTGTCTATCAAGCCTGTGTCCTTAGTATTCTTCTTTATGGCAGTGAAACCTGGACAACTTACTCACACCAAGAGAAACATTTAAACAGCTTTCATATGCGGTGTCTGCGAAGAATTCTTGGTATTAAGTGGCAAGACAAAATCACAAATACTGAAGTATTGGAAAGATAGGTTGTGTGACAGTTTATTCCATGCTCAGTCTTCGTAGACTTAGATGGATAGGACATCTTAGGAGGATGGATGATGGTAGAATACCAAAGGACATCTTTTTTGGTGAATTACAGATGGGTAAGAGATCTCAGGTCGGCCTCTACTACGATACAAAGATGTGTGTAAGCGGGACATGATTGATACAGGCATTGATAATGCACATTGGGAGCAAGTCGCCACTGAATGTGTTGCATGGAGGACAAACATCAGAAATGGAATAAAGACAAAGGAGAAAATTATTGCAGATAAGTCACACACCGAGCGTTTGAGACGTAAGATGGTGCATGATGGTGGAAATGACCATGTGTTCACATGCACCCACTGTGAACGGACATTTACAGTGCAAATTGGCCTTATCAGTCACATTCGCTACTGCCATAGGTAAAAGTTATTATGCCTTTTTAAAGCACAAACTATCGTCTGTCAAGACGGCAAGGTGCCAGTGATGAATGACGTAGGCTTCTATCATCATACCCTTGGATCATACATCAACATAGATCATAATCATCATAGATCATACATCAGCTTATATCATCAAGAACTTAGTTCATACATCAGTCTAGATCAGTGTTTCCCAACGTGGGGCCCACGCCCCACAGGGGGGCAATTTGACTGTTATGGGGGGCAATTCGAAAATGGAAGAAATCGGCTGAATATAACAAAACGGGGAGACTTGAGACTGAAGTTAACTAAATTGGAACCTGAAATAAGATCTCTTTGCAGCAAGCATCAAGCGCAAGGATCTCACTAAATTTGAATAATAAATAATTACTAATAATTAAAATAATATAGAAAAATCTTTCATTAAAATTATTTTGTACTTGAATTTCAGTTCTCCATTATATGTTTTGAAAATTTACTTACTGTGTTTGCTCAATAATTACCTAGTGATTTCTTCCTAAAACCTATCATTCAAGTTTCTTTAGTGAACATTTCAATTTTTGAATATTAAAAATAATGTATTTGTTGAGGGGAGGGGGGCAATATGAATTTTAGAAAGGCTTAAGTGGGGCATGGTACAAAAAAGGTTGGGAAACACTGGTCTAGATCATACATGAGCACATTAATCATTCTTCTTCTTCATCTTTTGTTCACTTGAAATTGATTGTCTATAGCTGCAATGTGTGCCTGATTGATTACACATACACATCTGTTCATAATCAATACCTGGTATATTCATGAGACTATTAATTATTTACTGTGGTGTGTTTCAGAAATGCATTCTTGGTCTCCAAGGAGTCCTTACCTCTCCATACAAGTGCATCCACAAAAGTGGCCATATGACAGCATTGACATGAAGGTTGTGAAACAGGAACTATCGGGTGTTCTGTGTGAGGACAGGAGTCACAGCTTCAGTGAAATGGTAGACATAGCTGGAGGTAACATCATTCAAAAAATTGCAGAAAACAGCAACTTGGAATCAAGAATGGTTGAGAACAGTTGTAAGGAATCAGTAATACATGAGCGTTGTTGTCAAATGTCAGAAAATGTGATTTCTGTGATTGATACAAACAATAAACTGTCTCTGGCTATTGGGAACTGTCAGCAGCAAAATAAGGAAAGACAAGAAAAACATACACAGAGCTTTGCAAAGTCTCATGATGACATTTTTGGTGATGTCAGTTATAGCTCTCAAAGAACTCACACAGGAGACTTGTCTGATGTTTCTAGTAAAAATGTTTGTGTAGACAGACATAAGAGAACACATACTGAAGGGATGCCAAACACGTGTAATGAATGTGATGATGTTTTGATTCAAGATGATCGTCTAGAGTGCCAAAGGAGCATGAATTATAAGAGAATACATACAGAAGAGAAACCTTTCATGTGTTATATTTGTGGTGCTTCTTTTACTGACGTTGGCAGTGTGAGGAAACATAAGAGAACACATACAATAGAGAAACCTTACAAGTGTGATGATTGCGGTGCTTCTTTTACTCTTCTTGGCAGTTTGAGGTACCACATGAGAATACATACAGGAGAGAAACCTTTCAAATGTGATCATTGCAGTGCTTCATTTATTCGACCTGGCAGTCTGCAGTGCCACATGAGAACACATACAGGAGAGAAACCTTACAAGTGTGATGTTTGTGGTTCTTCTTTTACTCAAGATGGCCAACTGAAGATGCACAAGAGAACACATACAGGAGAAAAACCTCACAAGTGTGATGATTGTGGTGCTTCTTTTACTATAGCTGGCAGTCTGAGGCAACATAAGAGACTGCATACAGGAGAAAAACCTTACAAATGTGAAGTTTGTGGTGCTTCATTTACTCAAATTGGCCAACTGAAGTCTCACAAGAGGACACATACAGGAGAAAAACCTTACATGTGTGATGTTTGTGGTGCTTCCTTTACTCATGTTAACAGTCTGACACACCATAAGAGATCACATACAGGAGAGAGACCTTACATTTGTGACATTTGTGGTCTTTCTTTTACTCAGATTAGCAGTTTGAAATACCACCAAGGAACACATACAAGAGAGAAACCTTACATGTGTGAGGTTTGTGGTGCCTCTTTTACTAAAGCTGCCCACCTGAAGAAACACAAAATAATACATACAGGAGAGAAACCTTACAAGTGTGATGATTGTGGAGCTTCTTTCACTGAAGCTGCCCACCTGAAGAGACACAAGAGAACACATACAAGAGAGAAACCTTACAAGTGTGATGATTGTAGTGCTTCTTTTACTGAAGCTGCCCACCTGAAGAGACACAAGAGAACACATACAGGAGAGAAACCTTACAAGTGTGATGATTGTAGTGCTTCTTTTACTGAAGCTGCCCACCTGAAGAGACACAAGAGAACACATACAGGAGAGAAATCTTACAAGTGTGATGATTGTGGTGCTTCTTTTACTCAGACTTGTAATCTGAAGAAACATATGAAACTGCATCATCATCATGTGCCCTGCCAACTACCATAGGTGGTCATGTATCTCCTCAGATCTTGGTCCCTGTTCAGGATCAACTCTGCCGATAATTTTTCTCAATATCAACATACAGTCCATCCAGCATCATCTCTCTCGGTCTGCCCATGTCTCTTTTCCCACTGGTCTTTGCAGTCATCACAATGCTTTCCACACTTCTCTTCACATGACAATAGTAATCATGCTATTGTCTCTGTCTAATAGTTGTATATAATGTTGTACTTTCATTAGCCTCTTCCAGGCAACCATTGTTAAGTTACTCTGGCAATCCAAGCTATTCCCATCTCAGAAATAATATCTTTGATGCTTCCAACAAAATGGAAGACATTTTATCAATTCCAACAGAATGTTACTTAGATCCTAAGGCCAAATCCTGAGAAATTGGATGCAAAAGTGAGGAAAGAGATTGTCACATTTAGATAGTAAATTCATCAGTGAGGTGACTGCACAATTAGTCATTCCACAGGGCTCATAAACCCCACAGCTTTATGGCCTTCCTAAATTGCACAAGTTTGTGGTACCACTGAGACCGATTTAATCTATGCTCAACTCTGTCTAAAACAGGATGGTGAAATGGCTTGCAGAAACTGCTAAACCACTTAATATTAAAAGATTCATTTGAACTGGTCAAACTACTGAATATTATTGATCTTTAACTAAAGCACGTGGCTTCAATGGATGTTGCCTCTATATTTACTGATGTTCCCATGGAAGAAACAGTAATCATCTGTGATTGCATATGGAGCCATATCGAGAACAAGTGACCCAACTGTTCAAGACACCAGATACGGTGGAGAAGAATGACAGTTCCAAGCCTAAAACTAGAAGACACCCAATGTTCAAGAAGAGAAGCGAAGAAGCCACTACCAACACCAAGGCCACCAAAAGACGGGAAAGAGAACCTGCCAATTAGCTGTACCAAAGCGCCGCCATCGCAGTCGAAAGAAGGAAAACTTCCACAAGCCACAACTGAAGTGACCACTGGGAAAGGTTATGACAACCAACCACAAACAAGATCAAAGGCTACCCAGAAACAGACTGAGACACCATAATGGAAAAACTGACATGCGGCAGACTATCAAATTGGTGATCAAACGCGTCCAAGTGGAGCTAACAGATGACCAGATACAGAAGCAGCTGCAGCAGGAGAATCTCCACATTCGAGTCATAACGGTGGAGCCACTTCTGATCTGTGCCAAGATACCAACAATACACCAGCAGCAATGCAAGACTTCTGGGAGAAATGAAAGAAATTCAGCGCAGCATCCACCAGGAGGAGGAACGCATGGCCCAGATAAAGAAAGAAAATTATGACATACTACAAGGAATTCAAACAGAAAGAAACAACTAAGAATCGACAGGGAGCTAATTCAGAACAAGCCAACAGCCACGCCAAAGACCACAGAGAAACCTCAATTCACAATGACCAATAAATTCAAGGGGAAACCAGTTTTCACCCAGAAAGATGGCAAAAGCCTAGACAGCATAGAGGAGAAAGCCGATACATTTATAGAAGATCATAAAGAGATATTTAAATATTTGAATGGACCAAACTACCTGAGGAGGTAGTTATTGATGGCAGCGCTAGTATTATATATGGTATTTAACCATTGGGCTTGAGGAGCAACTCAAAATCTATAGGATTTTCCCCTAATAAACCTTTAGTAAACTGGTATTGATGACCGACAGCTGACATCACAACCTGACTCCTGAAATTTCATACTTACTGCGCTAATGGACTGTACTACTTCTGGTTTTGGTGTTAATTTTTTCTTGTTACTTACTATTTTTTGTTGTTGTAATTGTCGATGGCGACACAACAGCTGTTGAAAGATAATTAGTTATCAGAGTTAGTGTTATGTTTAGGGATTTTTTTTTTTTTTTTTTTGCGTATCCTTTTACAGGACTTAGCTGTCAACAGCAGCATCTTTCAGCTGTCTGTTGATCTCTTGGCAAGATTACGCTCAGTAGTTTGCCATTGCTTTCTGAGCAGCCGGCTCAGTATCCGCAAGTCACGAGCGGGGGTCGAACCACCTCAGTTCTCGCTCCGCTGCGAGACTCTGCGTGATAAACGGGATTACAGAGAGAAAGTGTTGTAACCCCACAGCCAGAGAGACCGGCTGTTTAGGGATACAATAGTATATAATGGCGTTTGCAAATCCTAGTACCAGAAGAGGTAGGGTTGTATTCCTTATGTATAATCAATAGTTGCTGGTTAGTACTAGGTTGTTGAAGTGCTGGAAGGTTATTTGAAAGCATGGCAATGTAGTATGGAGTGGTGTGTGTATTGTAGACATGATTGCCAACACAACAACAGTATACCTGTACCTGCATAGATATACCTGTACCTGCATAGATATACCTGTACCTGCATAGATATACCTGTACCTGCATAGATATACCTGTACCTGCATAGATATACCTGTATCTGCATAGATATACCTGTACCTGCATAGATATCTGCAGTTGTTTGTATTCTTTTGTGTGTGTGTGCGCGTGTGCATGCACGAGAGTGAGTGAGAGTGAGTGAGTGAGAGAGAAAGAGATGATTGTTAATTGTATAGTAAAATGTGTTCTAGAAATAGTAGTAGCTGTTGTAGTAAACGTAGTATTAATAGTAGTAGTAGTTAGTCTTTCCTCTTGAGCCTAAGGCGGCGCATAGGGCAGAAGTCCTGTCTCTCCATGCTTGGCGGTTCGCTGCTACCTGTTGTAGATCTTGGATATTTACTTGGCCATTGAATGAGCCTTCTCTAATGATGGTTCTACGCAGGGTCTCTCTTGGTCTTCCCCGTTTTCTTTTCCCTACTGGTGACCATATGAGGGCTTGGTAGGGGAGTCTTGACTTGTCCATTCTGAGTACATGGCCGATGTAGTTCCAACGGCGTCTTCACAGTAGTTGTTGCTGTAATAATATTAGTAATAGTTGTCATTGTAGTAGCAATGGTGTTAGTAGTATTAATAGTGCTGGTGAGAGTGATAATAGTGGTAGCAGTAGTATCAGTGGTAGTGGTATTAGTAGTAGTAATAATAATAGTAGCAGTAGTAGTGGTGGTGGTGATTGTAGTAGTAATGGTGGTGATAGTAGTAGCAGTAGTAGTAATATTGGTTCTAGAGGAAGTAGTGGTTGTAGTAGTGGTAGTTGTGGTAATTATAGTAATAGTAGCTTGTAGTGTATGCTACTACTGCTGTGTACACTGTGATATGCTTGTGAAACCTGGCCTGTTTACCAGCAACATGACAAGAAGTTAAACCACTTCCACACAGTCTGCCTTTAGGAAGCTATTGAAGATTAAATGGCAAGACAAGATCCCAGACAGTAAAATCCTAGAAAGAGTATCCATACTTTACTAATGAAGAAACAGCTGAGCTGGTCACTTGACTCACATACCGGATCACAGGCTCCCTAAACAAACTTTTTACGGTGAACTGCGCTGTGGTAAATGCTCCCTAGGCGGTCAGGGGAAATGCTTTAAAGTAACTCTGAAGATCTCACTAAAAGCTTTTGGAATTCATCACAACACTTGGGAGACTGTTGCCAAAGACTGAAATTCATGACATACATCATTACGTAAGGGTGTAGTCATTTGTGAAGCCATATGTCTCCATAGGTATTTTAGTAGGTATTAGTAGTAGTAGTAGTAGTGGTGGTAGTAGTAGTAGTAGTGGTGGTAGTAGTAGTAGTATTAATAGTAGTAGTAGTAGTGTCAGTCAGGTCTTAGTCAGATATGACTGAGCTACCGTATAACAGTAGACGGTACTACCTGGTCTCTGTTAGCGCCGAACGTTGGGCGACGCTTACCAAACCCGACACCCCACATTGTGCCAACGGCTTCGGGCGGAAGAGCGCAATTGGGAGGGTACAAGCCTTACCCTGGTGCGAGGAAATGCAAGCTAAAGACAAAATTGTCATGGCAGGGCAGACCAGGCCCTAAGCCTTGTTTGGCGACTGGTCTAGGATCGAAGCTCCGACAGGCGGACAGTTAGAGCATTGCTTTGCTGATCCGGCAGCTTCTGCAGCTTGTCTTGTTCCAGATGTAGGGGTGTTACCTTTCCTCTGGAGTGAACTAGGCGGGCCGAGAGAGGGATCATGCTGCATGGGCAACACATGATCTCTATATTTTAGCCCAGGCTTTGTGCTATGGAGAGGCAATAACTCCATCCCTGGTCTTAACTGGTCTCGGAATCAAAGCGAGAGGCAACTGTTACGGGTTATAAGTCCTTGTCAGTTGGCGTAGACATGGGGCGCCACGCGTTGCCTCTGACGGTGGGAGACACCTATAGGTGTCACTGATCAGCTACCGCCCGCCTCAAGCTGGGCAGCCCCCAGCCAATTGGGTGCTGATCCGCCACAGCCTGCCTGCTTCAATGGGTGCTTGGGGCTAGGACAAAATCTGAATCGCAGGCTGTAAAACCAATGCACCAGGTACAAATAAAAATAGAAACCTCAAGCTACAGCTTGCAACCTGGAACGTGAGAACCATGTGTCCAGGATTTTCCACTGACTTGACCAATATTGACGATGTGAGAAAAACGGCTGTGATTGATGCCGAACTCAATCGTCTTAACATTGATATTGCTGGCCTGCAGGAGACTCGCCTCGCTGAGGAAGGGTCACTCAGGGAAAACAACTACACCTTTTTCTGGAAGGGTAGAGGGCAGGCAGAAAAAAGGCAACACGGTGTGGGCTTTGCAGTGAAGAATTCGCTACTGGGAATGATTGAAATTCCAGCAGGAGGAAATGAAAGACTATTATCCCTGCGCTTGGCAACCTCTTTTGGGTTTGCCACCATTATTACTGCATATGCACCGACACTCGATTCCTCTGATGATGTGAAGGATTTGTTCTATGAGGAGTTAGACTCCGTGATCAAGGCAGTTCCAAAATCTGACTACATTTATATGCTCGGTGATTTCAATGCTCGTGTGGGCAAGGACTCAAGTTCATGGCCAGTGTGCCTTGGAAAATACAACATCGGTCGCATGAATGAAAATGGGCAAAGGCTGTGGGAGCATTGCACCAGTAATGACCTATGTATTACAAACTCTTTTTTTAAAACAAAAGAGATGCATAAGGTCACATGGAAACATCCAAGATCCGGCCATTGGCACCAGCTGGACTTCATCATCACACGGAGACAACATCTGAACCATATATCATTGACTCGTAGTTACCACAGTGCTGACTGTGATACGGATCATTCTTTGGTTGTTGCAAGGGTTAGACTGAGACCAAAGAGAATCTACACAGCTAAACACAAATCTAGCCCCAGGATTAATATTATTAACACTCATGATCCTGAAAAGTGCTTTCAGTTTCAACAGCAACTTGAAGATGCTTTCACTGATACACCAGAAAATTGTACAGTAAATGAAAAGTGGAGTCAAATTAAGGAAACTCTTTATAAAATGCCGTAGGGGTTTACGGCACTGTGGATCATAAGAGGCAGGACTGGTTTGCGGCCAACAGCGAGACTCTGCAGCCCCTGATTGATAAAAAGAAGAAAGCTCTCTTAAGAAACAAGGAAAGACCAACGCGTAACACTCTGAGTGAGCTAAGGCAAGCTAGGAAGGATGTGCAAAAGGCTGCCAGGCAGTGTGCAAATGATTATTGGATCAAGTTATGTGAGTCCATTCAAATCGCAAGTGATAAGGGAGACATAAGAAGCATGTATGAAGGAATAAAGAAAGCCTGTGGTCCAGTGATCAAAAGAAGTGCACCATTGAAAACCTTGACTGGAGAAGTCATCACTGATAAGAAACAGCAGATGGACAGATGGGTAGAGCACTATTTGGAGCTTTACTCAAGTGAGACCAAACTAGCGGATGATGCCCTCAACGCCATAGAGGCTCTACCAACTCTTGACCACCTGGACACACTTCCCACCATAACAGAAGTTAAGTGTGCTATAAATGAACTTGCATCTGGCAAGGCTCCAGGTAAGGATGGGATTCCTATAGAGGTTATCAGGAGTGGGCAAGACACACTCACTATACAGATCCACCAGCTAATAGAGCTATGCTGGCGAGAAGGACAAGTCCCACAGGATTTCAAAGATTCAAGCATCATAACACTGTACAAGAACAAGGGCGATCGGAGCGACTGCAACAACTATAGGGGTATCTCACTTCTGTGTATTGTTGGAAAAGTATTTGCCAGAATTGTTCTGCGCAGACTTCAAGTCCTAGGAGATCAAGTCTACCCCGAATCACAGTGTGGCTTTCGACAGAACCGGTCTACCACTGATATGATATTCTCATTGCGACAAATGCAAGAAAAATGCCGTGAACAGAATCAACCACTGTTTATTGCCTTCATCGACCTCACAAAGGCATTTGATTTGGTCAGTCGTGAGGGTCTGTTCAAGGCACTAAAGAAGATTGGCTGCCCACCAACTCTTCTGTCCATTGTGGAATCGTTCCACACAGGCATGAAGGGTATAATCAAGTTTGATGGTGCAACTTCTGAAGAATTTGAAATCAAGAGTGGAGTTAAGCAAGGTTGTGTACTAGCTCCCACCCTCTTTGGAATATACTTTTCACTTCTACTGAAATATGCATTTCGTGATCAGGATGGTGGTATATACATTCACTCACGCTCAGATGGCGGCCTCTACAATGCTCAGAGATTGAAAGCTAAGACCAAAATTAGGAGGGTACTGATCAGAGAGTTGCTTTTTGCAGATGATGCTGCAGTTACGACCCACTCTGAGGAAGAATTGCAATGTCTACTATCTGCATTCTCCAATGCTTGTTCTGAATTTGGTTTAACAATTAGCAAAAAGAAGACACAGATTATGTCACAAGGTGCACATGAGGTACCATCAATCTTTATTGACGACGCCGAACTAGAGATAGTAGACCATTTTATATATCTAGGATCAGTGGTAAATAGCAAATTATCCCTAGATCAGGAAATCAACATCCGGATTGGTAAGGCAGCAACAACAATGAACAGGTTAAGAAAAAGAGTCTGGGAGAACAGGAAGCTTACTGCCAAAACAAAAGTCCTTGTCTATCAAGCCTGTGTCCTTAGTACTCTTCTCTATGGCAGTGAAACCTGGACAACTTACTCACACCAAGAGAACAATTTAAACAGCTTTCATATGCGGTGTCTGCGAAGAATTCTTGGTATTAAGTGGCAAGACAAAATCACAAATACTGAAGTATTGGAAAGATCAGGTTGTGTGACAGTTTATTCCATGCTCAGTCTTCGTAGACTTAGATGGATAGGACATCTTAGGAGGATGGATGATGGTAGAATACCAAAGGATATCTTTTTTGGTGAATTACAGATGGGTAAGAGATCTCAGGGTCGGCCTCTACTACGATACAAAGATGTGTGTAAGCGGGACATGATTGATACAGGCATTGATAATGCACATTGGGAGCAAGTCGCCGCTGAACGTGTTGCATGGAGGGCAAATATCAGAAATGGAATAAAGTCAAAGGAGAAAATTATTGCAGAAAAGACACACACCAAGCGTTTGAGACGTAAGATGGTGCATGATGGTGGAAATGACCACGTGTTCACATGCACCCACTGTGAACGGACATTTACAGCGCAAATTGGCCTTATCAGTCACACTCGCTACCGCCATAGTTAAAAGTTATTATGCCTTTTTAAAGCACAAACTATCGTCTGTCAAGACGGCAAGGTGCCAATGGAGTAGTAGTAGTAGTAAGAACTAGTGGTAACTACTAGTGGTAAGTAGTAGTAGAAGGTAGTAAGTACAGTGGAGTCTGGATAAGTAGAAGTCATAGAGCTGAAGGAATTTGTTCTACTTATCAGAAATTCTACTTATCCAGACTGCACACATTTACACTAATTTACACTAATACCAATGAATGAATGCAGTAGCATAGAGTAAAATAATTGTATCACTTAGGAAACACAGTTATGAACAAATAAATAGCAATTCAATATCAGAAATGTTGAAATGTTTAATTATTTTAGAAAGTGGAACATTAAAGTCATATGAAAATTTCCAAATTAATTAAAGGAAAAGTCTGTCGTCTTTTGAAACTATCCAACCAGCCAGCACTACAATTCCAGTCTGTCTGACCTCCATGAAGTGCAAGTTCTTCTGCTTTCACAATAAGTAAAGGCCCATTTACTGGTACATTTACCAATCTAATCGCAGTGAACCATTTTAAAAGGGCCGCATCAACAAAATCACACATGACAGTTCTAGCTCGCTGTCTATAACTGTCGGTTTGACATTTGAATAACAATTTTCTGTAGCGGTCTTTATCTTTTAAAATGCCAGAAAGTGTCGGTGTTGGAATACCAAATTCTCTAGCTATATTCACATTCTTCTTCCCACTGTTCAACCTCTTCCAACAGCTCGGTCTTTCTTTTTAAAGTTAAAGTAGTAAGCTTTCGGCCAATAGCTGCCATTTTTGACATATAGCGAGATATCATATTTGCGAGATTGTTGTCCTATGGGCTGATAAAAATAATTCTTTCGCGAAACATTTTTTTTTTGGAGTGTGAAATGACCAGTTAGACTTAAACATGAACACTTATATAGTCAGTATTCATTTTATGTTCAACTAATCCGAAAATTCGAGTTAACCTAATTCAACTTATCAGGACTTTTTATACAATGATAAAGAAGGTTAATGGCCGGGACTAAGCCAGTAATGTTGAATTAAGCGAAATCCTTCTTATCCGAGTTTGACTTAAGTGGACTCGGCTGTAGTAGGTAATAGTAGGAGGCAGTAGTAGTTAGTTGTAGTAGGTAGTAGTAGTAGGTAGTAATAGTTGTTGTAGCAGTAGTCATAGGTAGTGGCAGTCGGTAGTAGTAGTAGGTAGTAATAGTTGTTGGTGGTGCAGCTGTAGTAGTAGTGATGACAGTTTAATGAAGAGATGAACTTACCAAAACATGAACATCCTTTTTTTTTTAAAATTCGCATGTCCTTTACAGGACATCGCTGTCAACAGCAGCATCTTTCAGCTGTCTGTTGATTTCTTGTCAAGATTACGCTCAGTAGTTTGCCATTGCTTTCTGAGCGGCCGGCTCATTTATCTCGCAAGACACCAGTGGAGGTAGAACCGCTTCCAGTTCTCACCTGCTACAAGACTCTGTGTGATAAACGGGATTATGGAGAAAGTGGTGTAACCCCTCAGCCAGAGAGACCGGCATGAACGTCCTAACACCTGCATTATGGTGATGAAGACATGAACTTTAAAAAATGCAGATGGTGGCATGGACTTATCAAAATGGGACATCACTTACTACTTTAAAAAGTTTGTAAGAACTACGTGAGTTTAAGCAAGCGAACACAAAAGAAAAAAGAAAATCTGCATGACGGAAGGGACATTTCTGTTTGAGGTGTGGAAGACATGAAATCACACGTGGAAAAATTTGTGAGAGCAAGTGGGACAGTTTTTAAGAGCAGGTGGTCACGTTGTCATAGTCAGTGGAAAGTTGCCAGGGCAAGTCGATGAGTTGTGAGTGCCAGTGGGTAGGTTGTTACCTCAAAGTGGCAAGTTGATACTGCAATTCATGAAGTTGTGAGAGCCAGTGGGGAAGTAGTTAGGGTAAGGATACAGGTTGTCAGGGCTGGTTGACAAGTGAGAGGCAGTGAGCAAGTTGATAGAGCAATTCGTCAAGTTGTGAGCACAAGTGGGCAATTTGTTAGGTCAATTTGACAAGTTTTACGATATGAGAGACACTTCTGTATGGGGTGAGGAACCCATTTGTAATCATGAGGTGAGGAATACAGTCAATGCTTGCTATCTTTCATTGGATGTGTCATTTTCAGTGGTTGTCGATTTCTTTGTGTGTGTGTCTGTTACATTTAGATATTTTGCTTTTCTTTTGGAGCATCGGGCTCAGTGTTTTGTGAGATTTCTTTGGTTGTGTCAGTCTGTTATGTCAATTTGCATTGCTTGTGTCGCATCCTTTCATTGACTGTTTCAGCATTTGTCATTTTCAGTTGTCAGTTTCTTTTTTGTGTGTGTGCGTACGTGCGTGCGTGTGTGTGTGTGTGTGTGATAAATTTGGATGATTTCTTTTGTTGCATCGGGTTCAGCATTTTGTGTTGATTTCCTTTATTTTGTCTGGTTTTTTTAATTGGTTATATCAGTTTGTCTTTGTGTCATTTTCAATGGATATATCATTGTCAGTTGTAAATTTATCTACGTGTATGTCTGTTATTGTTTTACTAATTTGTTTTTCTTTTCTTGCATCGGGTTCAGAGTTTAGTGCTGATTTCTTTGGTTGTAACAGTTTGAGTAGCTATATTGCTTCCTTGTCTCATCTTTTGTCATTTTTCGGTGGTTGTGTCATGTTCAGTTGTTGTCACTTTGTTTGTGTATGTGTGTGTCAGTTACATTTGTTTTTATATCTTTTTTTGTGTCCACAGTTTTCTTTAGTTTTGTCAGTTTAAGTATCTATGCCACTTCTTTTATTGTCTCAATGTTTGTTATTTGTTTCCATTGGTTGTCGATTTATTTGTGTATATTACATTTTTACTTTGAAGTTTACATTTTGATTGTCTCAATGCTTATCATTTTCAGTGGGTGTGTCATTTTCAGTTGTTGATTTTTGTGTGTGTGTCATTTACATTATAATGTTTTTGTTTCTATGGATGTATAAGCAGTTTTCATTGGTTCTGTAAGTTTGAGTGGCTATTTCGCCTCTTTGATTGTCTCATTGTTTGTAATTTTTCAGTATTTCTGTCATTTTAATTTGTTGTTGATTTCTTTTTGAGTATGTTACACTTTTACGGTTTTTTACATTTGGATGTTTTGCTTTTCTTTTTGTGTATCAGGTTCAGTGTTCTATGTCGATTTCTGTGTATGTGTTACATTTTTACTTTGACATTTAACTTTGGATGTTTTGCTTTTTTGAGTGATGTATTATAGTTTTCATTAGTTATGTCAGTTTGAGGGGTTATGTCGCTTCTTTGCTTGTTTCATTGTTTGTTATTTCTCAGTGGATGTGTCATTTTCATGTGTTGTTGATTTCTTTGTGTGTATCTGTTACATTTATTACTGTTTCACTTTTCTTTTTCTTGTGTAGTTGTGTCAGTTTTCATTGTGTCATTTTCCGTAGTTATTGATCTCTCTCTCTCTCTCTCTCTCTCTCTCTCTCTCTCTCTCTCTCTCTCTCTCTCTCTTCTCTCTCTCTCTCTCTCTCTCTCTCTCTCTCTCTCTCTCTCTCTCTCTCTCTCTCTCTCTCTCTGTGAGTGTGTGTGTGTGTTACATTTGGATGTTTTGATTTTCTTTCTATATGTTGTACCCCGCCCCAATCACGCCCGAGCAGTCACTCTTCTAAAACCAGCACCAAAGGTCTAAAGGTCTGACTAAGAACCACAACATATTAGACAATGAAACATTTTGTGAATGTACTGACAACCCAAAAGGCGGATGGGAACAAATATGGGCTTTAAGACCCATGGGACAAAAATACACACACACACACATGCATACGAGCAACACCGAGTGTCCCTATGTTACTTCTGCATGAAACGTCACTTCCAATCTGATAATATCACCACAACCCCTCTCCTCATTTAAATTTATTGTTTACTTTATTCTGTAGCATGTTATTGTATGTTCACATATCTTTGATCTTTTCCCTTTATTAAAAATTGTTATATCTCTTTGATCGATTGTTTGATATTTTCTTGTTCAATGTTTTGTGTGTGTGTGTGTGTATATATATATATATATATATATATATATATATATATATATATATATATATATATATATATCTTGTACACCCAATCCTCTTACGTCATTAATACCTACCCCTTTTACATCATCGCCAAGACAGGAAAAGATCAATAAAATTACAAACTGGAGCCTTAAATTTTATAGCTGTTCTTTTGGTAATTTTGTGTTGCTGATTCCAAAAATGTAATCAGATTTTTTGTTCTATTAGCTCTGTTTTTTTGTGTTTTTCATAATTCTGAATGGCCTTGTGAGTAGGGCAGTTGTTATGCACAAGCCTAGAGCTAGGTGCTATCAGTGGCATGTTGACTCTAGTATCACTTATATGCATTTGTTGTTTTTTATTTGTTTGTTTTTTCGCTCGCTAACCTGCTAACTTTGAACTCAAGCGTAGTCCATACACATTATTTATAGCAGTGATGGACTACATTTTGCGTTTGGGTTAGCTTTCTCTATTAACAAGTGTCCCACGCCTTCAGGCGAACCCACTTCGACTTCAGAGGTACTTGTAATTTCCGTACTGTGGAAAGAGACCGAGTCATATTGGATAAAACCTGGTGCAATGAAGTCGGCTCTGACGACTTTTAAGCGTATTACTTTTCAGGTACTGTAATTTACGTCCCCACATCAAGGAAGACATGTCATATTAACATTTTAGTGCAGCTGTCCAGTGTAGGGGTTGAACAGCTTACCTCGACATCAGCATAACGAATGTTTAAGAACACACGTTCTTACCTATTCGGCCATGTGGACATGATTCATTCATATTATATGTAATTACTGAGTATTTATTACGTTCATATAAAACACAAACATGTTTTAAAACTTTATACTTTATAGCCAGCATTTTTGTATCTTTGAGTTTGCAGTACAGTATTTCTCGGAATTACTCTAGACCAGAGGATAAACTGGTCAAAACACATACGGCAGGCAGTGGACAAATGCAAAACCGTGAACAACTTGCTGCGGGTGATAAAGGGGAATGGATGGGGTGCCCACACGAAAACAATGCTGATGTTCTATAAAGCATTCATCAGAAGCAAAATAGAATATGGCAGCATTGTATACGAAGCAGCATCAGAGGTCAGCAAGAAGATGCTGGACACCATTCAGACCCAAGCATTAAACATCATACTCGGGGCAGGCAAAGGGACATCCAAAGCAGCCATGGAAGTAGCACTAGGGATACTACCACTGAGTCTGTGGCGAAAGCAGCTGACATGCAACTACTGGCTAAAGGTAGCACAAGACGAAACCCACCCGGCATACCAAACATTCAGTGACAACCTTAGCAATTAGGGAGGCATACCGATAGTAAAGATGCAAAGACCAGCGGGCTGTGGGGCAGCGGAGAAGATGCAAGAAAACGAGGAACTAGAAGAAACCGTGAAACAGACAATATTATATAAGCCGGTCAACCCCCATTGGGTACTAACAGTACCAACTACAGATACCAGCCTAGCAAAAATCATTACCAAGAACACAGAGGACATAGAGGCTAGATACGCTGCAGAGGAATATATAGACGAAATTAGTAAAGACAGCCTCACAATATACACCGACGGGTCCAAGAATGAACAAGGTGAGGTAGGCGCATGGGTAGTGATACCATGCATGAATATAAAGAGTGAATTCAAACTAACAGACCAGACAGCAGTATGCACAGCTGAACTAGTAGCTATATTAAAAGGTCTGGAAATAGCAGCCCAACAACCACCTACGAAACTATGTATATTAACAGACTCACTGTCAGCGGTGCAAACACTCGGGAATTTCTCTAGAGGGAATAGACCTGACATAAAAGAGGCTATACTAGCGACAGCAACCAACCTTAAGTACGTAGGTTGCCAAGTAACCATCGGATGGATACCAGCCCACAGAGGTATTCCGGGTAACGAACAAGCAGATAGAGCAGCGAAAGAAGGCCTAGCCAGTTTGAATAAGATTAACACAGGACTAGGAACAATAGAAGGAAAAAGCATTATAAAAACCTACATACTGCAAGAATGGAGGAAACAGTGGCAAAACACCACTAAAGGTAGACACGCGTACCAGATACTGGGCCAACCCAGTTACAAACCACAAGTCAGCAACAATATAAAAGCACCAGCAAACAGAAAACTGTGGAAACTCAGACTGGGAACCTGGAAAGGCACAGGACAAAAACAATTATGCATACCATGCCAGGAAGAAAACACCATTGAAGATTTTCTAATATCATGCAGCGAATACAATAGCGAGAGAAGGGAGCTAAGAGATTACTTCAGCAATACCAACTCACCAATGACAATGACGAAATGCCTGCACGCAGAGAGTAACGCAGAGATACAGAGGCTGGTCAGGCAATACATATGCCGAACAGGAAAGGAAATATAACCTGAACCTAAGAAAGAAGACAGAAACCAGGAGGAGGAGAGGACGTCATTCATGTCTGTATCTGTTCAATGTCAGTTTGTACCTTTACGTCCCCGTTATATGTCTCAATAAAAACAAAACTATAAACATTTTATTATTATTATTATTATTATTATTATTATTATTATTATTATTATTATCATTTTTTTTTTTTTGGAAATTCTTTTACCTTTTTTTTTTTTTTTCAGGACATCCATCTCTTTGGCATTTGATGGATGTCCTGGGTGTGGACCTGGAAAGGAGCGTTGGGGGACGGCGGACGTGAGGGTCTGTACCGGGCTCAGCTCTCCTTGAAGGGCCACTGGCTGTGCCTGGGGGATGATGGTGACATCTTGGTATGGAGAGGCGCAGGCGCTGGAAGCGAACAGAGAGAAGGAAAGGCGGAATGGGGCAACGGATTGCAACCGACCTTGAGGTGCCGGCCTACGCACACGACGAGTCCTTGTCAGGACTAAATAGCCCGGTCATCAGTATCGGGGATTACGCAACCACATGTATACACAATTCAAGATTGGTGACTCAGCCATGTGCACATGTGGTTTGGCGTCGCAGACAGCAGAGCACATACTCCAGGATTGCCCAAACTACAACATATCCAGGCGAACCTTCTGGCCCAGAGAGACAACAGTGGAAGATAAACTCTATATGACCGCTGAATGAACTAAAAAAGACTGTTAGATTCATACAAGAGACAACATTGCAGTTATAAACATATTTCAGGCGAACGAAAGAAGAAGACGTACCGGGGATAGAACGACAACAGAAAATAACCAACTCTGTACTAGTTTAAAACTAGAACAAGGAAGCAGTGCCTGGAAGAATGTGGAACCGGACAACGCACGCCAATAAACAAACTCAAAAGTCGACACAAGAACCAGCCTTCACCGACACCGAAGCGGGAGTTACAACCAACACGAGCCAAAAGAGAGCACAAAAAGGAACAGTATCAAAACACACCAACCCACGGGTCGACATTCTAACCAACGCTGAAGAAGCAGGTTGTTGGAGACCGAGTTTGCAATTTTTGTTTTTAATATCGGATCGGATCGGATCTTTGTGGCAAATGAGTTACGGGCGCGATTCGTAATCCAGTATACATGGGTTCGAAACACAGCGATGCTTCTGAGTTTCTCCAGACTCAGGTTTGAGTTAGGAGGAGAACGGAGCACTGAGCCGTGATGTTGGTCCGTCGATTAAACTAAACTACACTAAGCTTATTTGGCACAAGTTCGAGCTATTTACACTTCTCGTAAAGCAAAATGAACCCGATAATATGTGCCAGTCAAAAAAATTTTTTTTTTCAAAATTGAAATCACTGACATATTTGAATAATCCGTGACAGATGAAATTTTAATCCAGATCTACACGTGGTGATAAACTATCGAATTCACTTCCACAAAATTAAAATCACTGATATTTTTAAATAAATCGTGAAAGAGAAAATCGTTAATCCAAATCTACACGTGGTGTTGACGAGTATTTGGTAATACTACTCTTTGATCTTAGCCTGGAAAATTGGAATTGGAATTGCTTACATACACGTTAAGTAGAATCATGGTTGTGTGTTATTGTTGAATTTTGGCAGAATCTGCCTTTCAAAAAAAGTACTTCTTTTGTTAACAACCGTCGCTATTTCTAGCCGGAATTCCGTGTTAAACACACTATTAGAAGTTAACAGTAAATTTGGAATACACAAGTTGATTATAAAATATAAATTAGCAGATACTCATTAAGGTTCTTTAAGTAGACTAAAAGTATTATTCTTAAAATTAGAAACTGTGACTTACATAATGTTTTTATCATTTCTATTAAAATACAACGTAGATTTGTAAGTAATTTACTATATTACAGAAAGGTATATTATAACTTTTTTTTATACTTCAGGTTGTCTCCCTTGTTATAATACTAGATGTTTATGTCCCCTATTTATCTTATCTATTTTTTTTTAATGATTGAGTGATTGATTTAGGAACCGACATCACAGCATTCGGGACATTCCCATAAGCGCTCCGTCCCCATCCTCAGCAACCAGCCAAGAGTTCCAACACTAACAGTTCCAGTAGCAATCTGATTATATGTCCGTCTCGCCTTTCCTCTGAGCGTCGAGCGTCGGCCAGATCCCCTCGTCACTCCTCGCTGCCTCATTCTAACCAGACCATGGTGATCCATTTGCTCCTCCGAGGTGTACACGTGCTCCCACAAGGCCGCAACCACGTCTGCCTTGTCATGCATCAATACTCCACCAAGTTCTGCCGAACCAGCCAATTTGTACGCCTGTTCATTCCCCAGCACACCGGCATGTCCAGGAGAAGAGATCCAGGTGATGCTTGCTACCCGTGACCTCCGAAGCGAGGCAAGCCCCTCTGCACGAAGCTTGCCTGTTCTCACCCTTCTCAGCATGCTTTCTGAGTCAGTTACAATCACAATGTGTGTATGTATCGTGTTTTCTATCCAGCGGAAAGCTGCACTGACCACCTCATACGCCAGGCTCTTCTGCACCAAACGCCGACCATTAGTTTTTGCCAAGAACCCCCAGGCACTTCTCCTACCTCTCAACACCGACCCATCCGTGTAGATAATCACATCATCCGGGCGAGAATTTTCCTGAATTAGTTGCTGAATTTCCACTTCCGTGGCCCCTGCTGGCCATTCCCTGCACTCCCTGCTCAATGTGATTATAACTCTGCACAAGTCTGACTGCACGGCTGGCACTCTGACCCACTCCTCTCCTCACCTGATGTTCTCCAAGGGGCACACCTGTCTGATCGTATCCTCCGCCTGAGCCATCCATGATTTCCCTCTTATCAGTCTTTGACCCTTAACTACGTCCAGCGCCGCATGCAACAGGTGATCTGTGTCTGCAGCTACTCTGAGGTATGCCTTCACTTGCATCACATTGTGCCTACCAGCAACAGTAGGCAGACCAATGATGTAACGCATACACACTACTGGAGTGTCTCTGGTGCATCCCAGAATGACCCGCATAGCTTCATTTTGTAAGCGCTCCAATTTCACCAGCTGACTCTTTGAGACAGTGAGCAGTCCTAGTCCATAATCAATCACTGAGAGGATCAAGTGCTGGTATAGTGTGAAGAGCATTCTCTGCTCTGTGTCTATTGCAGCCTTAGTTTTAAGTGCATTGAGTCCCTTTTGAGATCTTCTCACAACCGTCTCCACATGGTCCTTGAAGGACAGACTCCTGTCAAATGTGATTCCAAGATACTTCAGTTTGTCCTCTCTGTTGACGCTTCTACCATCTATCGTGAGGCTTGGGGCATCATCTTTCACAATCCTGTTATCCAGAGAGCACCACAACACAGCCGCCTTTTCCGGGTTGATGACAGCACTTATTTCAGTGCACCAGTCAATCACTTTGTCTACTGTCACCTGTAGCTCCTGGGCTGTTTGATCCCTATTTCTCCCCTGCCTGTATGCAAGAATATCATCTGCAAATGTTAGAATCCTTCCAACCCCTGGTGCTTCTAGGTATGCAATCTTGCTCGTATACACATTAAAGAGCACCGGTGAGATTGCAGATCCCTGTGGCAGTCCCGGGGTTAAAATAGGTGGCTCTGAGGTCCATGCGCCGAGACGGAGAGCAACCTGACGAGAATGCAGGACGGCTGCTATCCAGTTCACCAACCAGGGATTGACTCCCTTCTCCATAAGTGCGGTCATCAAAATATCATAGCGAACTCTATTGTACGCATCCTCGAGATCAAGCGCTGCCGCCATCGTTTCCTGTCTACTCTGGAACCCCGCATAAACGTCAAAGGCAAAGGTGGCCGCATTCGACCAGGTATCTTTTCCTGGCCTGTAGCTCCCCAGGCCTCTTGGAAGAAGCTTCCCCCTTTCCAAAAAATCCTGCAGCTTAACAGCGACTATCTTCTCTAAAACCTTCCCAAATGTATTTTGAAGGGTGATGATCCTAAAGCCGCCAAGCTTTGAATGATCCTTATATGGTTTTGGGAAAGGGATGAGATAGCTATGCAGCCAATCCTGCGGTACTGACGCTGTCCTAATGCTCTGATTAAAGCAGCCGGCCATCTCCTTCAGGTCCACATCGCTCAAAGCCTTCATGTGGCCATACCTGACACCATCAGGCTCTGGTGCCGTGTCTTTTGCCTTTTGCAAAATATGTTTAACATCTTCAAACAGTATGATGTCTTCGTAAGGCATATTCTCTATTGTGCCAGATAATTCCACTCTAACTGCATCCCTGGTATCCGCATCACTATGATTGGTCTGCTCTAAAAATCTCTGGAGAAAGCCTCCCCTTTCTCCTTGTCTGTTGTCACGCGTACCCCATCCTCTTTATAACTTGTTCCCACTGTCATAGGCCGATCTTTTCTTTGCATTTGTCTGTACAGTTTCCAGAATTTATGCAGTGTTTTATCACCTCCAATCTCCTTCATAAAACATTCCCATTTTACTTTCTTGGCCTCTGCAGCACATCGCTTGAAAGCCTCCAACTTGTCTTTCTTGACATTTTCCGCTATGTCCACTTCTTCTCGTGAGCTTAGGGGTGTCTGTCGCAATTTCCTTAGCTGCTTTACTGCAGCTCTCTTTGCTTTCCACGCATTGTTTACTTCTGGGGTCCACCATAGGGGCTGCAAAAAAAGAAGTTTTAACAGTCCTGTTGCATGCCCCATGTCTGAGGCGTCCAAGAAGGCTGTCGCTCCACTCATACCGGAAGGTCTTGCGCGCTCTCCCAGCCTTGAATTTCCTGGACTTAGAGATCAGGACTGAGCATGGCATGTGATCACTCCCATGGTCATTCAAAACAGTCCACTTTACATCAAGGACTGATGACTGGGAGACAAGTGCCAAATCAATAGCAGTATCTGCATCGCCAGGCCTCATTGCCATTCTAGTCGGCCTACCATCATTTATGCTGACCACATCGGAGTCCACCATGGCATCCGCAAGTGCAATTCCTTGTCGATTTTCTCCACTACTATCCCAATCTCTGTTTCTCACATTGAAGTCTCCACATATGAGTAGCCTATCACCTGGTAAGTCCTCTAATTCCTTAAGCCAGTCCCATTGTTCCTTTCTGACAAAACAGTCCACTATGGCATATACATTTATGATGTTCCAACTTAAGCCACCAATCTCCATTTGTATACCCTGGACCTCTCTTGCACTGTGATTCCACTGGCTCAAGTCAAGTGCCACATGCTTTACTCCTTTCTTCACCAGCAGACCTTGCCCATGTCTCTTCTGCCCAGTGGGGTTTATATAACTGACGTACCCAGGGCAATGGTATTTATCTGTATTTAACTCCTGGAGCATGAGGACATCAAAATCATATATTAGCCTCTCCAATACAGGACCTCTCTGTTTGGCACTACGACAGTTCCAGTATCCCACTCTTACATGGTTGAAACCTAGTCTCTCCACTTTTCGTCTTGTTCTCCTGGCGCCTGCCCTCCTATTTCTATGCCTTTTTCTCACACAATTTCCTCGCCTTCTCCTCCTCACTCTCTCTCTTCGCTATCTGCTGAAAGATGTGTCAAGCGCAGAGCACGTGCTCCGTAGCTCCGGCGACGATTCCTGTGTTTAATTAACTCCATAAGCAAATTTTGGATATTGCAGGAAAAAAGAACGGTCACCCTAGCATTGCCTGCTTACTAGGGAAGGGGCAGGGGATGTCCCTCAGGAGTCCATACGCCTGGCGCCGCCCCACCCGCATACCAGACGTTCCACGTTCACGACCAACTCACCCGTGGCCATTCAGTCCTCGACACGTCGGTCCACCTTAAACTTGGGGGTTTATAATCGGAGTTTTCCATCTCCTAGATTGGCTACTGTAATAGCTAACGGGCCCAATCTACCCGGGGCAAGTGGTTCCAGAGCCTCATTTATGGCGAACAAAGTAGATACATGTATACGGGGAACAAAACCAGTGTTATACAATATTCATTAAATAGTACATAATTCAAGTCACCACACAACGGAAACATAACTCGCATGTAGATAGTTAAGCACCCCAACAAAAAAGCAGTGACTACATCAGTAATCTGGTTAACTACGTACGTTGAGCCCTGCAGTATTGAGACAACAACATGACAATATTTGGGTAAATTACATGGCAGATCCTGTTGTGTTGTAGAGTGGTGGAGTGGTGTCAGACACATCACCATCCATTTGACAATGTTATTGTGCCTCTGTTGGAAACAGAACTGTCACTGTACTTCACACATTGAGCTCTGTAGTACTGACACAATACCACCCTTTTACACTGTTGTTGTGTCATTGTTGGAAACAGATCTGTCACTGTACTTCACATATTGAGCTCTGTAGTAATGACACAACATCGTCAATTTTACACTGTTGTTGTGTCACTGTTGAAAACAGAACTGTCACTGCACTCCACACATTGAGCTCTGTAGTACTGACACAACACCATCCATGTTTATATTATTATGTCACAGTTGGAAACAGAACTGTCACTGTACCTCATCCATTTAGCTCTGTAGTACAGACACAACATCATCTATTTTGCAATATTACTGTGGCACTGTTGGAAAAAGAACTGTCACTGTACTTCACACATTGAGCTCTGTAGTACTGACACAACTCCATCCATCCATTGTACAATGCTATTGTGTCAGTGTTGGAAACGGAACTGTCACTGTACTTCACACACTGATCTCTGTAGTACTGGCAGAACACCGTCTATTTTACAATGTTATTGTGTCACTATTGGAAACAGTATTATCACTGTACTTCACACATTGAGCTCTGCAGTACTGACCCTGATTTTTTTTTTAGATACCTGGTAATTCCGCAGAATGCTTGAACAGAATTATTAATGAGTGTTCTGATCAATCAAGGCATTACTATCATGTTATTGTCATATTTTAAATATGCTCTAAGCATCGAGAGAAACGCATGCGCATTTCAATTGCATGATTTATTATTGTAGGAGATATTATAAAGAAATAGGAGGGATGGTCAGAGAGTAACGCACCATTTGGCAGACAGACAGGCAGGCAGACATACAGACAGACAGACAGACAGACAGACAGACAGACAGACAGACAGTTCTCTCACGTTCTCCAATTTTTTTTCTTCTGATAACATGACCAAAACATGTGACTGTCTACGTCGAATTTCTTTAAGCAGTTTACGATTTTCATTTGTTTCTTGTAGGAGTTGGGCATTGGTTTTTCTGTCTGTCCATGGTATTCTTTGCAATTTTCTAACACCGCATTTCAATAGCCATCTTATGTTTTTCAACTTGTCTGCTCATTGTCCATGCTTCACATCCATACAAAAGTTCAGGTTTTGTTTAGCACCTCAACACACTTTTTCTCGTTGCAATCGACATCTTTTTATTGGTCAGTATGTTTTTCATCTTGCAAAATGCTAACTTCGCCATGGCGATTCTTGTTCTATTCAATCTATTCAAATGTTATGACCGTTCCGAGATAATTGTACCGATTCACTTGTTTAAGAATATTCACAATGACTTGTATATATCATTGTAGTACTTCCTTCTTCCTAGGGACGACGATAATTTGTATCTTCTTACAATTTAATTCTAACCCGTTGTACTAAATGTTGCAGATCATGCCCATTGTCTGCAATTAATACTGTATTATCCGCATATCTAATGTTATTGATGTTTCGTCCCCCCAAAATGACTCCTTTCATATCTTCTACATTTCTGAAAATACTTTCACTGCACAGGGAAAAAAAATATCTGAAGACATTACACATCCTTGTCTCACACCTCTCTTAAAAGGCTGTATCGACTGTCAAAGAGCCGCATGTAGGCAAATAGAGAAGAGAGGAGTAGAACTAAGGAATAGGACCAAGACAGGATAGAGATAACATCCCTATCTAGGAAATAGGGAATAGAAGGGACAGAAGCAAGAGGGAGAACTGTGAACAGTTCTCCGACTGGACACACACGTGTCCTAAAAGGGGACACGGTAGGACATGATCAGGAGTTACCCAGAATAGAGTGGGGGAAACCAGTACCACGAGAAGTATCCATTAATAGTGGTAACTATAGAAGAGTAACCTAGTGACAAGTCACTAAACGCGTGCTGGAATACCGAGCACGCAAACCAGCTGACGCACGAAGGGTCAACGGCTCGTGGCTGGACACGCCACGAAAGTCAAGCAGACGGGGACCAGACAGCGTAGGAGACAGACTGTAGTATTCGCTTTGAATACTGTGTTGTTTATAGGACAGTAGAAATAGTGGTGACTTAAGCTTAGAGTAATACAGTAGATATTACCATAGATAACGTCATAACGTAATATTATCATGATGTATATGATCTATGTGGTTATCAGCTCTCAGAGCTATTGTGTAACTAGTCCAGAATAAATTTATATCCTTTTGTACGACGTACGAGTTATCATTCGTGTGGTACAAAAGAAGAATCCATGCGTGCCTATCAAAGCTAGGTTGCTGACAGGCAGGATTATATTTGGTGTCAGAAAGTGGGGCTTGAACCACGTTCAAGCAATTAGTTAAAATCATTAACCCACATAAATAAAAGGTTATATTTGGTATTATATTATTCAAAGTATATTTGGAGAATTATATTTAAGTATTAGGATTATATTTGGAAAGTCAAACAAACGTTTTGTTGTAAACTTGTAAGATTAAAATGTATCCAAACCACGATTGTGCGATTACTATCGATTATTGGGGTCTGAAAATTGACCTGTGAAAATGACGCACCGTGCTCACAGTGAAATGTTTTGAAAGCATCGTTTAAGAGCAGTGCGATCATTATTATTTTGTGTATTTATATTTCATAATTATGATTCATTCGGTAAGAATACCCACAAGAATTATGGTGGGATTATTCTACTTATTTTGATTATTTTCATTATTTTGATGATTATTTTTGAAGATCTTATTGTCAGAATCTAGAATGTCATTAACCGAGATGCAGTAACATCGTTACGCCCGCCAGGCAAGTACCAGTTACCTGCCCGCAGATTGCTGGCTGATGTGATCGGCAGCGGTCAGGCAAGGACAAAGCAAGACGCACGCAGTCCTCGCGACGCCAATCCACAGGGCAAGCGCCGTGCGGAGAAACCACCAGACTGCTTGGGAACTCGGACATGACAAGACGTGTGGGTTGAGAAAGGCTTGTGTAGTTCTGTGCCCGAAAGTCGAGTGCTTGTATATCTTGTGGGATAGACTGTGAAGCTGAGGGTTTTGTCTGTAAGTGTATTGATGTATTGTATATGTATTGTAATGATCATCACATGCCAAACTATATCGTATTGCATGTGAATTGTAAATAAATCCATTGAACTTAGTGTCATTGTGTGTCAAGTCCAATCATTTTGTACTTGTACTTGTCTCACATATGTTAGGTCCAACGAGCCAGGTTTAAGACCCTGACATGTGTGAACGTGGTAGGCTCGTCCTCTTAAATTGTTTAAACGTGGAAGACTTGTCCTCTTAGAGTGTTTGAACTTGTAAACGTGTAAAACATCAGTGATTGTGTAACTTGTCACCATTTTGAACTTGTCGCCATTTTGACCTTGTCGCCATATTGTAAACATGATGTCTATGTCCTTACTGAATGTCATCTTGATGTGAGTGATGTGTCATCATAGTTGTAGATTGTTAAAAGATATCTAGATTGTATTTGTGAAGTTTGTTGTGGAAAGCAGAAAGTTTCGGAAAGAAAGTGACTTGTGATTTGAAAAAAAAATGTTGATCGACGACATTACGACCTACAAATACACTCAACGCCATACAAACCTAATCAAAACTTAGTGACAAGCATACACCTCACACAAGGAGGATTCTAACTTATTTCCTCCCAAAAAAAGCAGGTTTTCTGTGCGATCTGAAACCTTTGCCCGTAGAGGTCATTTGTCCTTGAAGTAGCGACCCTACAGTTCCTAGCCCTGGTTCGAACTATTCTCCACCGCATCCAGTACACTTGAGTATATTGTTTCTTTATACTTTCGGATGCAAATTTGGGCATAAATTATATGTTCAACAAAATTGTAAATTGTTCATGTTACTAACACCTTGTAACAAATTGTGTGTCTGATAACTCATTTTCATTTAAATATTCCATCATGTCTTCATTAAACGACTTCATCGAGATGGGTTTAAAGCTGAAGTTAACTGGTGACGAGTTAACAAAATGGAGTGAAACCAAATATTCTGAACACCTTCGAGAAAAAGCTAGCGAACGCGATGAAAGAGCGACGGAAAGGGCTGCAAAACAGGCAGAGCTAGAATTAGCTGCAAAAACGAAACAAGCAGAGTTAGATACCGAATTGAAGAAGGCAGAAATAGCAGCTCAAAGTAAATGAGAGGAGCTGGAATTACAACTCAAAATTAAACAGCTTGAAACCGAGACTGCCGTAAACAAAGAGTCTAAGAAAGCTGAAAGACTGGAGAAAGAAAACCAATACAAAAAGTATCAAGGTATTGTGAGAAATTATACCTCAAGTGACTGCATTGCAGCGTTCACCCAGAATTTTGAAACCTTAATGGACCATTATCAGGTTCCAGTTTCTGAATGGAACAATATTTATATGAGGAGTTTGTCAGGGGAACCTCTAAAAGTCATAGAGACTATCCCCAAAGACCTCAGAAAAGATTACCATTATCTAAAGTTGAAAATTATGGCACATTTTATGCTAGATGAGGCAGGATACAGAGAGCAGTTCAGCAAACTGAGTCCAAAACCTACTCAGACGTTCTCTGACTATGTCTCTGTAGTCCGAGACGTATTTACAAATTGGCTTTCAGCAGCCAAGGTAAATAAAGACTTCCATAAGTTAGAAGACCTCATCATCAGGGATAAAATCATCACATCCCTTCCATCAGCATTTTCAAAATTTTTGCAAGAGAATGAATGTACGAGTGTAGAAGAGATTAAGAGACGTGGGTCGGCTTACTATACAGCCAATAAACATTGTTTTGCTAGTGAAGCTACTGATACAAACTTCGTAGCAGCTGCTAACTATGAAAAACCTCGATCAGAACCCTACAATAGGCAAAGATCATATAAGCCTATTTCTGAGAAATACAATCATTGTAGATTTTGTAACATGTCACACCATCAAGGTGAAATGTGTGACAAGAATCCAGCATACTTTACATATTTACAAAACTTCGTAAATAGTCAGGATAAAGAACGTAAATCCTTTAAAAAGCTACGAAAATGTTTCCTTTGTAAAGCGTACGGCCACTGGCGCCATGCGTGTAAAGGAAGGCAAATGGCCAAGAAGGCAAATGCCGCCTTATGTGATAGTTCATCATCAGATGAAGAACATTCAGAAAAACTCCCTGTGAACTCAGCACAGACTTTTGACATGTTTAATTCACATAAATGTACTATTTGTAATACCTTTTATGAAGATGGCATTTTAACATGCGGCCACTCCATTCCTATTGCCAATGAGGAAGCTAATTTGGTAATAGATTCCAAAGGCAGAATAAACATCCATCAGGGATATGTGAATGGCAAACCTGCTACAGTACTTCGTGACACCGGAAGTTCTCTTATAGGTTTAAAGAGAAAGTTCATAATGCCTACAGACTATACAGGCAGGCACGTAACATGCAGAACATTCTCTGGAAATATCGAAAAGTACCCATTTGCATGGGCATATATTCAGACACCATTCCTCACTGGGAAAGTAAAATGCGCTGCATTAACTGACCCTGTGTGTGATATTATCATTGGTAACTTACCAGAGGTGAATGATATGCCTCATGATATTACATCTGTTTGCATTGATGATAACATAACATCATTACCATCACATGTCATCATTGAAACTAGGGTATCACCAGATGAGTGTATAGTAGCTAATGGAGCACTAACATCTCATGAATTCATTGACCAAAATGTTTCATCACCATCTGATATCATTGAATGTGTGAACGCAGTAACCAGATCTACTGCTAGAGTGCAAGATGAAATTAATCAAACTGAGGCTATAGAAATGCTTAGCCCAGTGATATTGCCTCCTAAAACCATGAAGGAGAATTTTGTAGCAGCCCAAAAGGCTGATCCTTCATTATCTAAATATTTTAATCTGATCGGCCAAAAGCCAAAGGTAACTAAAAATGCAAGATGGCATTTTGCTCTGAAAAATTGCATCCTCACCACAGAGCAAACTGTTTTGCCAATTGAATACCTTAAGCAAGCCTTACATCTTGCCCATGCATACCTCTTGCAGGGCATATGGCATACTCTAAGACCAGATCAAGATTACTAACACAGTTTTATTGGCTAAGATTCTGCAATGACATTAAGCAAAATTGTAGAAGTTGTGATATCTGCCAAAAACTAGTGAAAAAAGGTAAAAACCCACAGGCCAAATTACAAATTACCGACTTAGCCAGTCGACCTTTTGAGAAAATATCTGTTGACATAGTGGGCCCTCTAAATCAAGTAACATCCAGAGGGAATAGATTTATCATTACTGTCATTGATTTATGTAGCCGCTGGCCTGAAGCGATTCCGTTAAAGAACATAACTGCCAACGGTATTATGGAAGTTTTCTTCCATATATTTTCACGAATAGGATTTCCAGACACTATCCTATCAGATAGAGGAAGTCAATTCATTGCAGCATCCACTCAAGCTTTCACCAGAATGTTAGGGGTGAAACAATGTTTTAATTCACCATACCATCCTCACTCAACAGGAATCATAGAAAAGTTTAACGGTGATTTGAAGCATATGCTTGCTAAAGTCACGCAAGAACATCCCAAAAACTGGGACGTATATTTGCCCGCTATACTCTTTGCTTATCGCGAGGTACCACATTCTAGTACTGGATTCTCTCCTTTTGAACTTATCTATGGTGCCAAACCACGTGGCCCATTGAGTATCTACCAGTCAATGTTAACTGAAGCCACACCTGTACTTAAACCCATATCATCTTACGTATATGTTACATCGTTGCGTGAAAGAATCATCAAATCTTGTACTATTGCAAAAGAAGCACTGAAACTATCTGGTGCTACATATAGACAATATGCAGACAAAGGTAACAGGACAATAACGTTGACACCTGGACAGGACGTACTTCTTCTCTTACCTAGTGACCGACACTTATTGACTGATTCTTGGCAAGGACCATTTAAAGTAATAAGACATATTTCAAATGTAGACTATGAGATTCAAATAAAAGACAAACATAAAATATTCCACATCAATATGCTAAGACCATACTACAACAGAGACAACGAACAAGACGATACAACAGCCTGTACAGTTATAATAGACCTTGAAGATGACGAAGATAGTGACGAAATTCCAACACCTGCATTAGACACGACAAACTGCTTGAAAGAAATCAAAATAAACCAAAATTTAACTCAAGCAGAAACAGACAGCTGCAAACATCTCATGCAACAGTACAACACCATCTTCTCCAACAACCCAGGACAAACAGAATTAGTACAACATCACATCACGCTCACTTCAAACACACCAATAAAATGCAGACCTTACACCATTCCATTGCATTACAAAGAAAACTTACATCAAGAGATCATTAGTTTAGAGAAAAACAACATCATTAGACGATCCCAATCACATTTTTCGTCTCCAATGGTCATGGTACGCAAAAAGGACAACACGATAAGACTCTGTGTAGATTATCGAAAATTAAATAAAATAACACTTCTAGATCTGGAACCAATGACCAACTGCGAAGATCTACTGACAGAACTCACAGACTCTAGGTATTTTACGAAGTTAGATATGACAAAAGGTTACTGGCAGATAACGGTACACGAGCAGAGCAGACATCTGACAGCATTTGCCACACCTTGGGGACTGTACGAATGGTGCAAATTACCATTTGGGCTAGTCAACGCCCCAGCGACATTCGTACGTATGACACGACTCTTACTCGTAGACATAACAAATATTATCTGTTACATGGACGACATTTGTGTTCACACAAAGACGATGACAGACCACATAAAGACATTACAGCAGACATTTGAACGTATCAGACAGCACGGACTGACGGTGAAGCCTACAAAAGTAGACATAGCCTATCAGGAAATCTCCTTCTTAGGTTATAAAATATCTAATGGCTTTGTCACGACAGACGATAACATCGTGTCTAAAATACTGAAACTCTCACTTCCGACTACCAAGAAACAAGTCAGGAGTGTGTTAGGACTATTAAACTATTATAGGCAGTTCATACCAGATTTTGCGGAACTGACCGAAAAATTTACTAACCTACTAACGAAAAACCAGCCTGAAAAGATTGTAAACAATGAATGCCTAAAATTTGCATTCCAGAAAATGATGTCGTATTTTTCTGAGAATAGTTTAAATAATCCCATTCTCAAATTGCCAAATTTATATATTCCTTTCAGATTACGCACAGATGCGAGCTCCGTGGCGATTGGGGCTGTTCTGTTACAGGAACATGATAACATACTACATCATGTATACTACGTCTCTAGAAAATTGAAACCAAGAGAACGCGCTTGGTCCACACCACAATTGGAAGCCCTTGCTCTAGTGGTGGGTATAACTAAATTGTCCAGATTCCTCCTGGGACGGCATTTCAATGTAGAGTCCGACAATAGTCCATTAAAATTTATTACTTCAGGAGTGCCAACAAACCAGATGATAGCGCGATGGTCTCTTTTGCTGCAGGATTACAGCTTTGAAGTTCGACATATCGCTGGCAGAACCAACACGATTGCTGATCTTTTGTCCCGTTATCCGAACGACCCAGTAAGCACTAATGTCTGAGTGCAGTGTGTTAGAAAACACTCAGACCAACACAGCCATCATTGAAGTTTTTTTTCCAGAAAAGCTGTGAACATCTATGATGTGATGTGATAGGGTTCATTCCCACTGCACATATATTTTCTTATTTTATTATTAATGTAGTAATTGTCTTGAATAATTGCGTAGTGTGTGTTAGAAAGCGAATAATATTAATTGTACATATTATGAAATAATAACAGTGCCACATACGCTATCAACTTACCTCAAGCGAACTATTCAAGTTATCAGTGGTATCTGCGAGTGGAACATTTCCAGTGATATTTTAATCCGTGAACGAAAGAGTGAACTGAACTTTGACATTACACCACTGCAGTCAATCGCAATCTAGAAGTTTTCCAGCGAAACAACGAACACATTATCCATCAGAACAATTTCACATTCCGAATTGCTACACCAGAGCGGAACAAGTGTGTGATAGAATTTTTAACAACATCAGCTGTTCGTGTGTACTTCCGGAGAATTTATAAATTTAGACCAAAAGTAGCAGACGATAAACAAAAACCTAAAAGCTTATGACGCGTCTAAAATATTTATGAAACACCAATTTCGAATACACGAATTGTGTATTAATATTTTTCGACTAATGTAATCTTAGAATCATATCTCCCCTCTGCCGTGCGTCCACCTTGACGAGGTAGAGGGGCTTGCGCGTTCCAATGACCCCAAGAGCTATGCCGACGGTAGCACAGCTACTGGTAGGGTCACCCATGTCGGACAGGTCAAGGGAGAGGGGCCAGACGAAGTGACGCACAAACCTGCTGCCTTGTAGGTAGACTGGGGACAGTCAAAGGCTAGGTAAAGCATCCCGAAAAATGCTTGTCGAAATCGGATGTACTAAGCCACAGGCTTGACAAAGAAGTGCAACGTAACTTTATCATTTCATGATGCCACATATGAAAATTAATCGTTATGGTGCTAATCCCGTGAAGTCCCATCAGGCGGTGATAGTGTCGGGCCCCCTGCCTCGAGGGGGTCCACCCATGACTACTGGTGGTCACCTTCCCCTGTGCTGTTGAGTCAAGGCACAGAGGAGTAGGTTAAGAGCTATTGACCAAATACCAAGGACACTCAACATACTACAGTGGAATGCCGAAGGAGTTTATAACAAGAAAGAATCCCTGACACAGCGTCTTCATAAAGATAGAATATATGTGGCATGTATTCAAGAGACACACCTCAACGCCAAGCGCAAATTTTCAGTCAGGGGATATCAGGCCACACGTTTCGACCGCGAAGGACATAAAGGAGGAGTTCTAATACTTACACGAAATACAATACCTTGCAGCGAAGTATCTGTGATCTCTGACAACCAAACAGAAATTATAGGTGTTGATATAATGATAAAGGACGTGAAAATAAGAATTTACAATCTTTATAGCCCAGCAGATAAGGATCTTACACTCTCAAACATGAAAATAACTGACACAAATTGCATTATTGTCGGAGACTTTAATAGCTGTTCAGAAAGATGGGGATACCCAGATACTGACAAAAGAGGAGATGAAGTGGAGGACTGGGAAATAGACTCAAATCTCCATCTACTCAACAAAGCGGATGACACACCGAGCTTCTACTCCAGAAGATGGATTATCACTTCTACTCCAGACTTAGCTTTCTGCACAGGAGACATCCTCCACAAAATCGACCGCCATGTGCTGGACCAATTAGCAGGTAGTGACCACAGACCAATCAAGCTTGTAATGAATATGGAGTATGTTCCACAGGAGCAAAAGCCCTTGCCCCGTTGGAATTACAAACGAGCAGATTGGGACAGATTTGCCACACTAACAGACAAATATTGTGAAAATATAAATACACGATATGGCAACATGAAGCAAATGGTGGAAAGTCTAAACAGAGCAATAATACAGACAGCCACTGAGTCCATTCCAAGAGGAGCGAGGAAAAATTACAAACCATACTGGACTGAAGAACTACAAAGTTTGGAGGACAAAGTTGAAGATGCCAGGAAGACAGCAGAGAGAGAACAAACAATTGAAGCCAATACCTCTCTCAAAGCCATCTCAGCAAAATATAAAAGAACAGTAAATCAAACAACAAGAGATCGTTGGAGGGAAAAAACAGAAAACCTGAATTTTGACAGGGATGGAAACAAACTATGGAAACTAGTGAAAGCCATGAACAATGAAGGACCTAGAAACAAACAAATAACAATTAAACAAGGAAATGCCTTGCTTACAGGAAAAAGGGCTGCAAATGCACTAATGGAACACTATGCCAATGCAAACCACATTGATATTACAACTGAACAGAAGAAAGCAATCAAAGACAAACAGATACATCATAGAAATACAGAGACAGCAGCAGAATATATGATGGCAAATCTAACAATGGAAGAAATGGAACAGGCAGTGAATACCCTAAAAAAGAAGAAATCACCAGGAAAGGATGGAATCACAAATGAAATGCTAATAGGACTAGGCACCAAGGCAAAGAAGAAACTACTAGCAGTCCTAAATAACAGCTGGAAGAGAGGAATAGTCCCACAGGCATGGAAGGAAGCTATACTAATACCAGTCCCAAAGAAAGGAAAAGACCTGGAAGAACCAAATGGCTATCGACCTATCAGTCTACTTAGCTGTGTAGGAAAATTAATGGAACGCATTATCAATGGCAGGCTAACATGGCATCTGGAAGAAAACAAACTCTTAACACCACACCAAGCAGGATTCAGAAAGTACAGATCCACTGAAGATCAAATAACCTATATAGCTCAGGAAATAGAGGATGCCTTCCAAGAGAAAAAGCACACACTAGCAGTCTGGATAGATTTAGAAAAAGCATTTGATAAAGTATGGAAGGAAGGACTGAAAGTAAAACTGCAAAACATGCATGTTTGTGGAAAAATGTATAAATGGATCAGCCACTACCTTGAGAACAGAACTGCCAGGACAAAAGTACAAGGACAAACAAGCAAAATGATGCTGCTGGAGCAAGGTATCCCCCAAGGAGGAGTTCTTTCACCAACATTATTCCTAGCATATATAAATGACATCACAGAAAATTTTCCAGCCAGAGTACACACATCCTCCTTTGCAGATGACCTAGCCATATGGACATCTGAAGAATATATTAGCACAGCTAACAGCAGAATACAGCAAGCCTTATTAGTGCTAGAGGACTGGTCAAAATCATGGCTAGTGAAGATAAGTGAGGAGAAAACAACATGCACAGTGTTCTCCTTCTCAAATAAACCTCAGCAACCTAAGCTGGTATTGAATGGAAAAATATTGCGCCATGAAGAAAATCCAAACTATCTAGGAGTCACCTTTGATCGTCGCCTGACATGGAAGACACAGGTTGAGAAAAATCGAACAAGAGCAAGGCAGAGAATGGCAATCATGAAAAAGCTTGCTGGTACAACGTGGGGAGCAGATGAAAAAGTTCTCAAGAAGTTATATATTGGACGGGTGAGGCCAGTACTGGAATATGGCATTGCAGCTTGGGCAACAGCAGCTAAGTCAAACTTTAACAAAATAGGTAGAGTCCAAAACCAAGGAATGCGAATCATAACTGGAAGCCTGAAGACAACGCCTATTAATGAACTAGAAAAGATCACTTGTTTACAACCAATGCAGGATAGAAGAGATAGCAGAGCCCAGCAACAAGCAGAAAAATTTAGAAGATTGACAGACCACCCTATGTACAACAGATTTAATGGTTTTGGAAAGGGAAGACTGAAGCGTAGCAACTTTGTAGTAACTGCAAAACGAAGGATTAGGGCAGATCCTATTCTTAACATATCAACAGTCAAGCCCATACACAATGCAAACAAGTTCCCAGCTTGGAGACAGCAGCAACTGCCTGAGATGATAGAAAACATTCCTGGTATTGAGAAAAAGAACACTCAGCATGAAACCGAAAGAAGAGAAATAACCCTAAACTACATGAAAGAACATTACCCAAGCAGGAATTGGACCCATGCATATACAGATGGATCAGCCAAAAATTCAATAGAGAATGGAGGAGGAGGAGTTCTCCTAAATTTAAATAATGGAGTGAAAAAAACACATTCAATGGCAACTGGAAAATTTTCAAGTAACTTCAAAGCGGAGGTAGAGGCTCTGAAAACTGCAGCAGAAATGCTCCTGATGGAGGAAAATAAAGAGAAGCAAATAGCTATCTTCACAGATGCAAAGTCAGCTGTCTCAATACTGAAGAGCAATAACAGCACAGAACTAACTGACCTAAGAGCAGCACTCCATGGTCTATGCCAGAAATCCAAAAAAGTTGTAATACAGTGGATCCCATCACATTGCAGTATACCTGGAAACGAAGAGGCTGACAGACTGGCAAAAGAGGGCGGACGACTACCACAGCCTGACATAGACATAACCTATAATGAGGCAAAGAGGTTGATAAAAAGCACTTATAGAACCAAATGGGAATCAGAGCATCCAGGCCATCAGAAGGATGATGCATATTACAAACTCGACCGAAGAGAACAAGTAGCAATCCTCAGACTCCGCACAGGACATAACAGGCTGAAATACCACTTGTTCAATAAACTAAAGATAGGAGATACCGATGAATGTAATTGTAGAACTGGAAAAATGACAGCAAAACATTTGCTGCAGGATTGCCCAACGTATGCAGAACAGAGAAAGATATTTTGGCCCACACCTGCTTCATTTGAGGACAAGCTCTATGGAGATATCAACAAGCTAAAGTTGACCGCAGATTACTTTAACTATATACAGGTTGACATTTAAAGGTGCATGAAGACCCAGAGGCATGAAATGGAATATTGCTTGGATAGCAAATCCATTATGTGGAAAGTCCAAATCGAAAGCTCGCTGTGTGGGCTTCATAAAAGGTGGAAAAGTGTCCTAGTGGCACGAAATGGAATATTGCTTGGATAGCAAATCCATTACGTGGAAAGTCCGAATCAAAAGCCCACTGTGTGGGCTTCATAAAAGGTGGAAAAGTGCTCTAGTGGCATGAAATGGAATATTGCTTGGATAGCAAATCCATTACGTGGAAAGTCCGAATCAAAAGACCACTGTGTGGGCTTCATAAAAGGTGGGAAAGTGTCCTAGTGGCACGAAATGGAATATTGCTTGGATAGCAAATCCATTACGTGGAAAGTCTGAATCAAAAGCCCACTGTGTGGGCTTCATAAAAGGTGGAAAAGTGTCCTAGTGGCACGAAATGGAATATTGCTTGGCTAGCAAATCCATTACATGGAAAGTCCGAATCGAAAGCTCACTGTGTGGATGTCATCTGCAGACTGCATACTTCTGGTTTCCGGAAGAACAGCCTATGGTGAACGGAAGGCCCAATATACGGAAGTGAGGCTAAGCAGCCATGTGCAGGACGTGACGATTCCTTGGGTGAGCCCAGTACCAGAGCGCTATGTATCGGCTCTGCAAGTATGGAAGCCTCCTTGGATGGCGGGGAATGCCCATGGTCTGCCCCTGCCTTCCCTTGAGGGCTGACCAGGATCTTTGGCTGTTCTATATGGACCAGCTGGGATGGGGGATAACACCACAACAGTGAGAGTCAAACGTCCTAAGAAACCCCCGGGAAGGTTAACCCAGTCAACAAATGCCCGCAGAAGTCGGATGTGTCGGCCTAACGGCGCAAGAACACAGCTCTGCTGTAAACAGGCACAACGCAATCACATCCGGAAAAAAAAACTCCCGATGAACGAAGAAGAAGAAGAAGAAGAATCATATCTTGAGTAACTTATTCACACTATCGACATTTTTTCGCTAGTATGGAAAAGCATCAAGCTATGACGCTGGGAAATAGAATAATAATTGTAATAAATTAGATTTGTGATCTTTTGAAATTATGTCCCTTTCATTTAATTGTTGTTACATTATTACACTAAGGGCGGTAAATTGAAATGTATTAGAATATGTGTTGTATAAAAATAGCCATTGTGTTGCCAGATTGTCAACACTCCAAAAAGTCATCAGCTGGGCATGGTATAGGTTTACCGACGTTGTAGACCAACGGAAGAGCTCCCGGCCAAATGAGGTCGGAGCTCGAGCGTTGAATGCGTCTTATATAAAAGACGTATTACAGTCTTACCCGATGTTTTTTGTTACAAAAAGCATATTATATCGTTTTTTTAGAGGTTGCGAGGTAGTTGCATTTTTGCTGGTGCTACCGATCTGACTGGGTCAATATTGCAACTCAGGTGATCATCCATCGAGAGGATGAAACTTGGAAAGTGTTAAGATGAACACCACATGACTTAACATACAACTTGCATTTCTTATGTATTTCTCTGCCAATGTACATAACAACAGAAAGGTCGATTCTGACATGGTTAAAAGATTAACCCTGTAGCTATGTAGAGTATACATGAAATATAAAATCTTTCATGAATAAGCCCCAGGGGAGCGTGTCAGAATCTAGAATGTCACTAACCGAGATGCAGTAACATCGTTACGCCCGCCAGGCGAATAGTCGCCAACCGAGATGCAGTGACATCGTTACGCCCGCCAGGTGAGTACCAGTTACCTGCCCGCAGATTGCTGGCTGACGTGATCGGCAGCGGTCAGGCAAGGACAAAGCAAGACACACGCAGTCCTCGCGACGCCAATCCACAGGGCAAGCGCCGTGCGGAGAAACCGCCAGACTGCTTGGGAACTCGGATATGACAAGACGTGTGGGTTGAGAAAGGCTTGTGTAGTTCTGTGCCCGAAAGTCGAGTGCTTGTATATCTTGTGAGATAGACTGTGAAGCTGAGGGTTTTGTCTGTAAGTGTATTGATGTATTGTATATGTATAGTAATGATCATCACATGCCAAACTATATCGTATTGCATGTGAATTGTAAATAAATCCATTGAACTTAGTGTCATTGTGTGTCAAGTCCAATCATTTTGTACTTGTACTTGTCTCACATATGTTAGGTCCAACGAGCCAGGTTTAAGACCCTGACACTTATATCTTATATTGTTTATTTCGATTATCCAGCGAACTTACCCACGAAATAGTACAATGTCAGAAGTACATTTAGTACAAGGGAAATTAGACTAGATTACAGATTACGATCAGAAAATATAGCTCAGTCAGAGACAGCAGAAAGTGAAGACAAGACGACATTCGACGATTCATTTGACGATTCATTCATTCAATCATATCATTCACATCATTCATATCAATCATATCACATTTGTGTTTTTCATATCGTAGAGATTGGGAGACTTAAGTTATTTACTATCTTGTATTTTGTAACACATGCCATGTATTAATTGTTGCTGCTCTACGGAACAGGAACATCGATCGTAGTAGCGAGCCGATCTATCTTGTGTACGAGAAAGAGGTGTAACATCCCAAGTGGCTGAATTGTCATCAAATCAGATGAGTATCTTTACATATTTTGATGATCTCAATTAATGAACGCATCTTATTTTTCCAGTGCGATACTGTAAATTTCCATACTTATTGAGTGTAAAATTGTGTAAATTGCCAGTCGTGTGAAAACGTAAATTTATACAATGTCAACACTGGGAGAAATTATCCAGGCGGGTAAAGAGCTAGGCCATAGCGGGGATAAATTAGAAAAATGGGCAGAACAAAAATATAAAGAAGAAGTAGAAAGAAAAGCTGCAGCAGAGAGAGATGAACGAGCACGTGAGAGACAACACCAGAAAGAAATGTTAGAATTAGGGGAAGCCACTAAACAAAAACAAATGGAATTAGATTCACAGACACAATTAAAAATGAAAGAAATGGAGATTGAGTCACATGTTCAGATAGCTACCACTAAGCAAAAGAGCCAGGAAGAACAGAACAAATTTACTAAATATAAAGAGATCGTCAAGCCCTACAGCCAAGGAGATTCCATCTCCGCCTGGACCGAGAATATCGAGTTCCAGCTTAAATTTCAAAAAGTTGCTTTGCAAGATTGGGCGATGATCTACATGAAGAATCTCTCTGGTGAGCCCTTGAAAGTAATTGAATCTATTCCAGCAGAGTTAAGAAATAACTACCAATATATACATGATAGAATTATGCAGCATTTTTTACTCGATGCTCCTGGATATCAGATCCAGTATTCTCAGATTAAACCAAAACCGAACGAAACGTTCATCGATTATGTGTCCAACGTTCAAAGTGTCTTCAGTAAATGGCTTAAGGCAGCTAAAATAGGGAAACATTTTGATAAGCTACAAGACTTAATGATTATGGACACAGTTATATCTACGGTTCCATCTCCCTTCGCTAAGTTCCTACAACAAGCAGACATTGAGTCACTGGAACAATTGGAAAAACGAGGGTCGGCTTATTTCTCGTCGAACAGAAACGTGTTTAAATCATCCATACATGAATCTGAAATTGCGGCGTGTGCAAAAAACCAGCCAAATAAATCTTTCAATCAGAAATCTTACCAGAAGAAAGATAAGCCACACCAAAAGCCACCTCTATGTATGTACTGTCATTTAAATCACCAACAATATGCTATGTGTGACAAGAACCCGTCATACCCTGCACATCTCGAAATGATGATTAAAAAGCAGGAGAGCAAGAGAAGTGCATACAAGCGTGCAATCAAATGTTTTTTTGGTTCTTCGTACGGACATTATAGTTCTATATGTTTGGGTCGTCAAAGAATGAAAGCCAGCAATGCTGTGCTGATTGACACATCTTCCGATAGTGGCAGTGAAACTGAGTGTGAGAATGAAAATGTGTTACCATTCAATGACTGTGAGAATGTGGCTGCTGTTACAGATATTTTAAACTTTGAGAGATGTGAAACTTGTCACCAGTTCCATGCGGACGGAAAACTGAAATGTGGGCACATTGTACCAGTCTCTAGTGAGAATGCGAACACAGCGTTAGCTTCCAGAGGCAATCTAATGTTCCACGATGCACTGGTCAATGATTATCCATGCCAATGTTTACTTGATAGTGAAAGTACTTTAATCGGGGTAAGGAAAGAACTAGTTAACCCAGAGGATTATACGGGCGAATTTGTAAAATGCCGTACCTTTTCGGGTAATATTGAGAAATACCCACTGGCAAAAGCCCGTATAAACACCCCGTTCCTTTCCGGCACATTTACGTGCGCTATATTACACAACCTATTTACTGACCTAATTCTGGGCTGCCTACCAGGGTTAAAACACTGCACCGCTGATGAAATATTTGCCTGGAAAGAAACTAACACGGCTAATGCAGTAACCAGATTAGAGACACAGAGACATCAAGAACCCAAACAGGAGGTTCTACTTCTATTACAAGATAAACATAACTTATTGTTAACCTCATGGCAAGGGCCATTCAAAGTGGTACGAAAGATATCAGATGTCGATTATGAAATATCGATAAACCAAAAATTAAAGACATTTCATATCAACATGCTGAAGCCTTACTTTTCAAGACAAGAAGAGCAGATGGCAGATGAACAGAATGCATCTACACCAATCAACCAGACGACAGACGTACACAACGCAACTACACTAGTTAGTGTGACAGAAGATGACGACATTGCAGATACACGTAGTCAGCAAACAGAACACGCACTTAGTATCACCACAGTACTGAATCATATAGAGGACGACGACATGGAACTACCAGTTCCGACAGTAGACATGACTACGACAACTGATAGCATACGGATAGAACCAAGACTCACAGACGAGCAAAGATGACATATAATACCATTAGTAACGAATACGGAGACGTATATTGACGATATAGGTGTTCATACATCAGACTGGACAATACATCTACCGAAACTGCGACACGTCTTCGATATATTGAGATTATTCGGTCTTACTGTAAAACCAACAAAAGTTGATTTGGGTTTGGAAGAAATTGACTTCCTTGGCCATACAATCACAAGGGGCCAACTTAAAACAGATGAGAAAATCGTAACTAAAATGTTAAATCTAACAATGCCAACGACCAAGAAGCAAGTTAGAAGCTTACTTGGTCTAGTAAATTATTACAATAAGTTCATACCTAATTTAGCTGAGATTACCAGCGTTTTTTCGAATGTTTTGAAATCATCTGTAAAATTGAATGTAAAAGATGCAGATTTAATTGATGCATTATCAAAAGTGAAACAAATGTTTAGCGTTGTACCAATCTTGCGCTTACCTAATCCAAGCCTTGTGTATTTTCTCTGTACAGACACAAGTGCTATATCCATCGCTGGCGTTTTAGGCCAGTTCCATGAGGGAATCTTTCACCCGATCATTTATTAATTAAATTACACCTGCTGAGTCGAGGTATGGAGTCTCTGAATTAGAAGCCTTAAGCGTCATCTATTGTGTCCGTAAGCTCCACCGATTCTTAGCGGGCACCCATTTTGTCATCGAAACTGATAATTCTCCTCTTACAGTAATGCAGTCTGGAGTCCACAGGAATAATAGGATCTATAGGTGGTCTTTGATCCTCCAGAACTACTCGTTCACTATTAAACATATAAAGGGAAAGATGAACTTACTGGCAGACACGCTCAGCAGACCTTCTCAGATCGAGATATCTGATGTACCAGAGAAGAGCGATTCGACATCACCACATTCATTGACACTTTAAATAATCAGTGTCCACAATGGTGAATTATAGACACTTTAGTGCTCTTAGAATTGTGAATCGCCTTAACTTGATTAGCATGAACTGTGTCATTACGAGTGAAAAAGAACAGACACGTTAGGACATGTCTACGCCATCATCATATTCTATATGTAACCCGTGAGAACTGTATTCAAACTTTACCCAGGACGAGAGCGTATATATTAGACATTGTCTATATGACTCTATTTCAACGAGATTCAACAGAGAACGCGACTCCAACAACACACCTGGAAGTAATTAATGTAATTAATGTATAGTTAGAAATGTATGTGATATGTATCATAACATGTTTTTATGACAGTTGCATGTAATACCATAACTTTCTTACTTGCAATAGAATTTAGAAAACCATCCCCATAATTTTTTTGTTTAATAGGAAAGTAATAACATTTAAGAGAGAAAACTGCATCTACACTAAGTTGGAAATTCATATAGGTTAGATCATTAGATCGTACTCTTGAACTTAGTAAACATAACTTTAACCCATCATCATTTAAACACAATTTCGTAAAGGCTAGTTAAATGTAACATTACTTAAAATTGATACCATCATTTAGAATTTATACCATCATATTTAGAAACACACATTAAGGTAAGTAACACATTCCACCCCATTTTATTCATTTAGTTAGATTATTTCCCTTAGTTAGCATAGCACAAGCAATTTCATCTAATGAGGGTTCAGGTTCTGTCTCTGCTGTCATTGGCTCATGTATCTCATTCATATCCTCACTGTCACTCATATCATACATTCCACTGCAGTACTCCTGCCATCTTTCTAGAATTTGTCTAGATTCTGTTAAGGTATTTCCCATCTTGTCACAGATAACATTCAATTGAGGTTGAACATTTCTTGTCAATAACTTCATTTCTTTGAACATTTCATAATCTCTTCCAGCCTTATGATATTGCTCTATTCTGGTACAGCAATCTTGTATATATTGATTTTTGTCCTTTCTTGTGTTCTTTCTTATTTCTCGAGTTAAAGATTTATACTTCATCCTGCTATCGGATTAATCTCCTTTCTGTTTCAGCTCTCTTCGTTGTTTTATTAATTCTAACGTGTCTGACGTAATCCATGGCTTAAGTTGCTTTTTCTTGGTCGGAATGAAATCTTTGGCTGCAGTTATCAAGATATCTCTAGCTTGTACTGCCAGTTCATCAGGTGTCATTTCTTCTTGCACAAACATCAAGACCCCAAAGCGATTCCTAACTTCTATGGTGTATGCGTCTGGTATTTTTGTGAGATCAAAACGAAGTGGCCTTGGTCCTCGGGTAAGCTTTTAGAGGTTTAATTTCAGATCTGCTTCTAATAACTGATGATCTGTATCACAGTCTGCACTTCGTAGGGTTTTTGCAGATGTTATGCTTGATCCCTATCTTCTTTGTATTAAAATATAATCTATCTGATTTTTGGTAAAACTGTTTGGAGACTTCCATGTGAAGAGTCTTCTTGGATGTTGTTTAAAAAGTGTGTTGGCTATCGTTAACTCATTTTCTGTGCAAAATTCAATTAATTTGTCACCTGCGTCATTTCTATTTCCCAATCCAAATTTTCCTAAAACGTGTCTCTCATTTTCAGCTCTTCCTGCACCTACTTTTGCATTAAAATCTCCTATTATTATTGCTATATCATTATGACCAATCTTATTTAATGTGTCTTGTAGTGTGTTGTAAAAATCTTCAATTTCGTCCTCCTCTGCTGTTGAAGTAGGTGCATATATCTGTATGAGAGTTGTGTTTTTTGGACGGCATTTAAGTCTAATAGTGAGGATTCTATCACTAACTGGATTATATACCATTAAAGCTTTTGCAGTTGTCTTATCTAAACAAAATGCCACTCCACTCTGGTCTCCGACATCTCTACCAGAATAAATGAAAATACTTCCATTTTCAGTTGTAAAATGTCCCTTGCCGCTCCAGCGATGTTCACTCATTCCTAAAATTTGAATGTTTAACTTCTCAATCTCATCACACAATACTACTTTAAGCTTTCCCTCATACAAACTTCTCACATTCCAATTTGCCATTCTCACTCTGTTTCTTAGTCTGACACAGGGGACTTCCTTGGTAACACAGTCAGGATTAACTCCGTCATCACGATTACTAGTACTGGTCCCTGCGTCACACTCTTCCCCAGTGGTATCTGATCTGCCTGGCCTGGGGGTCTCGCCACCAGATCTCTTTCTTATTATGTTTTCTTTCATGGTTGTTATACTATAGTTTCTTGGCAAGTTTTGCAGAAGGTAGTTTGCAGTGACTGTACTAGTCGGTGGCCATAGCCATTGTCTCTACTGATGAGATCATCTGCCTATCGCCGCAGAGTGCAAGACCATAACCAACAACAATCTGTCGGCTGCTCTCACACTCCATCCACCACCTGCTTCCATGGCTTCACGTAACCCTGATCGGGGGGCTAAACGGGTGCTCCACCTTGCCCAAGGTTGTCCCGTAGACTAACGGAGGAAAGGAGGCGTCTTACATCTCCTTTAATAGGGGATACCCCTACCCCGCTAACCGATGACAGTTATAACTTATAATTGGCATATCTCGTACTTCTTGTGTTGATAGGACAACAATGACGTCAAGCTGGACTCGTTTGTCCAAGGAGATCACTCCTGGTGCTTGTGTTCACTTCCGTCATCCTCAAGGGAAAATGGTGGCTTATTGATTCTGGATATGGGACTGGAGATCTCTCTCACCGCTTGTTGATGTTGGATATTGGATCTACAATCTCTCATGCCGTGTGATATCCTCTACAACGTATATAAATAGTATTTAGTGTAAGAAATACATCTCCCCTTTGAAGATTATAATTATAGTAAAACAAAATGATAATTCTGCATTGAGCCTGAAGCCCTGACCCAAATGACAATCTCACAATCAATGATCAAATGTCAAATGATAATGAGTATCAATTCCAATAAGGGAGAGATTATTCACAAAAGTTTGTAAATAATGCGGAGCGTTATTCACAAACGTGGCTGATCACGTGACGTTTACTACCGCCGTCGATTGGCTTCAGAAAACTTATTCTATCTAAGTATCTTCTTGTCTCTCTATATTTGCAAGTTCTTTTTCTTCAAACCTCACAAAGATGATATTTGTCGACAAGGACACACACTATGTACAGTAATATTTTATTTGGCAAATAAAATTCAGATTAAACAAAGACATCTATTGGATCCATCGATTCCGACACTCCACCACTCTGTTCCCCCCCCCCCCCCTCCCTGGTAGCTTCCGCGGATCCATAGAGCCCACTTTATTCACAAGCTTCGAATTTCTCTGTTCTATATTTTAGTTCGTAATGTTTAATATTTTTTTTTACTATATCTAATGAAGTTTTGAAAAAAAAAAAAATGCTTTCGCGGCGGAGAATCAAACCCCTGTCTCCCATGTGACAGGTGGAGATACTTACCACTATACTACCGAGGACACAATAATACTTCCACAAAAATTAATAATGTAGTCAAACGTACATCATGTGACCAGCCGCATTTGTGAATAACACTCAGTATTATTCACAGATGTTTGTGAATAATCCTTTCCAATAAGGGCAGTTCAATGATTCAGTCGTCATTGGCAATTATTGGCATTTTAAGTTTGTTACCGAATGAGTTAAAAGAACAAAAAGGATATCTTCTGCGTTCATCCGGAGTTTTTTTCGGACATGATTGCGTTTTGCCTGTTTACAGCAGAGCTAGTTAGTTAGTTAGTCGACAGATCATCCTCGTTGCACATTGAACCATTCAGTCCATAAGTGCTCGGATCCCCTCCTCAGCAAATCCCGCAGCGTGTAGCGGCTAACGACGCCAGTTCTGTGTTGGTTTATCAATCTTCTTTGGCTTCCTGCGTAGTGTTCTTGTTTGGCCACCCCTCTTTTAATTTGCTGCTCCTGCAGTCTGGCCATTGTTGTAGATTCACAGTCATCACTTGGTTCTCGCAAAAGTCTCACTTCTCGTAGAGCATTCAGAATGTCAGCCTGGTCCATGGCGCGTCCGCCCTCCACAGTAGCCTCACCTGCGAGCTTGTCAGCCCGCTCATTTCCTTGTACTCCCGCATGACCTGGCACGAAGATGAAACTAATCTTTGCCAGCCGAGACCGCATCAGAGGCAGCAGCCATTCTCTTCGGATCGACCCCTCCTCTATCCTCTTGATCATGTTCATTGAGTCGCTAAGGAAACAAACCCTAGTGAATGTCTGTGTCTCGAGCCATGTTATTGCTTTACTTACTGCCATGACTTCCATGGTCAGGCTACTTGTGGTTTCAGTGAAAGCACCAGAGTCCTCCTTCACAATTCTCCCTCCGGCCCGAGCTGTAAAGGCCCATGAGCTTCTCACATGTTGGACGACCGACCCATCTGTGTAGATGACCGCGTCACCGTCTAGCGAATTCTCGAAAATCAACGCTTGTACTTCAGCCTCAACAGCAGCCGGATTTTCTTGTCTGCATTTTCTATCTAGTTGGATGCAAACTGAAAAGGATGTGCAGAAGTCTGTTGGCACTTGCACCCACTCCTCGCCAGGTTCTAAGTCCTCAAGTGAACACACCTGTTGAAGAATGTCTTCGGCTTGACCCATCCACGACCGTCCTCTTTTTAACCTGCTGCCCTTCACCTTCCTAATTTCACTATGCAGTGGATGTTGTGTGTTTGCGTTAATTCTGAGGTAGGCGCGTGCCCTGCAAACTTGTATTCTCTCTTCAATGGTTGGAAAATCAAGAAGGTAGCGCATCGCCCTGCATGCTGTATCTCTTGTACATCCAAGAATAATGCGCATAGCTTCATTCTGTATCCTTTCCATCCTTTCTATCTGCTTATGGCTGAGAGTCAGGATTGCCATTGCATACTCCAAAACAGACATGACCAGCCCCTCGTACAGAAGACATAGATGGCGCTGCTCACAGTTTGCTGCCGCCATCACCCGCATCGCTGCCAAACCCTGCTTGGCCTTTGTTATCACCTGGTCTATGTGCACATTATAAGCAAGGCTTCGATCAAACCGTATCCCCAGGTAATTCATTGCCTGCGTTCTTTCCACCGTCTCTGAACACAGCATTACAGTTGGTGTTGGGTTGTTGACAATATGATTATTCAACGAGAACCAAGTCACCAAGAGCTGCGTTCTTGCGCCATTAGGCCGACACATCCGAATTCTGCGGGCATTTGTTGACCGGGTTAACCTTCCTGGCAAAGAGGATATTAGTTGACATATTCACTTGCTAGTTTGAGAGAGCAGGGACAGTCTGAAGACGGAATCGCGGTTGCATAGCCGTTGCCTGCAAACTAGTGGTCTGAGTTCAATCCACAGCAGAGGTGGGATTATTTTTCCCGATCTATCAACCAGCCTTGAACTAATTCAGTTAGTAATTGTGTGAGAAGGTAAACTGAAGGGAACTGGCCATGCACCTCATTTTATACGTAATCTACTCTGAATGTGAAAAATAGCCTCTACTCTAGGACTTCACATCCCAGCAGCATTGTCATTAACTGCTTTAGGGCTATGTTAGCTAGTTTATAATCTTGAAATGTAAACTTAATAGTATAGTCATCTGGTGGCAGCTCAAATGGTGGTATAATTGGTTCAATATTTCCCTGATTTCATGTGCTCAAACCTATTTTGAATATGAAACTCTTGATCAAAATGCATTTTCATTAATTACTAGATACTGAATTTATTGAAATCCTCACAACAGTGTCACACTCACACTTGGTTTATTGAAACCCATACAACAGTGTCACATGCACGCACGCGCACACACACACACACACACACACTCTGGGTTTATTGAAACCCTCACAACAGTGTCGCACTCACACTGTGTTTATTGAAACTCACACAACAGTGCTACACACACACACACACACACACTGGGTTTATTGAAGCTCACACAGTGTCGCGCACACACACACACACACACACACCGGGTTTATTGAGGCTCACACAACAGTGACACACACATACTCACCGGGTTTATTGAAAGCCACACAATAGTGTCACATACACACACACACACACTCTCACACTGGGATTATTGAAACCCACACAACAGTGCCACACACATACACATACACACACACACACACACACTGGGTTTATTGAAACTCACACAACAGTGCCACACACATACACACACACACTCACACTGAGTTTATTGAAACCCACACAACAGTGCCACACACACACACACTGGGTTTATTGAAACTCACAACAGTGCCACACACTCACACTGGGTTTATTGAAACACACAACAGTGTGACACACACACACACTCTCTCTCTCTCTCTCTCTCTCACACACACACACACCGGGTTTATTGAAAGCCACACAATAGTGTCACGCGCGCGCGCACACACACACACACTGGGTTTATTGAAGCCCACACAACAGTGTCACACACACTGGGTTTATTGAAGCCCACACAACAGTGTCACACACACACACTGGGTTTATTTAAACTCACACAACAGTGCCACACACACACACACACTGGGTTTATTGAAGCGCACATGGGAGTGTCTCACACACACACACACACACACACTCTCTCTCTCTCTCTCTCTCTCTCTCTCTCTCTGAGTTTATTTAAGCCCACACAACAGTGTTACACACACACTGAGTTTATTGAAACCCACAACAGGGTCACACACACACACACACACACACTGGGTTTATTGAAGCCCACACAACAGTGTCACACACACTCGGTTTATTGAAACCCACACAATGTCACACACACACACACACACATGAGTGTGGAGGGAGCTACAGTACAACAGTGGCTAGCAATATTACCTTCTGGCCTCATAGTCATGTGTTTGATTTCCTCTTGAGAGAATATTTGTGGGGGTTAAAATTAAACCTGGACTCCCGAATCAATCTAGCCTGAAATAGTTACCAGAAAATATTATAGGAAGTTAGGTGGTTGGTGTGGTATTGAAAACATCTACCAAGTGTGACCAACTGCCAATAAAAATATCTGAGCTTAACCTCCACTTAACGTTCTCATGAAATTTAAATATCAATGAATCAATGGTCTAAATACTTTGGAACTTCTGAATAGACTAGCCCCAAATGACCTGACAATTATCCAGGCTTAAGAATTAGAGCTGGATATAAACTGTGAGAAAACATTTAACAAGAGAGAATTTTCCAGAGCTATGAAATATGGCAGTCTAAAGCAAAGGATATCGAGTGAAGTTGCAAAAGAAATGAGATCTGTAGGAGAGTTTGAAAATTAGCTATGAATAATGTTATTTTCACTCATCATTCTGGAGAGATTAAGAGATGTCATTAACAAACAACTAAGGAATGAACAGGAGGCTTCTGAACAAATAGATCTTGTACTGAGCAGACTGCCACATTATGGATAACAGAGCAAAACATCAAACTGAACTCAACACTTTATATTGAATTTGTTGACAATTGATCATTATCTGTTCACTGACTACAGGAAACATGGAGTCACACAGTCCATTGCCAAGTATCAGTATAAAAATGGAACCAGATTCTGAAGTGAGTAATTTTTGTTTTATTGTTATTATATGTTCAGGATATCAGTCTGAATAGTCTTGCTTCATTTTTAGTTTTAATTAAATTTATTTTATTCAAAATGTAATGGCACTGTTTCCTATCTGGCTATCAGAAATCTTCTCATCTTGTTTCTCTTGTATCTTGCGGTGTCGAGGTGAAGCATAAACAACCGGAGAGTGCCGTTTATTGGCTTCATATATCGACACTCCCATGGACTCTGTTATTCCCTCTGCCATGGGTTTGCATGCCCGGCCTCTTCTTCTGCTTCCATTTGGTCTGTACATCATTGATTGTTGTGGTATACTGTTAGTTGGTAATCTAGTTATATGGCCAAACCATTTAACTTACTGTTTTCTGATGAAATCTAATGCTACTATAACCTCCACTTTAGTCCTTCTTTCTTCTTTTTTTTATTTTCTCTCTACTTGGTATTCTTCTCAGAAATCTCATTTCTGGTGTTGTAATGTTTCTTTCCTCTTTTTTCTGTCATTGTCTAAGTTTGGCATTGGTAGCGTAGACTTGGTAGGAAGACTGTGTTGTAGATTGTTATCTTAGTACATATTTGTTGTTTAGTATTGGTGCCATTTGTCCAATGTGTTGGTTTTCCTTATCTATGTTTGATCTCATCTTCTGATTTGCCATTTAATGATATTATACTTACTGCCCACACTTACTTACAGCCAAAACCGAAGTAATGCAAGTTAGCAGATCGCCAGGCCCACTAAGTATACAGATAAATAACACACCTCTGAAACAAGTTAAAGAATTCAAATACCTTGGAAGTATGATCACAGAAGATGGCAGATTGGACAGAGAAATTGAAATCGGATGTCAAAAGGCTAGTGCACTTACATATCAACTACCACCCTTACTGAAACATCCAAACATACCCAGACGACAGATAATAAACAGCATATTCACACCAACCCTATGCTACCAATCTCAAACCTGGACTTTATCCAAATTACACCTTCGCAAAATCAACACCTGCGAAATGAGATGCCTGAGGAGAGCTGCCAACTTAACAATCCAAGACCGAGTAAGAAATGCTACTATCAGACAGACTGTGGGATCAACACCTTGTGCCACATTTATTGAAAGACAGAAGATCAAGTGGTTTGGCCATGTTGTTAGAATGCAACATCAGCAACTACCATCACTGGCCTTACATCAAAGATCATCTGCGACGAGACCACGAGGACGCCCAAGAAGAAAATGGATTGACGACATCAGAGACATTGTACAACCACACGGAATGACACTATCCAGTGCCATCCACCGGGCGCTGGAACGCAAATTATTCCTCCCCACGACGCTTGACGGCAGAAGTGGAAGATGATGATGATGATGATGATGATACTTACTGCTTACTTGAAGCTCTTTACTTTTTTTCAGGGGGTGTTCTTTTAGATGAAACTTTGTTGTTTTTTCTTCTTTGGTTATAGTCATTACCTCTGTTTTACTTTTGCTAATTTACATGTTATGTTCCTTACACACTTTGTTTAGGCTATTTATTGGACTTGTAATTCTGCTTCTGACTTTACTATTAGTGTTTGATCAAATAGTTCTTTAATGTGTCTAGTTGGTCGTGCGTCGAAGTACACTTGTTCCTGCAGCGAGGCGCCGTCGTCATTTGGAGGCGACAGGTTCGATCCCAGTTGATAACTATGGCTTTAAAATTTTATGTTGTCTAGTGTGTCTTCTAGTCTCTATTTCCTTCTTCTCCTTTTGTGAGTGCCAAATAATACTATGTGTGTTTATTTATGTAATTGTCTATATGGTTCTAGCCCCATGTCTGTGTAGACAGGCCAGCACTAGATGGAAGATGTGCTCAGTGTTATACTGGTTGCCTTTATGTAGAACAGCCAGCACTAGATGGGAGATGTGCTCAGTGTTGTACTGGTTGCCTTTATGTAGAACAGTCAGCACTAGATGAGAGATGTGCTCAGTGTTATACTGGTTGCCTTTATGTAGAACAGTCAGCACTAGATGAAAGATGTGCTCAGTGTTATACTGGTTGCCTTTATGTAGAACAGTCAGCACTAGATGAGCGATGTGCTCAGTGTTATACTGGTTACCTTTATGTAGAACAGTCAGCACTAGATAAGAGATGTGCTCAGTGTTATACTGGTTGCCTTTATGTAGAATAGTCAGCACTAGAGGGAAGATGTGCTCAGTGTTATACTGGTTGCCTTTACTTTCCTGGACATGTCCAGGCACCCGTGTTTGGTTTGGTTGAACCACTGCCTGGGTCCAGTTGAATAAAATGCTTTGATGGTGATTTGAATACACCACTGGGAAGCAAACATGCGGTGCACAGGGAAGCTCCATGACAGGAAACACACAGATAGAGGTGAATGTATCAACCGATGTGTATCAAAGGACAAGATCAACAGACCAACAAGAAACACAAAAACATATCTGGAGCTGGACAACTGAAGTATTAGAGACACTACCTACATCAACTGTGTTGCATATGTTGCTGTGCTGTACACACATTTGTCTCGCTGATGCTGCAGAATTGGTGCACTGTGCTGAGTACCTCATTGTGTGATCTATGGGAGAAGGCTGGAGCACTTTGTGTGATCTATGTGAGGAGACTGGAGCACTTTATGTGATCTATGGGAGGAGACTGAAGCACTTTATGTGTAATCTATGTGAGGAGACTGGAGCACTTGTGTGATCTATGGGAGGAGACTGAAGCACTTTGTGTGATCTATGTGAGGAGACTGGAGCACTTTATGTGATCTATGGGAGTAGACTGAAGCACTTTGTGTGATCTATGTGAGGAGACTGGAGCACTTGTGTGATCTATGGGAGGAGACTGAAGCACTTTGTGTGATCTATGTGAGGAGACTGGAGCACTTTATGTGATCTATGGGAAGAGACTGAAGCACTTTGTGTGATCTATGGAAGGAGACTCGAGCATTTTGTGTGATCTATGTGAGGAGACTAGAGGATTTTGTGTGATCTATGGGAAGAGACTGGAGCACTTGTGGAGATATCTGTGTGCACTGAAAGTGATCCTTTACAAACCAAATCAGCCAAATGCATTTATATAATTTGTTTATGTTTGTTTAAATGTATCATTTACCAATCCTTTCAGACTGACTGTGCTCACAGTTCTGATGAAGAGAGTCCCACTGTCTGTGATGAGATGGACAATGACATGCCAGCGAGTGTCAAAACAGAACCACCTGAAGTAAACTTAGAATACCCCAGTCAAGGTTAGAATCAGTAAAGTACAATGTAATGAAATTCTAGTTCTTCTGCTGCTGCCTCTCCTATTTTATCTCTCTCTTCCTCCTCCACCTCAACTGCTTCTGATTTTACATCTCTTCTTTAAATTCACATTTTAAAAAATAAATACACTATCAGGCATGTTCTCATGATGGGCTCAACTATTTTGTTTGTAGTTCTTCTGTTGTTCCATACAGTTTAAGTTTACTGCTTCTTTATCTAAAGTGCAGTGTCCTTCATAGCATCTTTAGCAATTTGTTTGCTTACTTCACTTGTGATGAAATAGACAGACAAAGCCTGTGCATGTGTTATTCAATCTGTTATGCTAATGGCTTCTGTGAATGCCTTTTTCTACCTCCTCTTTCCTCTTCTTCTTTTTCTTCCTCCACCTCCTGTTTCTCTCTCTCTCTCTCTCTCTCTCTCTCTCTCTCTCTCTCTGTCTCTTTCTCTCTCTCTCTCTCTCTCTCTCTCTCTCTCTCTCTCTCTCTCTCTCTCTCTCTCTCTCTCTCTCTCTCTCTCTCTCACAGAGCTTTGAGGTTACTGCTTCTTCATCTAATGTACAAAATGCAATCCTTAATATCTTCAGCAATATGTTTCCTTAATACATGTGATCAAGTAGACAGATAAAGCTTACACGTGTGTTATTCAGTCTGTTATTCTTCATCCTGAGGCAAGGAATGGTGATCTATCTCTGTCAGTCAAGAATAATAGTCATATTCGGTTGGCTAAATATCTTTCTGATAGTATGGATTGTTTTCTTTTTCACAATATATGAGATTTTGTTATTTTCATATGCAAAATATCAGTTTGCTTTTGTATGTGTTACTTATAATTAAATTTTAAAAACAGTTTACTCTTTTGTTCAGAACTGATCAGTTGTCATCTCCACAATTAAGATCAACTGCAACAGATCTCTAGCATTCTGTGTCTCTCACTAAGATGATACAATCTTCCATTATCTTTTAATTCCATCTCTTGATGATATCGTCCAATTTAAACTGTTGTAATCTTACTGATCTTCATTAATTGTTGCCTGTACAGATAGGCAGAATAAAATGATATGACAGAGTTAGCAGCGTGGAGCTCGTGATAAGAATTCAATATATATTTGGTGAGGAAAGAGATGTTGTTGCTGGGAAGGACACATACTGAGAAAAGTGTAATTAGAAAGTAACTTGTCTATAGCTCATGGGGTTAACGAAATAGAGAGAGACATAAAGACAGGCTGGGAAGAGAAACATTGACTGAGAATAATAATATGGGGGGGGGGGGGGGGGAAGGATATACAGGGAGCTGAAGGAGATTGCAGGGAATAGGATGGCTTGGGGTGAGTTGTTGAGGGCCTGTGTTTCATTGAGAGAGAAGAGAAGAAGAGGAAGTAGAAGCCCTACTTCCCAGGAGCATATGGCACTGACCTTAGACAGGGTTTACATTTACAATGTCATGTAATGGGAAATAGCATGGCAACCTATATCTCTGGCCGAGTGGCTAGAACACTGGATTCTCCTTCTGGAGACCCGAGTTCGAATCCTCGGTAAGGTGTACGATGTTTTCTCTGTCAGGAGCAAAAAGAAAATCCAAACCTGGACAGTTCGTTGCAACTGCACTAGCCAGGCGGCCTTAATTCCTAAGGCTCAGATACCCCATGCCATACACTGCAAGGTCAATATTGGCAGCAAATGAAAGACATAGTATTCCACTAAAATACAATATGCTGGCTACAGAATAATTACAGGAGTTATGACAGTTACCTCTTTCCAAACAATACACCAGTATGTTTTAAGTGAGAAAATGTCATGTTTTAGAGCAATCTATAGTACTTCAACATGCACTGATTGATTGATTTAGGAACCGACATCACAGCATTCGGGGCATTCCCATAAGCACTCCGTCCCCATCCTCAGCAGCCAGCGAAGAGCTCCAACACTAATAGTACCAGTAGCAATCTGATTATATGTCCGTCTCGCCTTTCCTCTGAGCGTCAATCATCGACCAGAACCCCTCTTCACCCCACGCTGTCACTTTCTTGCCAGATTATGGTGATCCATTTGCTCCTCTGAGGTGTACACATGCTCCCACAAGGCTGCAACCATGTCTGACTTATCATGCATCAATACTCCACCAAGTTTTGCAGAGCCAGCCAATCTGTCCGCCTGTTCGTTCCCCAGCAACATGCACTGAGAATCTTCACCACAGTTCTGCTACCATCAATCCAGATTAAGTTCTTCACAAACTGGAGACTATTCCTGAAGACAGTATAGAACACTAGAAATGACCATCTGTTGTGTGAAATAATATCAAAGCTCAACAGAATCCAAAGTATCTCAACAATTACCTTCCGTGTCAGAGTTCCAGTATAAAATTGCGTGGATGTGCATCAGACAAGAGTAAGCTACAGATTTGTGATTGTTGTACTACATTGTTGTTAAAACCTGAATCATCTATCAAAAGTTTGTCTCTTACATTTGAGGACTAGTTTATCCCTGAACATAAGCTCCTGACAGGATACAGCCACATACAGTCAATCTTTCCCGTAACTTAACGCTTGCAGTAACATTTCATCAACACTATCATTGCTATTTATAGGTTGCAAATTGCTGTTATATCAGCCAGTGGTGCAGAGTTGGCATGTGCACCCAACCTTGCAAAATACCCCATGGCTTGTATATTCGTCACCTCTGGCAGCAAGAGTCCAACTTCTGACCTTCACATGGATGGCAGAACTGTTTTAACTAACAGGATAAGGAACGACGACGAGTCTCTGGCAGCGTAAAAAACACCAGACTGCTAGGTGTGTAGCTACTTATATAAATGCGTAGACACTTGTGTGTGCGCATTCATATCTAAACTCGAGTAAGACCTCAAAGGAAAGCTGCTGAAAATGGAGGCAACCAGCCAGGAGGTGCACCACAGAAATCAGGATGCCATGCAATTACGCCATGAAATATGTTGATTACTGTAAAATGTTATGGTGCTCGCCCTGCTATTGACGCCCAGGCAGGTGCCGTACCAAGCCCTATACCTCAAAAGGGTTCAATCAAGACTACTGGAGGTACTCAGATGTTATATGCAGCCAGGGGACCTGAGAATAGAGCATCTGGCAATACCAAACAAAAACTACATATCTAGGCAAACCTTCTGGCCTAGAGAAACATCAGTGGAAGATAAACTATATGGACCCCTGAGTGAACTAAAAAAGAAAGTTATATATTCATACAAGAGACAACATTGTAGGCATAGACAAATTTCAAGCCAACGAAAGAAGAAGAAGAATCTGTTTATAGTCTGTTATCAGGTGATTTCTGCTACTAACAAAATATTTACTGTGGTATGTTTCAGAAGTACAAGCATCATCTGAAAGTTGTGCTTCCATCTCCATACAAGAACATTCACAAATGGAAATGCATGGTACAACAGAATTTGTGAAACAAGAACAATCAGATGTAATCTATGAGAACAGAAGTCAAGGATTCAGTAAATCAATAGACATGACAGGTTGTGGCATTATTCAAGAAATGGCAGGAAACAGTAAAACAGAATTAAAATTGACTGAAAATAGTTATGAGACACCAATAAACCATAGCAATTGTCAAATGTCAGAGAATATGCTTTTTATGACTGTCACCAATGAGAAACTGTCTGTGAATAATGAGAATTGTCAGTTACAGAATGTAGAGACACCAGACTCGGTGGAGTCGCTGGATGATACTGTTGGTTATGCCAATTGTAATCCTCAAAGAGTAGGAGCAGATGGTGCACCATCCACATCTGGTATTTGTAAACCAGATGTCAGTTTAGACGCACACAAGAGAGCACAAATGGCACCAAAACGTCACAAATGTGATGATTGTGGTGCAAAGTTTGCTCAAGCTAAAGGTCTCAATCGCCATAGGAGAACACATACAGGAGAGAAACCTTACAAATGTAGTCAATGTGGTCTTTCTTTTACTCAAGCTCCACATCTGAAGACCCACACAAGAACACATACAGGAGAGAGACCTTTTGAGTGTGATATTTGTGGTGCTTCTTTTACTCAAGCACAACATCTGAGGTCACACACCAGAATACATACAGGAGAGAAAAATTATGAGTGTGATGTATGTGGATCATTTTTTGCTCGGGCTCAAAATTTAAAGGTCCACAAGAGAATACATACAGGAGAGAAACCATACCAGTGTGGTGAATGTGGTGCAGCCTTTACTGAATCTTCAAAGCTGAGGTACCACGAGACAACACATACTGTTGAGAAACCTGTCCACGGTGATGAGCATGGTACATCTGTTACTGGAGCTTCAAAACGGAAGTTCCACAAGACAGCACAGAATGAAGAGAAACAATTCAAGTGTGATGAATGTGATGCATCTTTTACTCAATCTTCCAATCTGAAGCGCCACAAGAGAAGGCATACAGGAGAGAGACCTTACGAGTGTGGCGGATGTGGAGCAACTTTTACACAGGCTCATAATCTGAAGTTACACAAGAGAACGCACACAGGGGAGAGACCATACCCATGTGATGAATGTGGTGCAGCTTTTATACAGTTTTCACGTCTGAAGTACCACAAGATAACACACGCACGAGAAAAAGCTGTTAAATGTGGTGTCTAATTTGTTGTTGTGGATTCTTTACTAGAGCTCACCATCTGCCACATAAAATGTAAATGTGTATGCATCTTTTGTTCTAGGAGAAAGTTGAGGCAAAGTACATAATTACTATAATTATAGTTGTGCCTCTTTTACTTAATATAACAATTCAAACTCAGAAATCATTCATAGGTGAGAAACCTCTTAGACATGATGTTTGTGGTTCTCACTTTACTCAAGTTGGTCTCAGAAGCACCACAGATGAATACATATGTGAAAACTCTTTTAGCTATGATGATTCTGGTGTTTCTTCAGTAAAGAAGGCAATATGAAAGTCACACAGACCACAGGTGTGGTAATTGTGTTACATATTTACTCAGGCAGACCGTCTTGATAACATCACAGAGCTGTTTTTACAGTATGCATGAATATGGTGCATCAATTATTCAAGCTTACCACTTATAGCACCACAAGTTAACACATACAGGAAGAAATTGTGGTTGTTTGATGACTGTATGGGGAAAGGTTTTATCAAAATTGAACATGTGACATGCTTCAGGAAAATGCTTGAATAAGTAAAATCACACACGTGTTATGCTTGTTTCCAACAACTTCATTGAGCAGATCATGTTATGCTTAACTTCAGGTGATAAATAAAAGAAACATCTAATACATGTGATGTGTATGGTGTGTGTTATTTGAACTAGCAATCTGAAGTGCTACAGAAGAACACACACACACATGAGAAACACAATGGAATGGATGGTAGTTTAGTTATACAACTTTTGTACAAGCTTGTCATCTGATGTGCCACATTAATACATGCGGATTATCAGTATTGAGCACTTCAGCCCATGGGCTGATCATGAAGCTTCCTGATGAATCCCATTCTATACGTGTCTGACTTCTGCTAATTTCTTTGATTTCGTGTATGTCTGTACTGACATATGTGCATGATTGGTTTATAAATGTTTCTTGTATTAGTCTCTTCGTATTCTATCTTTGGTGTTTCTTCACATGTTAGAATGTGGCCATGCTAGTTTTTGTGAATGTCTGCATGTACTTTTTATCAATTTGTCCATTTTTCACTATACATGATAGAAAACCTCAGATTTGATGTTTGTGCTTCATCTGTATATTTTATTTTATTCAGGCCAATGTGGGAACACATGCAGACTGGAAATCTTGCAAATGTAATGCTTATGGTGTCTTTTACAGTACAAGCTATCTCAATCTTTGCTTGATAGCACATCATGGAGAGAAATCACTGCAACAAGCATGTACTTCTTTTCTGTTCTCTCTCTCAAGCTGAAATTAAATTGTTATTAGAAGATGTTGGAGAGAAACTGTATAACACTTGTGATGTTAGTGGGTGGTGCTACTTTTATCCAAACTTGCAACGTGTGCCACAAGAGAACACATTAAGTAAATAAATCTTTAAAATGCAATATTTGTTATCACATTTAGGTGCTTTCAGTAACATTTTCCAGAAAATCATTGTTAATTACTCTGGTAGTGCAAGTTATTTGTAATATTCATCTATGGAGCTTTTTTTTGTTGCGTATCACTTACAGGATATTGCAGTCATCACTAGCATTTTTCAGCTGCTATTGATGCACTAGATAAGTTATTATGTTCAGTAGTTTGCTATTGCTTTCTGAACGACCGGCTCCCATACCCCTATAAGTTACCAGCACGGCGCGATCCACTGCTAAATCTCATGCAGCTTTTTCCCCCACATGGATATATGAGATTACGACCAACAACATCATTAATCCCTTGGCCAGGGAGACTGTCCAAGTACCTAGGAAGTATAATTCGTCAAATGGCAAATCAAAAGACGGATCAATAATAGATGCAATAAGGTAAATCAAGTCATTGGACAAATGGCACCAATACTAAAAGAACAAACATCATATACCAACTCTATGCTACCAATGCCAAACCTGAACAGTTGCAGAAAAAAAAGAAGAAAAATTGCAACAGAAATTAGATTCCTGAGAAGAATATTCATTGTATCAAGACGGGAGAAAATCATAAATGAAATCAGGACTAAAGTGGGGGTTGTAGCAGCGCTAGATTTTATTAGAAGACAACAAGTAAAATGGTTTGGCCATGTAACTAGGTTAAAAACTAACAGTAAATCAAATCAAATCATCTTTATTTTAGTATACACAACAAGCTATGATGTACAGACCAGATGGAAGCAGAGGAAAAGGCTTACCACGTAAAGTATGGATGGAGGGAATAACAGAGTCCACCGGTGTATCGATACATGAAGCCCATAAATGGGCACTGTCCCGCTGTTTATACTTCACCTCGACACCGCAAGGTACAAGAGGAACAAGATAAGATAAGATATATGGAACCTTTATTTTAGACATTCAGTGACCTCTTGCATAACATAATTTTCCTTTTCTGACATCCTCTTTTTTGCTTGACCTATTTTGCACTTAATCTCTGTCAAACATCTTCTCTCTACTATGATTGTACAGTTGTTAACTTTATTAAAAATGTTCCATTCTATTGTTATATCAAATATTGACATTCATACTTTCTTTGATATAACCATTGTTTCTGTTCTCTTGATATTCAGTGAAAGTCCTTTTTTTTTTGGCACTCTAATTTCGCCACAACCAGATCACATCATTATTCTGTGCCTCAGAACAGGACACAATAGATTATGCAACCATATGTATACAAAATAAAAAAAAAAAAAATCAGCCATGTGTGCACATGTGGATTGACTCCACAGAGAGCAGAGCACATAATTCCAAGACTGTCCAAAATATAACTTATAAAGGCAAACCTTCTGGTTTAGAGAAACAACAGTGGAAGATAAACACTATGGGCCAATGAGTGAACTAGAAAAGACAGTTAAATTCATACAAGAAACAACATTGATGGTAATTTAAAATTTCAACAACAGAAAAATAGTAGCACACATTTTCAGGCATAAATGCTGTGGCATCTGCATAGTGTAGATTGTTTTATATTTAAACCTCCAACTTTATCCTAATCAGTATAACACATATTTAGATTGTATCCTCCAACTTTATCCTAATCAGTATAACACATATTTAGATTGTATCCTCCAACTTTATCCTAATCAGTATAACACATATTTAGATTGTATCCTCCAACTTTCACGCCTGGTCTATTTCTTTTGAATCTCAATACATCCTTAATACAAGAAGTGATAGAACACAACACAGAAAAAACCTACATCCAAGTGGTCAAATTATCTGTAGCCATTGTTTATAATACTATTAATGAAAAGCCTAGTATACTGATTATTCTCTTGTTGGTGGTACAGTACATCCCCCTGAGCCATTGCCACAACAATAATTAATATTAGTGAGTCATGTAATAATCATTTTTGCACATTTCACATGTGTTTATAATGCATATATTGATTCTGTTGTTATTGTTCAAGCTTAGCCTCATAAGTGATGTATTGATAAAATAATGTATGAAAGAAGGGCAGACAGGCCTGCATGCCCAATTTTAACACTTTGAAAATAAAGTTTATTAATTCCATTAATTTGTTTGCTTTTTTTTTAAACAATGGTTTTTAAAAATTTGCAATTTGGTTACCTCTGTCTGTATGTTATCAGCAGCTTCAATTCTCAAAGGCATACAAGAGCATCTCAATTCACCAAGATGTATAAGAGGGAATATCTTAATTCATTCAGACATACAAAAGGGAAAAGTGCAGTTCATCAAGCCTTAGGAAAGGGAAACTCAATTCAACAAGGCATAAAAAGAGAGTAGCTCAATTTATCATGGTATACACACGGAACAACTAATTTTATCAAGACATGTAAGGGGAACAACTCACTTCATCAAGACATACAAGGGGAACAACTCACTTTATCAAGACAAACAGGGGGAACAACTCACTTCATCAAGACATACAAGGGGAACAACTCACTTCAAGACATACAAGAAGGAATGACTCAAACTAATGGAGTGTGATAATAACTTATGTTGCATGCTGTGATGCCTCTGATTTATACTGCATCTTGTCAGATGCTTAATGCAGTTATGTATGATACGAAGTGAATAGATGCAGCCTTTTTATTACTGAAATTCACACCACACATTGTCACTTTTAAAAAAAATGTTACACATCCCTTAAAGGACGTTGCAGTCAACACCAGCATTTTTCAGCTGCTGTTGATGTACTAAGAAAGATTACGCTCAGTAGTTTGTCATTGCTTTCTGAGCGACCAGCTCACATACCCCATAAGTTACTAATGCAGCGAGAACCACTACCGATTCTCTTGCAGGTTACATTACTCATGAGAATATACAGGATTACGGAGAAAGACGTTAACACCAAGGTCAAGAGACAGGACATTGTCACTGATACTGGTCAAAAGTGGAGCATTTTTATCCCAACTGTAATCTCAGATTCACTAATAAGTTTTTCTATCTACACAACACTGGTTTTAAACACCTAGCAAGATAGGGTGGATGGCTGCTATCTTGCTCCTATCAGTATTTTACATCTCTTGGATTCTTGTTCCTTCTGAAGTCTCTTGGATTCTTGTTCCATCTTCTTGGATTCTTGATCCAGTTTCTTGGATTCCAGTTCCATTTGTAGTCTCTTAGATTCCTGTTCTTATTTCTTTCTGTCCCTTTCTTCTTGACTGCAGTCTTGATCGGCATCTCTGACATGCATCTCTGACATACTTCATCTCCCTCCAGACCTATTTCTCTTCCTATCTCCTGATTTTCAGCCATCGTTGGTCTGGTCGCTGCCATGTTACCTGTTTCTTATAACTAATTTATTATTTAACTAACAATTTGTTAAACAATGTTAATATTAATCAGTTCATAACACACAAACAGTTTGTCAGTCATTGTCGATGAATGGAAAAATGATAATCTCTATGGTCCCAGCAAAAAAAAAAATATAAGCTAGACTAGGAGTTTCTATCCAATAGGACAAATCCCAGACGAGCCTCCCTCTTCTTATTGTGTAGCAAGATAGAGGTGGTGTCTGCTTTCTTGCTCCTATCCGTATATTAATTATTATCCTAGTTGTCCTCTTTTTGGAGAGTCGCTGCTGTCCACACTGGACCCCTAGCAGATATATATCTGCTTTCCAAAGTACTTAATCTATCCTATCCAACAACACCAAAAATACTGATAACTTACGATGCAGGTTTATCAAAGGAAATACAGATTTTAATAAAGACTGAAAAATAGGAAGAAGGAAGTTTCAGCTGGCTGAATCATCACAGAACCAGAAAGTATATTTAGTTGTCCAAAGTCGAGGCTCTGTCCAGAATAGGAAGGCTTCTTTTCTGAAGCCACATTGACCCTCGGGAAGAAGACCTTGATCGAGATGGGCCATGAGGCGACTGAGAATAATTCCGGCGAGTATCTTCCCTGCAGTTTAGAGCAAGGAGATGCCTCAGTGGTTGTCACATGATTGGCGGTTTCCTTTACGTTTGTAAAGGTGAACTATTGATGCGTCCTTGAAATCTTGTGGCATGGTCTCGTTCACTCATATGTTTGCAAAGAATTTGTGAAGCTGCTTTATTAGGACCGACCGACCTGCCTTATATATCTCTGCTGGGATGGAGTCAGGACCAGGTGCCTTACCGCTGGAAAGTTGCTGGATGGCTTTGTTTACTTCCACTATAGTTGGTAGGTCATCATGTGTATCATTAATTGGAACTTGAGGATGGCAGTTGATGGTTTCATCATCAAAGAAGGAAGTTGCATTTAAGATGTTTCTGAAAAGCTCTGCCCAGCGTTGAAGGATTTCTTTCTTATCGGTGACAAATGTTCCCCCATTTGCACTGAGGAAGGAAACTATGCCTGGTGATGTAGGACCATAGACCACTTTCAGTGAGTCGTAGAAGTTGTTCATATCATGTCTGTCAGCAAAGCCTTGAATTTCATCAGCTTTGCTGCTCAGCCAGGAATCCCGCATGTGCCGAAGTTTCTGCTGCACTACTCGCTGAATGTTCTTGAAGGCATCTTTTTTTATGTTGACTTCGGGTCATTCAAATGTGCCTTGAGGAGAAGATGTTTATCGGCCAGCAATTGTTTGATGTCTCGGAATTTTCATCAAACCAGTCTTTATGCTTTCGGGGGGCTGGACCCAGGATTTCCACAGTAGTGTTACAAATTATGTAATTTTGGGCTCTCCACTCTGATTCCGCATCCTGTTTAGCTGCAGCATTGGGCTTGAGGCAGTCTTTTAGCATATTTTCAATCGACAGCTGCATTTGTTTTTGCTGTTTAGGCGGGTGACATTTAGTTCTTTTTTTTTTTACCCCTTGAGGATGCCGTGGTGGTTTGATGTGTATGTTTATTTTCGAGATAATGAGACGATGGTCTGTCCAACATTCAACACCACACATGAATTTTGTCACCCGAATGTCGTGTCTGTCACTCCTCCTAACGATGACATTGTCAATAGGGTTCCAGTGTTTCGAGCGCGGGTGCATCCACGATGTCCTATTTCTCATGGGAAGATGGAAAATTGTGTTGGTAATCAAGAGATCGTGTTCGGCAAATGTCTGAAGGAGGAGGAGTACATTGCTGTTACAATTTCCGACTCCGTGCTTTCCCACAATGTCACTCCAAGATGCGATGTCCATGCCTACTCTGGCACTGAAATCCCCAAGAAGTATAAGTTTGTCTCCTTTGGGAACAGATGTTAATACATTGTGCAGGTCCTCATAGAACTTGTTCTTGACATCATCTTCATTAGTCATGGTTGGTGCGTAGACACTCACGATGGTTGCATGCTTCTTTCCTTTCAGCAGTGTAACTTAATAGTCATAAAAAAAAACTGTCATTTACTGCCAATATAGTACCTTGCGGTGTATGGCAGAGGTGTCTTTGAGCCTGAGGAATAAAGGCCGCCTGGCTAGTGCAGTCGCCGCGAACTGTGCAGGTTAGGATTTTCTTTTTGCCCCCGACAGAAAAAAATCCCACACCTTACCGGGGATCGAACCCTGTCATTTATAGTCTTCAGAAATCCAGCTAGTTTGGCAAATCCCACACCGGATTGGCGTCTCTCCTCACTTTTCTTTCCACTCCAGAAGAATGTGTAGCTGGCACCTACTTCACAGATTTGGCCTTCTTCTGCTTCTGTTGTACCTGCTCAGCTCTCCCAATCAGTGTTGTTCGTATCTCGGGACCCGACGCGCAGTCTCTATCAAGTAGGGCAGTGGTTCTCAACCGGTGGGGAATTCCCATCAAGGGGAAATTTTAGGGTTTCCGAGGGGGGATGGGAGGGAATTAAGATTATTTCAAGATCGCATTAATACAAGAACCAGTTACTTTCTGTTGTTTTTCCCTCTAAATTGTTACGGTTTTGTACTTCTCGCCCTAATGAAATTCATTTTATAACGTAAGTAGACCCACAATCACGTTTTGTGTAGATGTCTATACTTGTTCTAGTACGTTTTATTAAATTTAACTTCCATTTTTATGTATACTGTGTAAGGCTGGAGGGAATTTATAGGGAGGAAATTCGAAAAGGGGAGGCGGAATGACGTTCTGAACATATGGTAAAGGGGGGCATGGGCCAAAAAAGGTTGAGAACCACTGAAGTAGGGTATGTACATTTCAAGTTTCGATTGTCAAGGGAATATGGTTTGCTCTTTTAGCTTTACCTGTTTTTACTTTCTATGTCGACCACAGTATAGGGTACCCACTAACCTCGGCTAGCTGTTAAGGTAATAATGGAGTAGACAATGTTTAGGGCACCTTTTCTAGCCTCTTCCTCATGCTATGTAGGTGAGCAGTGTGTTCCTATAGAGGACTGCTCAGTCGCTCAGGGGGCTGCCGAATCCCACTGCTGCTCCGGTCAGTAGAAGACGACAATATGGCCTGAGCCGCCTGTCTACAGGTCTGTGACTACGGCTGGCAGCGTACCCACGCCTGCCGCTTCACCGCTCGCCCAGCATCACAGGGCTTGAAGGTGATATACGAAGTTGGATGAAGTTGGGTGACTTGCGTGATGAATTGGATTAAAGTGAGGAAGAGTTGCGCAATTCGCCGACCTAACTCTCTCGCCTGAGTCCATCTGAATACAGTGGCAAGACAAGTCAAGATGACTGGATACGAATATTATATATATATATATATATATATATATATATATATATATATATATATATATATATATATATATATATATATATATAATACAAGTGCAGTGGATGACCAGGGCGCTCTACGTGCCTTGACGTGCTCATTACGATCCACAACGCTTTTCAGGTAAATGCCGTCTTGCCCGTTGAATCAAGAATGATTTCTTCAGCGCAGTCTGCCGAATCCTGTCTTCACATGCTGGGTAGGCTTACCCTAATTTACCGATCGGTTTGACAGCAAATCGGCTACCCACGCCTGGTTTAGCCAGCCTGTCACTGTTGTTGCCCGGGGGATGGCCGATGTCGCATGCTGACAGCTACTAGGAGCCACAGGCGTGAGCTGGATTTCAGGCTTGGACCAGTGGGGAATGGTCCCTTGAAAAGGGAGAATCAGTTAAGTCTATAAGACTGACAACCTTAAATTGAAAGATATCTTATTTCCACAGTGCTAAATTTCCAACAGTGAATCGGGAATACTGGGCTGCTAAAGTTGGGTGGTATTTTCCTCCAAAATGGAAGACACTTCGTGCCATGCTAATTTTAGAACACAACCTGAGAAACCTACTCCGATTGTCTTAATTACAACATTTCATTTATCATACTCTTCAATTACTTTTTGGTAAAGAATTTGACTTCTTCTCCCTTATTCACATAGTAGATCAACATTGGTGGATTTTCCTCTGTTGCCTCACATATGGCGGAATATTGCAAGCGATCTCACTCTTCGGGGTCTTGAGTGCGAACAATGGTGGTCTTTTGCAGAAGTTGTATGTCATTTTACTGATATTTACTGCCAATATATTACCTTACGGTGTAAGACGGGGGGGGGGGGGGAGGGGGGGGGGTCTTGAACCTGAGGAATTAAGGCCGCCTGGCTCGTGCATTCACCGCGAACTGTGCAGGTTAGAGTTTTCTTTTTACGAGCGTGTGTAAAAATAATTTTCTGCATTGCGACAAAGCGACGATTTTGTTTGTTCCACGGATCTTAAAATCGAAAATTGCCGGGAACAACATAATTTCGAGAATCTGTGATTTACATATGGGGAAACCGTGGCCCACTAGAATGATTAGAATGAGTTGAATTTAATTCTGTCCTTTGTGAGACATGGAAATCATCCCACACTTACCTCGTTGTCCAGTCCTCTGCCTCACCCCGATTTCCACATAGATTTGGGATGGGTTGGGAAGACTCGAACGTGACTGGTCTTGTTATAGGCTTCAAGCTTCCACACGTTTGAGTAATCGTGTCTTGTACTCTTTGTTGAATATAATATACGAAACATCTTTGATTTGTTAACTGAATGGCCGCAATTTAATGTGTTGAGAGATGGATGAGGCTGAGGATCTATGACCCGCCGACGGCACGAGGATTCTTTAATTGGGATGTTTTTGTTTGTTTGATTTTCTATTTGTATTTGGAAAATCACAAACAGCCACATAAATGCTGAGATTGATTGCTACGTTCTGTAAAGGACATACTTCTAACTATTCCTGTCTAAGTTCAAGTTTTCTAAACAATGTATTTCCTTCATTCTTTTAAACACAGAAGCCACAAACAATCGACTGCACGATTTATTGCCTAGTTAGAGTTATTTATAATATCAAATGAATTATACTTTGGTGAGGTACTTAACACATTGTCACTGATATTGTTCGAATCATTCAACAGCTAGTGAAGCGTTCCACTACTAATGGTACATGTTGCAATTTGATTATATGCTTTATCTCTGAGTTACTATTGTCGATCAGATCCTCTGACCGCCCCTTGCTGCAGCATTCTCTCGAGACCATGGTAGTCTATCTGTTTTTCTGAATTATCCACATGCTCCCTAAGGACCTTCACCACAGCTGCCTTATCATGTATCCAATCACCCCTCGATGATGCGGCGCCAGCCAGTCTGTCTGCCGGTTCATTTCCAATACCATCAAAGTGCCCTGGATAAGAGATCCAGCCAATGCTCACAACCAGCCACCTCTGAATCGATGCATGTCATTCTGCATGAAGCATGCCAGTCTTCACCTTTGTCAGCATACTTTGTGAATCAGTCACAATCACAACATGCGTATAGTCTGTTCTCCTATCAGCGCAAATCTGCAGTAATCGCCTCCACCTCCATTCTCAGACTTGAGATTGTGTGTCCTATGCCAAGCTTTCCTTGTCTAAACATTGGCCAAGATTCTTCTTCTTCAGCGTTCCAAGCCATTGAGGTTCTTTGCTGCAGATACAATCCGTCTCCACTCGTCTCTCTGGTTGACCTTCTCTTGCCAGTCATTGATTCAAAGTGCTTGTAGGTCTGTATATATATTATCTCTCCACCGTCTTCTTGGTCTACCTCGGGGTCTACGGTCATTTATTTCCTGAGTGTAAGCGAGTTTTGTTTCCCTATTATCTTCCATTCTTTCTATATGCCCTAGTCATTGTAGTCTATTAGCCTTCATGATACCATTCATTAGCGGGGACTTAAACAGATCATACATGTCTTTGTTACTTCTTCTTTTCCACTCTCCACTTTGTGTATCCCCCCTCAAGCACTGAGGCTTGAAAAACATCGAACTAGCCGATCGTTTTGCTGACAAATTGATGATCGAGGAGAGAAGGGCAATGGATGGGCCATTAGCGGGTTCAACCCCTACACCGGTCAGTTGGCCTAACATGTTGACTTCTCGTCCATGGCTTGGGGACGGAGTGAATTCGACTGAAGGCCTAGGACACTGGTGATAGGAAAAGCTAATCCACAAGCCGGTCTCCGCGCTCCGTGGCGATGGCGTTGCGGACGCGATTCGTAATGCCGCTTACCTACGTTCAAAACACAACGGCGACCGATTTGGCAGCAGACCGTGTCACGCTGGTTTTAACATGTTGGTATGAGAGCCGGTCGTTCAGAATGCAATGGCAAACTACTGAACGCAAACAATTGCCAAGACATCAGCAACGGCAGTAAAATGTTGAGGTTGACTGCAACGTCCTGTAAGGGATTTGCAACTGAAAAAAAAATCAACATGCAAATTTCAGTCCAGTAGGCTACTGCTAGAAGTAGTGTGTATGGATTACGCTTGAGTTCAAAGCGAACTATCGTAAAAAAAAAAAATTAATGCCAAAAGCTATGGCCGACGAACAGATGACCTAAGATGTTTTCTAACGCTCATCAAGCAGCAGTTTGCTATTGTATGTTTTACTTTAAAAAACCATACTGGAGGGCAAGGTTGAGGGCAAGCGAGCAAGAGGTAGACAACGATACAAGAGGGAAGATAATTATTAATATCAAGCGATGGACGAACATCAGCCTGACATAATGTAGTACAGTCAGGGCTAGAGACAGACAGTGTTGGAGATCCATTGCAGCCAACCTTCCTTGTGGAGACCTGGTTGATTAATGCAATAGTGGCCTTGAGCTGGACTCGTTTGACCAAGGAGATAACAGTTGTAGTTGGGAGAAAATGGCGGCTTGTTGACGCTGAATATGGGGCTGTAGCAATCTCTTCTTACTGCTTGACAGTGCTTGTTGATGTTCAACATTGGATCTACAACAGTCTTCACATCGAATGATATCCCAGATATCTTTTACAATTTTACAACGTATTTAGTAAGTAGTGTAATAAATTAATAAAATAATTGCCGGCTCCCTGGCGAAGATTTTTACGGCTTTCGCCGTTAACCCGTATCGTGACTAACACAGCTGCGCCCGAACCAGCAGCGGTTCGAGCCGCGCTGGTAACTTACGGGGGTATATGAGCCGGTCGCCCAGAAAGCAATGGCAAACTACTGAGCGTAATCTTGCCTAGTACTAGTAGTACATCAACAGCAGCTGAAAAATTCTGACGTGGACTGCAACGTCCTGGTAAGGGATATGCAACATTAAAAAAAATAGCGAGCCCCATCATCAATTTAATTTTGAGTATTTACAAATGAGATTGCCACAGTAGATAGGCCTTGAAATTCAAAATCTAATGGTACCTCAATGATGCGTGTATGTCACTTCTAAGTGAAGATATTCACATCTTTGTGAAGGTGAGACGAGTTGCGATTTTTCATACTATTCATCCGTAAAGAGAACTCTCTAATGTGTCCCTTTCCTCCAATCAGCGAGACCCGCTGATGTCTGCGCGTCTATGCGTGCGAGATTGTCTCAAACGGTCTTATGAAAACTGACTTCAAAAATATGTTCCGTCATGTTAAATGATTACAAAATAGTACAAGTATACAAATTACTTATTAATAATCTTTAAACTTGTGTTCTATTTAACTTTTGTAGGTCAAATCACACGTTTTATGTGTTGAAAAGTCTAGCGCAATCACAATCGATATCATGCGGTGGCCGTCATGACCCGTGGGTTTCCAATTCACAAAGTCACATCTTCGCAGAAAATCTGTTTTTCAACCACAATTCGAGCAAGTTTAGCGATGAAACTTTGCTGATTCAGGAGCGATATTTTATACGGCAATTAAAATTCATATTAAACAAAGACATCTATTGGATTCATCGATTCCGATACACGATAATTCCGCTGCTTGCTCCCCGGCAGTAGGCAGCTCGCATAGATCCATAGAGCACACTTTATTCACAAACTTCCAGTTTCTTAGTTCTAAATAATATTTTACTTCGTAATGTTTAATAGTTTCTATTATATCACCTAATAATTTTGTGAAAAATTAAAAAAAAAAAAAAAATACACATGTCCAGTCGGGAACAGAACTCCGACCTCCCGCGTGACAGGCGGGCTGCTTACGACTTACGCTAGCGAGAAGACAATGCTTGTTCTGCAAAGATATTTATAAAGTAAAGCCGCCGTTTTGGGTTTTATGATCGTAACATTTTCACCTGTTTTTCAACCACAATTAAAGCAAGTTTAGCGATGAATCTTTCCACATTTCTGAAAAATTTGTTGCAGAATTCGAAGACCCATCTACAATTGATGGTTTTCTATTGAAAGCGACAGAAAAAAGTTATTTACGGTCCAATGTGCCGTTTTCATTTTTCTCCGCGTGCAAGGTTGGTCGTAACCAAACGGGTCATAGGCGGATTACGAAAACTGACTTCAAAAATATGTTCCGTCATGTTACATGATTAAACAATAGTACAAGTATACAAATTAATTATTAATAATCTTTAAACTTGTGTTCTCTTTAACTTTTGTAGGTCAGATTGCACGTTTTGAGTGTTGAAAAGCGAAAGTGTAACATCATTAACATGCCACAGCGATCAATACGTGCATGCGCAGTCGCCGTGGCACATAGCCATGCGCTCACTCATTCACAAAGAAACGCTTCGCAGAAAATATTCAATATTATATTGTTTCTCATCCACCCTGCAGCGATTAAAGCGATGAAACTTTCCAGATATATTTTAAATTGTATGCAGAATTCAAAAATACATCTATCATTGATGTAATTCTATCTGCAACACCAGAAGAGTGTTACAAAGCGCACATGCCAGTCCGATATTATCCGATATATATGGCACAAAGAGCAAAAAACACACCTTCGCCAAAAATGTTGTTTTCATCCACCCTGCAGCAATTAAAGCGATGAAACTTTCCAGATATATTTTAAATTGTATGCAGAATTCAAAAATACATCTATAATTGATGTAATTCTATCTGCAACACCAAAATAAAATTAATTACGGTAAGTATGAAATATAATGTTATTTATATAAAAGGTCAGGATGATGTCAACCAATCGCTGTGCTCAGAATATTGGGCATACCTTTCCCGGGAAACCCCGGATGACGTGTGTTCTTGTCACGTGAGATGTGAATGAATGAATGACGTCGAAAGAATGCATGGTATATTAGACAGCGTTTTCCAGGACGAGATTTTCAATGGTGATCTGACTCCGTACAGGACTTTTGCTTTTACTTCGGGTAATGGCACGATGGAACACCCTAAAAAAAAAAGTGTAATAAATATATGTCCCGTTTGAAGATAAAGATTATTATCATCATCATCAAGTCAAGCCAGCTGGCGTAGGCATTCATGGCTCTCCACAGATCTCAGTCTTTGGTGTTCTGGATCAACTCTTTTGATGGTATTCCCTCAAGCCACCGTCTCAATCCATCCAGCATCATTTCACTTGGTCTGCCTCTGCCTCTCTTTCCCTCGATCTTTCCAGTTGTCACAATGTTCTCCAATGCCTCTCTTTCACATGACCGAAGGGGAAAAAAAAGATTATTTTAGTGAAATAAAATCCTAGATACAGCCTGAAACCTTGACTCAAATGAGCGCTGGTGACCACCAGTATTAATATTAGTAATATTTACTAATGAGACCACCACAGATAGATATGCCTTGAAAAACCAAATCTAATGGTACCTCAATGATGCCTGTATGTCAGTTTTAAACGGAGATATTCACACTTTTGTGTCAGTGTCTCAGGTCAAAAATGTAACATGATTCCCGTAATTTTGGAACTCTTCAGTGTGTCCATAGATGGATATGAAAAGTGACTTCAAAAAATGTTCCGTCAAGTTAAATGATTAAAAAAATAGTTCAAGTATACAAATACATTTATTAATAATCTTTAAACTTGTATTCTCTTGAACTTTAGTAGTCCAGATTACATGTTTTGAGTGTTAAAAGTGCACATGCCAGTCTGATCGATATGCACAGCTGCCATTTTGGATTTCCCATTCACAAAAGCACTTGGCCACAACATCTTTGCAGACATTTTTTTTTTCAACTACAATTCGAGTAAGTTCAGCAATGAAACTTTCCAAATATATGTAAACTTGGATGCATAATTAAAAAATCCATATAAAATTAATGGTTTTCTATAAACAATGCCAGAAAAAAAATTAATTATGGTAAGTATTCAAAACAATGTTTTCCCGTAGTGAATTTGAATAACGAAGACACAAACAATAGATTGCACGATTTATTGCCTGGCATATTTTGCTGCATCTCGTCAGGTACATACTGTAAAAATCACACAACTTACGTGAATTAACTAGATAAATCCTTCAAGTTGAAATATACACATATTCGCACAGTAATGTCACTTATCTACCACGGTAATTTTAAACTGACTAACATGTCTTTTGTTGAGGCGAGCATTCTCTGCGATTTTCACCTTGTACACTGTTTCTGTGCAGAATTTAGTGAACTTCAAGTAGCCATACAAGCTCAATTCTTGGGTGACGTAGTAGGCAGAACTATGTGTGCGCTTCAAGTTGGCCAGCTTGGACTGGGTTTCTTCTATCTGGTTTTTTGTCAGTCGTCTCAGTTATGCCACACACACACACAGTGACACACTCACACTGGGTTTATTGAAGCCCACACAACAGTGTCACATTTGCACTGGGTTTATTGAAACCCACACATTAGTGTGACACACACACTGGGTTTATTGAAGTCCACACAACAGTGACACACTCACACTCGGTTTATTGAAGCCCACACAACAGTGTGTCACACACACACACACACACACACACACACACACACACTGGGTTTATTGAAGGCCATACAACAGTGACACACACACACACACACACTGGGTTTATTGAAGCCCATACAACAGTGACACACACACACACACTGGGTTTATTGAAGCCCACACACCAGTGGCACACACACTGGGTTTATTGAAGCCCACACAACAGTGTCACATACACACACATGCACACACATGCATGCACGCACGCACACATGCACACACACATGCACACACACACACACACATACATATATATATATATTAGGAGGTAGCTACAGTACAACAGTGGCTAGCAATATTGCTTGCTGTCCTCATGGCTGTGTGTTTGAATTCCTCTTGAGAGAATATTTCTGGGGGTTAAAATTAAACCTGAGTTCCTCACTCAATCCAGCTTGAAATAGTTTCCAGAAAATATTAAATGAAGTTAGTTGGTTGGTGTGGTATTGAAAACATCAACCAAGTGTGACCAACTGCCAATAAAAATATCTGAGCTTAGCTTCCACTTAAGGTTCTCATAAAATTAAAATATAAATAAACTGATGGGCTGAATACTTTGGAGCTGCTGAATAGACCAGTCCCAAGTGACCCTCCAGATATCCAGCCTTCAGAAGTGGAGCTGGTTATAAACTGAGAGAAAATATTTAACCTTTTACAAGGCATATCGTCCGTTACCGGCCGGTCTCTAAATACGAGCGTAACGTCCGATTCCGGCCGATACTATTATGCATTGTAAAAACGCGATCTCTCGGCTTTCCGACACTTCCGTTGGCTACTTTCACTTTCGTCCATAGCTTGACAACGTGGCCGCCATTTGTAAACGCGCTACAATGACTTTGAACAGACTTTTACGGACTTGTTTTGATAGTTTTACGCTGTTTTTCAAAATGGATAGTGATAGCCGAGATTTTGCTCTGTTCAATTTAAATGACATTAAAGGGCACAAAGTTGATTATTAATCGGAGCTAGATATCAGTGCAAAGCGTTACTTTGCATTAGCAGTCGTGAGTCGGACTTTAAAGAAAGTGATTATGATTCTGAAAATGTGTTTGTAAATTGCCGTATAGATGACGGAAAATCACAAACAACATGCCGTATTTTGTAAATATTTGTGTTCATATATGGATTACCGGCAACAATCACGTGAGTAACATATTCTGCATGCTTTTCCCTTCATTGTGTTGTTTATTTAACTAAAATCGGTTGACTAACACCTTATTTGTGATGTTTTTACTAACGCGACCCGAAATTTTTACAGAATCTGAAAAAATCTTGCCCGTTCAGGGCTAGAAAACGGACAAGCGTCTGCCCTGTAAAGGGTTAACAAGAGATGTGTAAAACTGATCAAACTTCTGAAGGATGTGGAAAATGCTGGTCCAGTTGGTATTCCAGCAGAAACTATCAAAACCAAGAGCAAGAGAAGTAGGAACAGCTTGGCTACATAGACTATTCAACCATGTTTGGGTAGAACAACAGACACCACGAGACTGGGGAAACGCCATAATTATCCCAATTTGGAAAAACAAAGGCAGCAAAAGAGATTGCACACAATACAGAGGCATTTCACTGTTGAGTCATACTGGGAAAATATTTTGCAAAATTCTTGAAAAAAGATTACGAACTACTTTAGAACCCCAGCTAAGCGAAACGCAGCTTGGATTTAGGAAAAACAAAGGATGCACAGACGCCATTTTTGCTCTTAGACAACTTATAGAAAAATCAATCGAATTCAATGAAACACTCTACTTAGCCTTTGTCGACCAAGAAAAGGCATTTGATAGGGTAGATATAAACAAGCTGTGGGAAATCCTTAAACAATATGGAGTGAGTACACATCTAACAAACCTATGTAGAAGTTTATACAACAACAGTGAATGCATAGTGAGAGCAACTGGAGGACACTCAGAACCCTTCACCATAAGATCTGGAGTACGACAAGGTTGTGTCCTGTCCCCTCTCTTGTTCATAACATATATAGACAACATATGCAAAGAAACCAGCCAAACAGAGACAGCAAGAATACTGCATGACGAGAACACAGAAGAAGAACCATCTGCAAATCTAACCATTAGAGAACTCCTGTTTGCGGACGACCAAGCACTAATAGCAAAATCAGAAGCTGAATTACAAGACCACATGAATAGTCTAAACGAAATGTGTAGGGAACATAACATGAAAATTAGCACAAGCAAAACAGAGGTAATGACTATAACTAAAGAAGAACAAACAGCAACAATTCACCTAAACGAACATCCCTTGAAACAAGTAAAGAGCTTCAAGTACCTAGGAAGTATAATATCATCAAATGGCAGATCAGAAGACGAGATCGAAAATAGGTGCAATAAGGCAAATCAACTCATTGGACAAATGGCACCAATACTAAAGAACAAACATGTATCAATAACTACTAAGAAAGCACTTTACAACACAATCTTCCTACCAACTCTGTGCTACCAATGCCAAACCTGGACAATGACAGAAAAAGAGAAAAGAAAAATCACAACAACAGAAATGAGGTTCCTGAGAAGAATACTCAACGTATCAAGAAGAGATAAGATCAGAAATGAAGAAACCAGGACTAAAGTGGGGGTTAAAGCTGCTCTAGATTTTATTAGAAAGCAGCAAATCAAATGGTTTGGCCATGCAAGTAGGCTACCAGTCAACAGCATGTCACAACAAGCAATGCTGTACAGACCAGATGGAAACAGAGGAAGAGGCCGACCACGTAAACGTTGGACGGAGGGAATAACAGAATCCATGGGAATGTCGATATACGAAGCCCATAACCGGGCACTCTCACGAAGTTTATACTTCACCTCAACACCGCAAGGTACAAGAGGAACATGATGAGATGAGACTATCAAAACCAATATAATCTCATCCTGCTCCTCTTGTACCTTGCAGTGGTGAGGTGAAGCATAAACAGACGGAGAGTGCCTGTTTATGGACTTTATATATCCACACTCCCATGGACTGTTATTCCCTCTGTCTATCAATTAGATGGACGGCCTTCTCTGCTGCTTCCATTTGGTCTGTACATCATTGCTTGTTGTGGTATATTGTTAGTTGTTAATCTAGTTATATGGCTAAAGCGTTTAACTTAATGTTTTCTGATGAAATCTAGTGCTGCTATAACCACTACATTAGTACTGATTTCTTCATTTCTGATTTCTCTCGATACATTTGAGTATTCTTCTCAGGAATCTCATTTCTGTTGTAATTTTTCTTTTCTCTTTTTCTGTCATTGCCCAAGTTTGGCAGTGGTAGCATAAAGTTGGTAGGAAGATTGTGTTGTATAGTGCTTTCTTATTAATTATCGGTACATGTTTGTTCCGTAGTATTGGTGCCATTTGTCCAATGAGTTGGTTTGCCTTATTGCATCTATTTTCGATCTCATCTTCTGATTTGCAATTGGATGATATTATACATGAAGCTTCTTACTTGTTTCAGGGGGGGGGTGGAGGGGGGGGGGGGGTGTGTTCTTTTAGATGAATCTTTGTTGTTATTTTTTCTTCTGTAATTATAGTAATTGCCTGTTTCCTTGCCTAGGTGTTAAACGACTTTCTTCCTAATCCCATTTATCCATCTAGGGTAACGCAGTGTGCGAGAATTGGTAGCGGTTCTCGCAGCGTTGGTGACTTACGGGATAAGTGAGCCAGCCGCTCAGAAAGCAATGGCAAACTACTGAGCATAATCTTGACTAGTACATCAACAGCAGCTATAGTCATTACCTCAATTATTTATAGTCATTACCACTGTAATCATTACAACTAAATTACTGCACAAATTATTGAGCAGAATCTATGAGAGTTATGAAATATGGGCAGTCTGGAGAGAAAGATATCAGGTAAAGATGTTAAAGAAACGTGAACTGCAGGAGATCGACAATTATTGATGTATAATTTTATTGTCAGTTCCTGTCTGAAAAAATATACAGAATCATTTTGGAGAGATTAAGAGATGTCATCAATAAACAACTAAGTGTAGCAACACTCCCTGGGGTGAGGGGAACTGATACATCTTAACTATGGGATGTCTTCAAACTGGAGCATAGGTGTATTCAATCTACTCTACCCCATTAGCCTCTCTTTCACTCACCCAATCGACGTTACCCTATCACACTCTGTCCTGAATGCATGGCGCAACTCTGGTATCTAACTATGGTAATGAAAGTGTGTATTATACAAATTATGATGATGATGATGATGATGATGATGAGATAGACCTAGCGGCTGCTAGGAATGTCTAGACAAAGAAGCACCGGAGTAGCCTCAGGAAGTAGCTGTTATCATAGGAAAGGTCCAGTGTAGTACGCCACAAGTCGTTGGTAACAGGCCTCACCGCGTGCATCCAGTCCTCCAGCAAGATCTCGTCTTCTCAGGGAGGATGGAAGGTGTTCGTTCCGAGTAACTGTTGCCTGGAACCTCTCTTCTGGGACGACGCTGAATGCCGGCCTACACTGTTCACAATAAGTCAGAATGTCTCTAGTGTGGCCATTTATAGAAGTGACACTCCATCGCTCACTCACTATAAATCTCGTAGAGTGTCAGTGTGGGAGCACCCGCTCAGTATCTGCTGGGAAAAGTCCCTACTGTCTCTAGTGTCTCTGCACTCTGGCAGAATCATGAGCCCAAGTGGCCTGGCACAAATCGCTGATTGTATCTTGCCCTCTCTGGCAGTTGTTCAGTCAAATGTCTTCACGGGGAGGACAAGAACTAGACATGGATACTTGCTGTAAGGTAAGGCGACAACCATGTGAAGTGGCCATGTTGAACTACAAGTGGTATTGACGTTGGCAAAGTGGTAGCTGGTCCCGTACTCGGACGTAGTAGACTCTCTGGAGCAGGTACACCTTGAGATTCGTTGAGGTGTCACCGGACTGCTGACCACTGTCACTTGCCTCACTTGCCTGGGTCCCAATCACCGGACCCATCACCAGACGTTCAACCTCTCAATCTGGAAGGCAGAATCTGTGGAGGACAACACTCGGTGAAAGCATCATGTACCAAGCTTACCATAAGAAAGTTAACTCTCACCATATCTCCTCAGCATTGACTCTTCACACAAGAGTCCAGTCTCCCTCATAAGCTGCTCTCCCATGCCGGAGATGAACTAGGTCTAGGTCCTGTCAGGCCGCTCTTTGAATTGCGTCGTCTTCCCCGGACTGGAGTATAGCTTAGGCCAAGGTCGTCTGTCCCTCGTCTCTGAGGTGTTGTCCTACCCTGAAAGACTTCTACGTGACATATAGGGTTAGTGAATTATTAGTAATAGTAGGCAGAATGGCCTTGAAGTAGGGCTGGTGGTTGTGCATCCGAACCCCCTCCTGGTTCTATCCAATCTCCCTGGTTCACTTCCCTATTACCAGCCAGAGTTGATGTAGTACCGTGCTTCAGGTACTCTATATCCAAATCCTGTGTTATATACATGACACACTCTCTATGTAGCAGATATCCACAACCCATTCTCTCCTCCCTCGTCAAGGGCAGTAGCATTTAGAACGGTGTCACTGTTCTTCATGAACAGCCTTGTCCCTATAGTTGATTTTCCCACATTGTCCTCCTCTCCGGATTCCACTATATATTAAGCTGGCATTCTGTTAAGGCATACTAACTACAAGACAGATGTGAAGAAAGCCAAGAAAAGCCAGTGGTCGCCCCACCATGTGACAATGACCTTTGACTCAAGGCATGACCTTGGAATTACATCCAATACTTCTGCCGACTCCCGAAAGTGATTTGTCTCGACCGGCCACATTGTTAGATCCCTACACACCCTAGTATAGACGACGTCTCACTCAACTTTCAGTCTCCCACTAGTTAGGCCATTCAGCCATGCTGGCTCTGATGACTTTCGATTTCAGGAAGCTGGGCTATGTGTGAACTCAAATTAAAGGTTTCGTTGCCCTGAATTCAGTTAACCCAACCTAAAGTGGCTGCAAAGGAGCCCCGCACCGCTAGGATGCTAAATATCCCTGCATTACACTATCTGTAATTACGCGCCCCCAAAAGGTTCACTCCAGGCCCACACAATGTTACCTGTTCACAATTGACCCACTTTCCCGCACAACAACCGTTACACAGCCGCCTAGCTCTACCGCGGTCACCAACTACCGACACAACACTAACTAAACTAAGTTACTCAACATACCTTCTGATCGCCACACAACCAGCATGCTGAAGAGGATGTCGAGGTTCTTCAAAACCTTTGCAGACATCATTCATCGCAGCCTTTGAATTACACAATGACACTTGGCGTCTGCCCGCCTTGAACAACTCAGCTCAACTGACTGCTTTGTCTGGCAGGCCCTAGGTACAGCCCATGCGGGTGACACTTGCTCAGTCGGTCTCACTGAGCTATGCTCACCTTGTCCTGTTTTTTCGAATTGTGTAGATTGGCAAAACAAAGGGCGATCATTTCAGAGGGGAACTGGTCGGGTAATCTCAGGATTGTTTCCCCTAGACCACACGGCCAAATGACAGCATTTCGTGATACTGAGGAATGAACAGATACGCTTCTGACCAAATAGAACCTGCACTGAGCAGACAGCCACATTATTTATAATAATATAACAAAATATCAAACTGAACTTTATCACTTTATATTGGATTTGTCGACAATTGATCATTATCTGTTCACTGACTACAGGAAACATGGAATCACACAGTCCATTGCCAAGTGTCAGTATAAAACTGGAACCAGATTCTGAAGTGAGTAATTGTTGTTTTATTGTTATTATATGTTCAGGATATCAGTCTGAACAGTTTTGCTATTTTTGTGTTTCCACATTTGTACTTATATTATTTTCTTTTTAATGTAAAGGCATTGTTTCCTATCTGGCTATCAGAAATATTAGAATGACATTCTCAGATACAATTCTAAAGTCTGTCTCATTAGTCTGTAGATCTGCATGTATTTTACTCATGTTAGTATGTCTGACTCAAATAAAAGGCATTCTGCACGAAAGTTTAAACTGTATGAGTTGACAAATCATAATGTAATTCAATCACAATGTAACATAACCACAATGTAACACAACCACAATGTAACACAACCACAATGTAACACAACCACAATGTAACTCAATCATAATGTAACTCAATCATAATGTAATTCAGTCATAATGTAACTCAATCATAGTGTAACCCTTCTGTGACTCTGTGAGATGCTTTGAGGTTATATTACCTATATAATGCTAGCCCCATGTCTGTGTGGACCAGCCAGCACTGGATGGCTGATGTGTGGACCAGTCAGCACTGGATGGCTGATGTGTGGACCAATGAGCACTGGATGGCTGATGTGTGGACCAGTCAGCACTGAATGGGAGATGTGTGGACCAGTGAGCACTGGATGGCTGATGTGTGGACCAGTCAGCACTGAATGGCTGATGTGTGGACCAGTCAGCACTGGATGGCTGATATGTGGACCAGTGAGCACTGGATGGCTGATGTGTGGACCAGTGAGCACTGGATGGCTGATGTGTGGGCCAGTCAGTCAGCACTGGATGTGAGATGTGTGGACCAGTCAGCACTAGATATGAGATGTGTGGACCAGTCAGTCAGCACTGGATGGGAGATGTGTGGACCAGTCAGTCAGCACTGGATGACTGATGTGTGGACCAGTCAGTTAGCACTGGATGGGAGATGTGTGGACCAGTCAGTGAGCACTGGATGGCTGATGTGTGGGCCAGTCAGTCAGCACTGGATGTGAGATGTGTGGACCAGTCAGCACTAGATATGAGATGTGTGGACCAGTCAGTCAGCACTGGATGGGAGATGTGTGGACCAGTCAGTCAGCACTGGATGACTGATGTGTGGACCAGTCAGTTAGCACTGGATGGGAGATGTGTGGACCAGTCAGTCAGCACTGGATGGGAGATGTGTGGACCAGTCAGTCAGCACTGGATGGGAGATGTGTGGACCAGTCAGTCAGCACTGGATGGGAGATGTGTGGACCAGTCAGCACTAGATATGAGATGTGGTGACCAGTCAGTCAGCACTGGATGGGAGATGTGTGGACCAGTCAGTTAGCACTGGATGACTGATGTGTGGACCAGTCAGTCAGCACTGGATGGGAGATGTGTGGACCAGTCAGTTAGCACTGGATGGGAGATGTGTGGACCAGTCAGTCAGCACTGGATGGGAGATGTGTGGACCAGTCAGTCAGCACTGGATGGGAGATGTGTGGACCAGTCAGTCAGCACTGGATGGGAGATGTGTGGACCAGTCAGTCAGCACTGGATGACTGATGTGTGGACCAGTCAGTTAGCACTGGATGGGAGATGTGTGGACCAGTCAGTCAGCACTGGATGGGAGATGTGTGGACCAGTCAGTCAGCACTGGATGGGAGATGTGTGGACCAGTCAGTCAGCACTGGATGGGAGATGTGTGGACCAGTCAGTCAGCACTGGATGGGAGATGTGTGGACCAATGAGCACTGGATGGCTGATGTGTGGACCAGTCAGTCAGCACTGGATGACTGATGTGTGGACCAGTCAGTCAGCACTGGATGGGAGATGTGTGGACCAGTCAGTCAGCACTGGATGGGAGATGTGTGGACCAGTCAGTCAGCACTGGATGGCTGATGTGCCCAGTGTTACACTGGCTGCCTTTACTTCCCTGAAATTTCTACCTGTCCGTGATGGGAAACAAACAGATAGAGGTGAATATTTCAACCAATGTGTATTAAAGGACAAGATCACCAACCCAACAAAAAACACACAGATGGAGGTGAATATTTCAACCAATGTGTATCAAAGGACAAGATCACTAACCCAACAAGAAACACAGATGGAGGTGAATATTTCAACCAATGTGTATCAAAGGACAAGATCACCAACCCAACAAGAAGCACACAGATGGAGGTGAATATTTCAGCTAAGGTGTATCAAAGGGCAAGATCAACAGAACAACAAGAAACAGACAAAAACACAACAGGAGTTGGACAACTGAAGTACTAGAGACACTACCTACATCAACCATGTAGCATATGTTGTTGCTGTGCTGTGCACACATTTGTATCCTAACCCAAGCTGCAGAATTGGTGCACTGTGCTGAATCCCTCATTGTGTGATCTATGGGAGGAGACTGGAGCACTTGTGTGATCTATAGGAAGAGACTGGAGCACTTGTGTGATCTATGGGAGGAGACTGGAGCACTTGTGTGATCTATGGGAGGAGACTGGGGCACTTGTGTGATCTATGGGAGGAGACTGGAGCACTTGTGTGATCTGTGGGAGGAGACTGGAGCACTTGTGTGATCTGTGGGAGGAGACTGGAACATTTGTGTGATCTGTGGGAGGAGACTGGAACATTTGTGTGATCTATGGGAGGAGACTGGGGCACTTGTGTGATCTATGGGGGAGACTGGAGCACTTGTGTGATCTATGGGAGAAGACTGGAACATTTGTCTGATCTGTGGGAGGAGACTGGAGCACTTGTGTGATCTATGGGAGGAGACTGGAGCACTTGTGTGATCTATGGGTGGAGACTGGAGCACTTGTGTGATCTATGGGAGGAGACTGGGGCACTTGTGTGATCTATGGGAGGAGACTGGAGCACTTGTGTGATCTATGGGGGGAGACTGGAGCATTTGTGTGATCTATGGGAGGAGACTGGGGCACTTGTGTGATCTATGGGAGGAGACTGGAGCACTTGTGTGATCTATAGGAGGAGACTGGAGCACTTGTGTGATCTATAGGAGGAGACTGTAGCACTTGTGTGATCTATAGGAGGAGACTGGAGCACTTGTGTGATCTATAGGAGGAGACTGTATCACTTGTGTGATCTATAGGAGGAGACTGGAGCACTTGTGGAGATATCTGTGTGCCCTGACCATGATCCTTTGCAAATCAAACCAGCTGAATGCATTTATATAATCTGTTAATGTTTGTTTAAATTTACCAATCCTTTCAGACTGACTGTGTTTACAGGTCTGATGAAGAGAGTCCCACTGTCTGTGATGAGATGGACAATGACATACCAGCCAGTGTCAAGACAGAACCACCTGAAGAAAACATAGAACACCCCAATCAAGGTTAGAATCAGTGAAATATAACATAATGAAATACCTTCATTTTATTCTACTTTTCTTCCCTGACCTGTCTTCTACTTTTCTAGTTATTCTTCCATTTCTACTGCTGCCTCTCTCTTTCTCCTCAACCTCTACTGCTTCTGTTTTTACCTCTCCTCTTTAAATTCACATTTTATAATAAATACATTAAAGTCATGTTCTTGTGATGGGCCCCACCATTTTGTTTGTAGTTCCTCTGTTGTTTCATACAGTTTAAGCTGACTTCTTCTTTATCTAATGTGCATAATACGTCCTTCATAGCATCTTCAGCAATTTGTTTGCTTACTTCGCTTGTGATGAAGTAGACGGGCAACACATGTCTCATGTCTCATTTGTGTGTGTGTGTTTGTTCATTAATCATCCACACTTGCAAGTTCAATGAGTGCACCTTGCCGTCTTGACAAACAAAACTATGTGGATTGGAATTTGGCCAAAATCCCATCACACAATGCCTAGGCATGGATTCAGAGAACATGTGTTGCCCATGCAGCATATTACCTCTCTCAGCCTTGCCTTGTTTACTCCAGAGGAAAGGATAACCAGTATGTCTGGAACCAGGCAGACTGCAGACGCTGGCAGCTCAGCATCAAACTTCCAAGAGCCGGAGGTGGGTCTCACCTCCAAGAGCAGGAATGAGTGGTGGCCAGACCCTGACATCCGTGGGACTTGGCTTAGAGGCGTTCAGCCGTATCCCACAGCAGAGGGCCTTGAAGCAAGTATCTGGACTTGTATGAGCGTGTACACCTCTCATTCATAAATATCTGGACCATTGTAAGCGTGAACAACCGCCAGACTCCCTGCCTGACTGCGGAATCTGCGACAAGCGGGAATAGGCCTGCCGGAGATATTGCTCGTCTCTTGCAAACAAATCTCCCCACCTGACACTGTGTGGATCCTGCGACTAGCGAGAATAGGCCTGCCAAAGATATTGTTTGTCTGTTGTGATGAAATCTCCCATGACTGAATATGTAAAGAAATGATAAAAGTAGTGCAAGTCAATAGAAAGATTACATATGTACGGCTGTATCCTCACATAAACACTTCTTAACTACAAGTATGAGGAACTCCCTATTAAAAATAAAAAATACCAACTGATATGTGCAGATCCGCATGGCCGAATGGGTAAGAATGCATTTTCTTAAACATCCAGTGTGCTGATGCCGAGGTTAGCGGATCAGCCCCTACATCGGACAGCTGGACTAAAATGTTGACCTGTTGTCCGTGACTTGGGATGTAAATTACAAGTACCTCTGAAGTTGGAGTGGGTTCACCTGATGGTGAGGGACACTTAATAAGGAAAGCTAATTCACACACAAAATATAGTCTATCACTACTGGAAGTAGCGTGTATGGACTGTGCTTGAGTTCAAAACAAGTGAGCACATAAAACAAATATAGCTGATACGTGAATGCTACGTAGTTACATGAATGCTACGTAGTTACATGAGTGCTACGTAGTTACATGAGTGCTACGTAGTTACATGAGTGCTACGTAGTTACATGAATGCTACGTAGTTACATGAGTGCTACGTAGTTACATGAATGCTACGTAGTTACATGAATGCTACGTAGTTACATGGATGCTACGTAGTTACATGAATGCTACGTAGTTACATGAATGCTACGTAGTTACATGAGTGCTACGTAGTTACATGAGTGCTACGTAGTTACATGAATGCTACGTAGTTACATGAATAAGTAGTTACATGAATAAGTAGTTACATGAATAAGTAGTTACATGAATGCTACATAGTTACATGAATGCTACGTATTTACATGAATGCTAAGTAGTTACATGAATAAGTAGTTACATGAATAAGTAGTTACATGAATAAGTAGTTACATGAATAAGTAGTTACATGAATAAGTAGTTACATGAATAAGTAGTTACATGAATAAGTAGTTACATGAATAAGTAGTTACATGAATGCTACGTAGTTACATGAATGCTACGTAGTTACATGAATAAGTAGTTACATGAATAAGTAGTTACATGAATAAGTAGTTACATGAATGCTACGTAGTTACATGAATGCTACGTAGTTACATGAATAAGTAGTTACATGAATAAGTAGTTACATGAATAAGTAGTTACATGAATGCTACGTAGTTACATGAATAAGTAGTTACATGAATAAGTAGTTACATGAATGCTACGTAGTTACATGAATGCTACGTAGTTACATGAATAAGTAGTTACATGAATAAGTAGTTACATGAATAAGTAGTTACATGAATGCTATGTAGTTACATGAATGCTACGTAGTTACATGAATAAGTAGTTACATGAATAAGTAGTTACATGAATAAGTAGTTACATGAATAAGTAGTTACATGAATAAGTAGTTACATGAATGCTACGTAGTTACATGAATGCTACGTAGTTACATGAATGCTACATAGTTACATGAATAAGTAGTTACATGAATAAGTAGTTACATGAATAAGTAGTTACATGAATAAGTAGTTACATGAATAAGTAGTTACATGAATAAGTAGTTACATGAATAAGTAGTTACATGAATGCTACGTAGTTACATGAATAAGTAGTTACATGAATAAGTAGTTACATGAATAAGTAGTTACATGAATAAGTAGTTACATGAATGCTACGTAGTTACATGAATGCTACGTAGTTACATGAATGCTACGTAGTTACATGAATAAGTATTTACATGAATAAGTAGTTACATGAATAAGTAGTTACATGAATGCTACGTAGTTACATGAATGCTACGTAGTTACATGAATAAGTAGTTACATGAATAAGTAGTTACATGAATAAGTAGTTACATGAATGCTACGTAGTTACATGAATGCTACGTAGTTACATGAATAAGTAGTTACATGAATAAGTAGTTACATGAATAAGTAGTTACATGAATGCTACGTAGTTACATGAATGCTATGTAGTTACATGAATAAGTAGTTACATGAATAAGTAGTTACATGAATAAGTAGTTACATGAATAAGTAGTTACATGAATAAGTAGTTACATGAATAAGTAGTTACATGAATAAGTAGTTACATGAATGCTACGTAGTTACATGAATGCTACGTAGTTACATGAATAAGTAGTTACATGAAGAAGTAGTTACATGAATAAGTAGTTACATGAATGCTACGTAGTTACATGAATAAGTAGTTACATGAATAAGTAGTTACATGAATAAGTAATTACATGAATAAGTAGTTACATGAATAAGTAGTTACATGAATAAGTAGTTACATGAATGCTACGTAGTTACATGAATAAGTAGTTACATGAATAAGTAGTTACATGAATAAGTAGTTACATGAATAAGTAGTTACATGAATAAGTAGTTACATGAATAAGTAGTTACATGAATAAGTAGTTACATGAATAAGTAGTTACATGAATAAGTAGTTACATGAATAAGTAGTTACATGAATAAGTAGTTACATGAATAAGTAGTTACATGAATGCTACGTAGTTACATGAATGCTACGTAGTTACATGAATAAGTAGTTACATGAATAAGTAGTTACATGAATAAGTAGTTACATGAATAAGTAGTTACATGAATGCTAAGTAGTTACATGAATAAGTAGTTACATGAATAAGTAGTTACATGAATAAGTAGTTACATGAATGCTAAGTAGTTACATGATTGCTAAGTAGTTACATGAATAAGTAGTTACATGAATAAGTAGTTACATGAATAAGTAGTTACATGAATGCTAAGTAGTTACATGAATGCTAAGTAGTTACATGAATCCTAAGTAGTTACATGAATCCTAAGTAGTTACATGTAAGCGTATCATATTTGTTATTTGCGTGAAAGTTTCATTGACAGCTATTTCACGTGAGAAAATGCCATGTTGAGCAGTCTGTAGCACTTCAACATGCACTGAGAATCTTCACCACTGCTACCATCTCATTAATTTCTTCACAAACTGGAGACTATTCCTGAAGACAGTATAGAACACTAGAAATGACCATCTGTTGTGTGAAATAATATCAAAGCTCAACAGAATCCAAAGTATCTCAACAATTACCTTCCATGTCAGAGTTCCAGTATAAAATTGCGTGGATGTGCATCAGACAAGACCAAGCTACAGATTTGTGATTGTTGTACTACATTGTTGTTAAAACCTGAATCATCTATCAAAAGTTTGTCTCTTACATTTGAGGACTAGTTTATCCCTGAATATAAGCTCCTGACAGGATACAGCCACATACAGTCAATCTTTCCCGTAACTTAACGCTTGCAGTAACATTTCATCAACACTATCATTTCTGTTTGTAGGTTCCAAATTGCTGTAATATATTGCAAAATACTCCCATGGCTTGTGCATTCATCACCTGTGGCAGCAAAAGTCCAACTTCTAACCTTCACATGGCAGAACTGTTTTAACTCACAGGAGAATGAATGAAGGCGAATCTCTGGTGCCGTAAAAAAATATATTTCTTTATATGCATGTATGAATATACATGCAAGAACACATGTGTATCCGCTTATGTATCTAAACTTGAGTAAGACATCAAAGGAAAGGTGCTAAAGATGGAGGCAACCAGCCAGGTGGCTCACCACAGAAATTAGGGTGAAACGCAATCACGCCATGAAATATGTTGATTACTACAAAATTTTATAGTGCTCACCCTGCCGTGGACTCCCAGGCTGGTGCAGTTCTAGGCTTTATGCCTTGAAAGGGTTCAACCAGGGGACCTGAGAATAGAGCATCTGGCCATGCCAAACTAAGTTTACATATCTAGGCAAACCTTCTGGCCTAGAGAAACATCAGTGGAAGATAAACTATATGGACCCTTGAGTGAACTAAAAAAGAAAGTTATATATTCATACAAGAGACAACATTGTAGGCATAGACAAATTTCAAGCCAACGAAAGAAGAAAAAGAATCTGTTTATAGTCTGTTATCAGGTGTATGCTGCTACTAACAAAATATTTACTGTGGTATGTTTCAGAAATACAAGCATCATCTGAAAGTTCCGCTGCCATCTCCATAAAAGAACATTCACAAATGGAAATGCATGGTAAAACAGAATTTGTGAAACAAAAACAATCAGATGTAATCTATGAGAACAGAAGTCAAGGATTCAGTACATCAATAGACATGACAGGTTGTGGTATAATTCAAGAAATGGCAAAAAACGGTGAAACAGAATCAAAATTGACTGAAAATGGTTATAAGACATCTATAAAACATAGCAATTGTCAAAAGTCAGATGACACCAATGAGAAACTATCTTTGAATAATGAGTATAGTCAGTTACCAAAAGTAGAGACACAAATGGAAGACACTCAAGACTCAGTGGAGTCGCTTGATGATACTGTTGGTTATGTCAATTATAATCCTCAAAGAGTAGAAGCAGATGATGCACCATACACATTTGATATTTGTAAACCAGATGTCATCTTAGATGCACACAAGAGAGCACAAGTGGCACCAAAACGTCACAAGTGTGATGATTGTGGTGCAATGTTTACTCAAGCTAAAGGTCTCAAGTGCCACAGGAGAACACATACAGGAGAGAAACCTTACGAATGTAGTGAATGTGGTGTTTCTTTTACTCAAGCTCATCATCTGAAGGCCCACATAAGAACACATACAGGAGAGAGACCTTTCGAGTGTGATATATGTGGTGCGTCTTTTACTCAAGCACAACATTTGAGGTTGCACACCAGAACACATACCGGAGAAAAACCGTATGAGTGTGATGTTTGTGGATCATTTTTTGCTCGGGCTCAAAATTTAAAGGTCCACAAGAGAATACATACAGGAGAGAAACCATACCAGTGTGGTGAATGTGGTGCTGCCTTTGCTGAATCTGCAAAGCTGAGGTACCATGAGACAACACATACTGTTGAGAAACCTGTCCACTGTGATGACCATGGTACATCTGTTACTGGAGCTTCAAAAGAGAAACAATACAAGTGTGAAGAATGTGGTGCATCTTTTACTCAATTTTCCAATCTGAAGCGGCACAAGAGAAGACATACAGGAGAGAGACCTTACCAATGTGGCAGATGTGAAGCAACTTTTACTCAAGCTCACAATCTGAAGTACCACAAGACAATACACACAGGAGAGAGACCATACATATGTGATGAATGTGGTGCAACTTTTAGGCAGTTTTCAGTTCTGAAGTACCACAAGATAAAACACACACGAGAAGAAGCTGATAAATGTATTTAATTTGTTGTTATGCATTCCTTACTTGTGCTAACTATCTGCCTCGAAGTGCCTACACCGGCAACCGTCGAGGTATCAACTCGTAATAATGCAAAACAGCAACGAAGGACGAAGAATTAAACTTGCGTCCTTACCTTGAATACAATGATAATCAACGGCACAAATCAAGATATCAAAGCGCTACCAGAAGTTTATTCCGTAGCAGACATGTGAACATTAAACTCACGCAGACCTGTAGGTTGACCCCTATAGACAGGGTCGGCACCTACTTTACTAATCCACCGATGAGTGTCCAGTCTACTGCGCTCTGCTTGACGCCCTGATCCACTGATTCCATTTAAGCTGTAATTCCACTCTAGGTTTTTCCGCCCGGTTACTTCACTGCGGTATTATCATCAACAGATCCCTCTCCTGACTCAGAGCTGTCTCACGCTCATATCATCGCGTCCAGAGGTCACCTCACACAGATCCTTAGAAAAACACGTCCTTGTTCGAAATCACAATCACAGCCTCTCCCGTTGCTGTCCAATTACGTTGTCCACATTCTCCTTGGATTCCTTTGTTGACGTCCACTTTCGTGTCTGAGTGGGGAATTCCCATTTTCCAATTTATACTTTTCGTGGTGGGTTGTGCCGCCGTATGGCATAATGCCCCCTCCCAGATAAAAAAATGTGTAACATTTTTTCCCCTTTTAACTATATGTGTATAAATATATTGTATAATCACAACTAACTACAACTATAATAACAACAGACTAGTACTTGGTTGTCCCCCTTATCTACCCTAAAAAAATATAAAGTTATACGACGGGCACGCCCACCTGTCCAAACCCCACGTTGGACGTCGTGTGGCTGATCATGGGGAATCAGGCCAACTAATAAACATATTAGTCCCTACCTTGTCTTAATAGACAAGTGTGTCCTAGCTCTAGGTACTACCATGAGTTTCGGACGAGGGTAATAATGGGGTTTCCAAGTAGATCATCCTCATTGTTGATTATCGTTGCTGTTATTATTGTATACTCCATATATTTTCCTTCTTACAATTTTTCCATCTGTGGGTAGGGTGACATGTGCTCCACGAGAATCCTCAGAAATATTTTTACTTTTGTGGATATGTTGAGAGCGATGACTGATTATTATGGATCTTAATGTGATAATGACACGCAATACAATTAATTCAACTAGAGATTCATTCTAATGACTTAACCTTATAATCAAATACTTTCCCGAACAATGATTAATTAACCCAAAACCATACTATAATATTTCAATTAATCAATACCCAATTAACTAACATTTGTTATTTAACCACAGAATCATAACATTTAAATTAAAATGTTCACTGTCAATAAGTTCACTTCACAGTTACAATACTTGTATGCTCGAATCCGTGTCCGAATAACCAATGTTTGAACAACTGATCGATCACACATTGAGTAGATACCTCCCATGGTGTAGTTATTCATTCTCTGTCAATATGGAAAAATTGCCACCATGTGTATCCATATTTAACTAAATCACATCTTACATTACATTATATATTTTTGTCAATTAATGTAACATTGTTATTTAATAAGGTGCGTTTTGAATTTATGTTTATTAAATTTTCTAACACTCATAAAAAAAACAGAACATTAAAATATAATTAAAGAACTTATAATATAGATCAGTTCCTCTATTAATTATAATCGACTGAGAATGTCTCTGATTGACTGATTAAAATCTTGCAGACATAGAGTTGTGAAGAATCATACCTATTAAAGATTCAAGACATCTAAAAAAAAATTGAATCAGGAATATAATATTCAACAAGAATAAATATTGAAATCAAATAATATTCATATAAATTTAGTACTGTTCTCTATTATAGACATAATTATCAAAGAATAGAGAATCGAACTATTTCTACGATGGATTATAGAATTATTAGATAGTGTGAACAATTCTGACAAGTGATACCTTGCATAATTAAGTAATAAGACCTAAGACTCTAATGTGTTTGTAGTGTATGTGACCCTAACCTTTCATCCCATTTTATTTTCCTTTATTTATTTCTTTCAGTCTTCGTTTTATTCCCTTTCTTTCTCTCTTTCTTTCTTTCAAATCTGTAAAATCTCTCTTCTGCACTCACGCCAATATTTGCACATTGTAACTTTGTTGATTGGAACAATGTTATTGTTTTCAGTCTTGTGTATCTTCTGTAATGCATACGCTGTAACGACGTATGTTTGTACTGAGTGCGTTTAACTTTCATTCTGTTTTTGAGATTTTTAACAAAAATGTCATTGAGAGACATGTAATCACGTTTGATTTGTTTTGTAACAACAGTTATTTCTTCATGTTTGGGTTCGTTGACTTTGTACAATTCGCAATTATTTACCGTTGTGTTATCATGTATGTCTACAGTTGATGTACCCTGTTCTATTTGCGTCTTTTCTTCTTTAATTTCTTCTTCTTCTTCTTGTGTTGTTTCAATTTGGGCATTTGTACTTGTAAGTGTTTCGTTAAGCTTGTGTTTGATAGTTACTTTCTGAACAAAATCTCTGGCGTTCGGTTCTTTCACTACTGCAGCACATACTTTACCTGCGTAATTACTTTCTTTTATTTCATACATTTGTCTTTGTTTTCTCATTTGTTCCTTCCAAATTGTTTCCTTTGCAAGATTCTCCTTTTCAAGTGCGAGTCGTTTCTGTTTGATTTCTGCCTCTATGGTTATTTGTCTTGCCTTTAACTCTGCCTCTGCGGTTATCTGTTTTTCTTTCATCTCTTTTCTCATTGTAGCTATCTTTTCACGTTGCAAAGTTATCTCATTTTGTTTGATAGCCATCTCTTTTTCTTTTAGTTCTCTCTCAAGAGTCATTTGCAGTTGTTTGGTTTCTTTCTCTGCTGCTAGTCGTTCCTTCTGACGTTGTTTCTCTTCTTTTTGATGCTCACTGATTTCATATTTAACCCAACTCCTAAGTTCAGCACCAGTTAAACCAGTCTTTTCACCGAATTCCATGATTTCTTGTAGTGTAGACATCTTGTCCTACCTGTAAAATGAGCTATCTAGCTGAAATAAATAGCGAAGTGGCAAGAGAAGCAAAGACTCGACAAATTCACAATAAGGTTCTTCGCGGAACGGAGTAGTTATTGACTTAAATAATAAGTCCTGTGGTATCAACGTCGACCCAAAATATCAACTTAATTAATATGAATACTGTCACGTTGATGACCACCTAAGAATATATCACTCAAAATATACGATAATTATACGAACCGTGACATATGTAAGCCACAAAATAATTATGGGAAAATATGTTCAATATAAAGAATATAAATATATAAGTACAGCGGACCAACACTAATACTGACAAAAGACGATTGACGTAAGACGAAAGTACATATTTTCATTCATAAAAGGCAAAATTAATCTTGAAATTTAAGTGATAACACGATAAACACTTTATATACTACTCACAATTACGATATATAACACTAGATAATTAATAGTCACAGTAGACGATTAACGAGGGACGAAAATACCAATCACTGTTTAAACACGACAACAAAAACTTTCAGACTTAGATTCAACATAACATACTACTGACTTATCATACAAAACAAACGGTTGTTAATTTATAATAAATTTTTACATAATTGAAAATACACCTTTTTACTTTTTAAAAAAAACATCAATGTCACACCAATTGACAATTACAACAGGTACTGGCCTTAAGAAAATTGCGGTGTCGGTGTCTTCTACGAATTTCCAAATGTCCATTCCATGCTCGACTGTTCCAAATGCTCAAATATATTCGTTTTCTGCAGTCGACAATTAATGGAGGTTCTCCTCGAAACACAATATCTGGTAAAATGACACGATGGTGTAATGCACTTACACCAGCACCTAGACCCACGCGGTCTGTGGCCGACTGACAAAACCTAGTCGGTTACGGTGCACCCGTCGAACTTTGAGTTAAATTTGGGTATATGATTGCAACGATACCCACAGTAGACTGGTGTGTGCTGTCTTATCCGTCCTTCTATTCCTCTATGATGACGTGTGTCGTGTCTCCGTAATGTCCCATATGTAGTGTTGGCGATAAAGAATGCGATATTATGTGCAGAAACTTCGTGTCCGTTGATCCTATGCCAGTGAGGTGTCAGTCTAATATCATGAACTGGCACCGTGAGACAACCGAAATGCTGCTTCGGCAACTGTAACTAGTCAGCAACAATGTGTCCCTGACGACTGAAATGTCGTTAGTACATCCTTGCTCACTTGGTATGGCGGCGCAATGTGAGTCTAGTATCCGATAACGGCATCATAATATAAGGTTGAAATAGTGAAGGTTGAGTGCGGGAATATTGTGGGGCAGTGTCAGTGAGGAAAAATGTCCTGAAAGGGTTATGTGTATGGACAAGGTTTGGGAGTAGTGTCGTTCATTACAAAGTAGTATGTTCGTTTTCCACAGATTATAATAGTGCACCTCCGAAATTTACCGGTGACCCATGCTCCTCAACGTTGTCATGTTCAGTATACCATATATATCTCTGACTGCAGTGTAACTTGCTGCTCTTGTATACTGCTCTGCTCTGTCCCCAAATTGATAGGATAATTCGTATATACTGTCTTCTGTTTCGGAGTTCCTCGATAATGTGGGGTATGTAACAATTCAACCCACAAATCGTTATTAATGTATTACTTCAGCAATGGAGTTGCGAGAATAAACAATTAATAACTCCTGAGCAGTTTCAAACGATCAGTTACTGTGAAATGTCAATCTGTTAATAGCTTAATGTGACAGCGCAGTGTTTCTCAGGCTCTCAATGCCTACTATGATGGTTATAAGTATATTCCATATCGACCATGGTGTCAAACGTTTTGTATGGCTTGTGTCTATTGTTTATCTTCTTTTCCAAGGTAACATCAAAGCTATAAGTGTCACACATTCGTTCTAAATATAATGTTTGTTCTTAAATATCTTACAATCTCTTATAATGTTCGTTGTTCAGAACTCTTTGATAGCACTGTGCTGTGTTTAATATAGTGCAGTTTTGCGCGGATGGTGCATTCTTGCTGTGTAACTATTATACTGTTATTGCAATTCTTACACGCAACGGTGTTATTACAGTACTACTTTCTCACTGTCTTGACCTGTTAATTCTAGTCGAACTGATTGTTCTTGTGAAATATAAACTTCCAACTTACTTAAAATAATTCTTGATCTTCACCATTTTTGTGACGTGGAGTTTTCGTGCGTTCTTTCTGTGTGTGATTCGTGTAGTACGGTGCAACTCAAGATGTCGGCGTGCAAATTTTTCTACGCTCAGCTGACTGAATCTGGCAGGAATTTTCGTGTTGACAATTTTTTTATGCAGCGAGTCCAGTGACGACCCCCATGTGCCTCGAAGTGCCTACACCGGCAACCGTCGAGGTATCAACTCGTAATAATGCAAAACAGCAACGAAGGACGAGGAATTAAACTTGCGTCCTTACCTTGAATACAATGATAATCAACGGCACAAATCAAGATATCAAAGCGCTACCAGAAGTTTATTCCGTAGCAGACATGTGAACATTAAACTCACGCAGACCTGTAGGTTGACCCCTATAGACAGGGTCGGCACCTACTTTACTAATCCACCGATGAGTGTCCAGTCTACTGCGCTCTGCTTGACGCCCTGATCCACTGATTCCATTTAAGCTGTAATTCCACTCTAGGTTTTTCCGCCCGGTTACTTCACTGCGGTATTATCATCAACAGATCCCTCTCCTGACTCAGAGCTGTCTCACGCTCATATCATCGCGTCCAGAGGTCACCTCACACAGATCCTTAGAAAAACACGTCCTTGTTCGAAATCACAATCACAGCCTCTCCCGTTGCTGTCCAATTACGTTGTCCACATTCTCCTTGGATTCCTTTGTTGACGTCCACTTTCGTGTCTGAGTGGGGAATTCCCATTTTCCAATTTATACTTTTCGTGGTGGGTCGTGCCGCCGTATGGCACTATCTGATATGCCACATACCATATAAATGTGATTGTTTGTGTGCATCTTTTGTTCTAGGAGAAAGTTTAGGCAAGTACATAATTACTATAATTATAGTTGTACCTCTTTTAGTTTAGTCGATGGATCAACATCATGGCACACGGGTGTAACCCATAAGTGCTCTGTTCTCCTCCTAACTCAAACCTGAGTCTGGAGAAACTCAGCTCAGTGCATGAACTCCGTAGCTCCGGCGAGGATCCTGAAATACTTTGGCTAGATTTGTAACTCAAAGTTTTGCCCGGGCAGCGCCGTTAGGCTACTCTTTTTCGATTTCCAACTGCCAAGGGATGTTTTACATGCGCAACAATACACACAGGCATCCGATCTCACTACCCAGAGACCAGTGGAAATTTTATTGCTAGAAGTCCAACTCAAAATAACAATTCAAACTGTCATTATAAATAATTCATAGGTGTAAAACCTTTTAGATTTCGGCATGGGAGACATCCTCCACAAAATCAATCACCATGTGCTTGACCAATTAGCAGGTAGTTACCACAGACCAATCAAGCTTGTAACGAATATGGATTATGTTCCACAGAAGCATAAGTCTTTGCCTCGCTGGAATAATAAATAAGCTGATTGGGATAGATTTGCCATACTAACAGACAAATATTGTGAAAACATAAATACACAACATGACAACATGAAACAAATGGTGGAAAGTCTAAACAAAGTAATAATATAGGCGACAAATGAGTTCATTCCAAGAGGAGCGAGGAAAAATTACAAACCATACTTTACTTAAGAACTACACATTTTGGAGAACAAAGTTGAAGATGCCAGGAAGACAGCAGAGAGAGAACAAACAACTTAAGCGAACATCTCTCTCAAAGCCATCTCAGCAAAATATAAAAGAACAGTAAATCAAACAACAAGAGATTGTTGGAGGGAAAAAACAGAAAACCTGAACTTTGACAGGGATGGAAACAAACTATGAAAACTAGTGAAAGCCATGAACAATGAAGGACCTAGAAACAAAAAAATAACAAACAATTAAATGGCTTGCTTACAGGAAAAAAGGCTGCAATTGCTCTAATGGAACACTATGCCAGTGCAAACCACATTGATATTACAACCGAACAGAAGAAAGCAATCAAAGATAAACAGATACATCATAGTAATACAGAGACAGCAGCAGAATATATGATGGCAAATCTAAAAATGGAAGAAATGGAACAGGCAATGAATACCCTAAAAAAGAAGAAATCCCCAGGAAAGGATGGAATCACAAATGAAATGTTGATCGGACTAGGCACTAAAGCAAAAAAGAAACCATTAGCACTCCTAAATTACAGCTGGAAGAGAGGAATAGTCCCACAGGCATGGAAGGAAGCTATACTAATACCAGTCCCAAAGAAAGGAAAAGACCTGGAAGAACCAAATGGCTATCGACCTATCAGTCTACTTAGCTGTGTAAGAAAATTAATGGAATGCATTATCAACGGCAGGCTAACATGGCATCTAGAAGAAAACCAACTCTTAACACCACACATATAGGATTCAGAAAGTACAGTTCCACTGAAGATCAAATAACCTATATAGCTAAGTAAATAGAGGATGCCTCCCAAGAGAAAAAACACACTTGCGGTCTGGATAGATTTAGAAAAAGCATTTGACAAAGTATGGAAGGAAGGACTGAATGTAAAACTGCAAAAATTGCATATTTGTGGGAAAATGTACAAATGGATTAGTCACTACCTTGAGAACAGAACTGCCAAGACAAAAGTACAAGGACAAACCAGCAAAGAGATGCTGTTTTAGCAAGGTGTCCCCCAAGGAGGAGTTCTTTCCGGCCAGAGTACACACATCCTCCATTGCAGATGACCTAGCCATATGGACATCTGAAGAATATATTAGTACAGCTAACAGCAGAATACAGGAAACCTTATTAGCGCTAGAGGACTGGTCAAAATCATGGCTAGTGAAGATAAGTGAGGAGAAAACAACATGCACAGAGTTCTCCCTCTCAAATAAAACTCAGCACCCTAAGCTGGTATTGGATGGAAAATTATTGTGCCATGAAGAAAATCCAAGCTATCTTGGAGTTAACTTTGATCGTCGCCTGACATGGGAGACACAGGTTGAAAAAAAAAATCGAACAAGAGCAAGGAAAAGAATGGCAATCATGAAAAAGCTTGCTGGTACAATGTGGGGAGCAAATGAGAAAGTTCTCAAAAAGTTATATACTGGACAGGTGAGGCCAGTACTGGCATATGGCATCGCAGCTTGGGCAACAGCAGCTAAGTAAAATTTGAATAAATTAAGTAGATTGATTTATTTGGTTGTTTAGGGATGTGATTTTTAAAGATTGAGCACAATCCACTACTGGCAATGCTGATCCAATTCTGGTACGAACCTAAGGCCTTGTATATGTCAAATTGGAAGCACTTATCCAATCTGACATGGACAAAGCCTTAGGTTTGTTTGTACCGGAATACAGTCAGTGTTGCCAGCAGTGGGTTGTGCTCAGTCTTTAAAATAAGGAGAGTCCAAAATCAAGGAATGCAGATCATAACTGGAAGCCTGAAGACAACACCTATTAACGAACTAGAAAAGATCACTTGTTTACAACCAATACAGGATAGAAGAGATAGTAGAGCCCAGCAAGAAGCAGAAAAATTTAGAAGATTGATTGACCATCCCATATATAAAAGGTTTAATGGTTTTGGAAAGAAAAGACTGAAGCATAACAACTTTGTAGAAAATGCAAAACAAAAGATTAGGACAGATCCTATACTTAACATATCAACAGTCAAACCCATTTACAATGCACACAAGCTCCCAGCTTGTAGACAGCAGCAACTGCCTGAGATGATAGAAAACATTCCTGGTATTGAGAAAAAGATCACTCAGAATGAAACAGAAAGAAGAAAAATAACCCTCAACTACATAAAGTAACATTACCTTGGTAGCAATTGGACCTATGCATATACAGATTGATCAGCCAAAAATTCAGTAAAAAATGGAGGATTAGGAATTTTCCTAAATTTAAAAAAAAATAGAGTGAAAAAATCACAGTCATTGGCAACTGGAAAATTTTCAAGTAACTTCAAAGCAGAGGTAGAAGCGTTGAAAACTGCAGCAGACAGAGGAAAATAAAGAGAAGTAATTAACTATCTTAACAGATGCAAAGTCAGCTGTCTCAATACTGAAGAGCAAAAACAGCACACAGCTAGCAGACCTAAGAGCAGCACTCCATGAATTATGTCAGATATAAAAAAAAAGTTGTAATACAGTTGATCCCATCACATTGCAATATACATGGAAATGAAGAGGCTGACAGACTAGCGAAAGAGGACAGACGACTACCTCAGCCTGACATAGACATAACCTATAATGAGGCAAATAGGTTTATAAAAAGCACTTATAGAACCGAATGGAAATCAGAGCATCCAGGCCACCAGAAAGATGATGCATATTACAAACACGACTGAAGTGAACAAGTAGCAATCTTCAAACTCCGCACAGGACATAACAGGCTGAAATACCACTTGTTCAATAAACTAAAGATAGGAGATACCAATGAATGTAATTGTGGAACTGGTAGAATGACAGCTAAACATTTGCTGCAGGAGTGCCCATTATATGCAGAACAGAGAAAGATATTTTGGCCCACTCCTGCTTCATTTGAGGACAAGCTCTATGGAGATATCAACAAGCTCAAGTTGACTGCAGCTTACTTTAACTACATTCAGGTTGACATCTAAAGGTGCACAAAGAAGTATTTAGACTGCCCCACTTCATACCACAGGTATGTCGGTAGCAAAAGTTTCCCAGTGACATGAAATGGAATATTGCTTTGCTAGCAAATCCATGGGCCGGCTTCGTGGCTTAGAGGTTATGACTTTTCTCCGTAATCTCGTATACTCTCGTCAGGTAACGTGATGACGGTTCAAATCAGCAGTGGTTCGAATCGCATCGGAACTTACGGGGTATGTGAGCCGGCCGCTCAGAAAGCAATGGCAAACTACTGAGCGTAATCTTGCCAAGAGATCAACATACAGCTGAAAGATGCTGGTGTTGACAGCTAAGTCCTGTAAAATGATATGCTAAAAAAAAAAAAAAAGCAAATCCATGACGTGGAAAGTCTGAATCAAAAGCTCATTGTGTGGGCGTCATCAAAGGTGGAAAAAGTGTATCAGTGGCATGAAATGGAATATTGCTTGGATAGCAAATCCATTACGTGGGAAATTCCGCATCTGCAGACTGCATTCTTCTGGTTTCCGGAGGTGCAGCCTGTGGTGAACAGAAGGCCCAATATACGGAAGTGAGGCTAAGCAGCCATGTGCAGGACGTGACGATTCCTTGGGTGAGCCCAGTGCCAGAGCATGCGCTATGTGTCGGCTCTGCAATTATGGAAGCCTCCTTGGGGGTGGGGGGGGGGGGTGGGAAGAGAAAGAGAATACCCATGGTCTGCCCCTGCCATCCCTTGATAGCTGACCGGGATGTCTTCGGCTGTTCTAAATGGGCCAGCTGGGATAGGGGATAACACCGAAACAGTGAGAGTCAAATGTCCTACGAAACACCTGAGAAGGTAATCCCAATCAACAAATGCTCGCAGAACATTGCGCCAGAACACAGCTCTGCTGAAAACGGGCACAAGGCAATCACGTCCAAAAATCTCTCCAAATGAACACAGAAGAAGAAGAAACCTTTTAGATGTGGTGTTTGTGGTTCTCATTTTATTTAAGTTGGTATCAGATATACCACAGATGTGAAAACCAGTGCAGCTGTGATGATTCTGGTGCTTCTTCAGTTAGTTAGTTAGTTAGTTCTTCAGTAAATCTGGCAATCTGAAAGTCACATGGAACACAGTTAGGTGTTGTAATTATGTTGCATATTTACCCACGCAGACCATCTTGATAACATCACAGAGCTGCTTTTCAGGTTTTCATGAATATGGTACATCAGTTATTCAAGCTTGTAATTGTTTGATGATTCTCGAGGGAACTATTTTATCTAAACTGAAAATCTGAAATGCTTCAGGAAAATGATTAATTAAATGAAGTCAATATGATGTGTATTGTGCATATATTATTTGAGCTGGCAATCTGAAGTGCTGCAGAAGAACACACACAGAGAAAACAAACCCAACAGAATGGATGGTAGTTATACAGCTTTTACGCAAGCTTGCCATCTGATGTGCCACATAAAAATATGAGGATCATCATCACCAGTATTGAACACTTCAGCCCATGGGCTGATCATGAAGCTTCCTGATGAATGCCATTCTATATGTATCTGACTTCTGCTACTTTCTTTTATTATGTGTATGTCTGCATGAGAGAGATCAAAGAGATTCCAGGAATACTAGTCGGAGGTTATAATATAAATAATATACGCTATGCAGATGACACAGTATTGGTGGCGGATAATTCAACAGACCTACAACAATTATTAGACGTTGTAGTAACAGAGAGTTCAAGGAAAGGACTCTCCTTGAATATCAAGAAAACAGTAACAATGGTAATATGAAAGAAAATGGTGACACCAAAATGTGACATAGAAATAGAAGGGAAAATCCTTAACCAAGTTAATAATTTTAGATACCTAGGGGCATTTATAACATCAGATGGAAGATGTACAACAGAGATTAGGCGCAGAATAGGGCAGGCAAAAGCCGCATTTCAGAAAATGAAGAGTATCTTATGCAATAAGTCACTATCACTGAGTGTAAGAAAGAGAGTGCTGAAATGCTATGTAGAACCAGTTTTGCTGTATGGCAGTGAATCTTGGAATGTAAATGAACAAATTAAGAAGAAATTAGAAGCAACAGAGATGTGGTTCCTGAGACGAATGTTGCGAATTCCTTGGACTGCCAGAGTAACTAACGACGACTGCCTGAAACAGGCTAATGAAACTAGAACATTATATACAACAATAAGACAGAGACAAACAGCTTTCCTCGGTCATGTGATGAGAAGAGAGGCATTGGAGAACATCGTAACAACTGGAAAGATCGAGGGGAAGAGAGGCAGAGGGAGACCAAGAGAAGTGATGCTGGATGGATTGAGACGGTGGCATGGAGGAATATCAGCAGCAGAGTTGATCCAGAAAACCAAACACCGAGATCTATGGAGAGCCATGAACGCCTACGCCAGCCGGCACGGCACTTGATGATGATGATGTCTGCATTGATTCATTTATAAATGGCTCTGATGTTTTTTCACATCTTAGATTGTGATCATGCTAGTTTTTGTGAATGTCAGCATATACTTTTTATCACTTTGCCCATGGTTCACTGTCAGAAGTCGAGTTGGTCCCACTGGCTTTTAATTATGTGTGTAGGTTCAGATCCCTTACACTCCAGATTCCAGAGACAAATTTTTCTAGTATGTTGATTGACAATAAAACAAAGAAAGGTGAAATATTTTGGTCACTTGAAACGTCACAAAAGTTTGGAGAGAACAATAATGGATGGGTATATGCCTGGGAAGAGAGAAGGAGGAAGGCCAAAGAGAAGATGGGTCAAGGATGTGGCTGATGATCTCCAGATGGGTGTATCGGACATTGGGCATCTTGCTTATGATCGAAAGGTTTTCCAGAAGGTTGTTATGGGAGCGAGGTTCTGCAAAGGACATGCTACTCAATGAATAACTGAATGCTGATTGAAGAAACAGCCGATGGGTACTCAAGAAATGGCTCGTTGAAAAGATAAATGTAGCTGCTCTTGGTACCCCTAGGAGTCAGAAAGAGGAATGAAGATGTGCAGGATAAACTTGTTGCTTAAGAGCTGCATAGGCAAGTTACTTCTCTGTCTTATCCCCTTCCTGGAAAGATATAAATGTTGCCCCACGAACTTTGATGTAAAATAGTGTACAAACACTTAAGCTATACAAACATTTACATATGGTTAGAAATATTATGGAAGAACTATGAGTTTGAAAAACTACCTCTGTGTTTATTAACTTTTCATGATGATGACGATTTTTCTATTGGTTTTTGATTGATTGATTGATTGATTTAGGAACTGACATCACAGCATTCGGGGCATTCCCATAAGTGCTCCGTCCCCATCCTCAGCAGCCAGCGAAGAGTTCCAACACTAATAGAACCAGTAGCAATCTGATTATATGTCCGTCTCGCCTTTCCTTTGAGCGTCGGCCAGATCCCCTCGTCACCCTCGCTGTCGCATTCTTGCCAGACCATTTGCTCTGAGGTGTGCACGTGCTCCCACAAGGCTGCAACCATGTCTGCCTTGTCACGCATCAATACTCCACCAAGTTTTGCAGAGCCAGCCAATCTGTCTGCTTGTTCATTCCCCAGCACACCGGCATGCCCCGGAGAAAAGATCGAGGCGATGCTTGCCACCCGTAACCTCCGAAGCCACATTAAGTCTTGGATAGCAAATCCATTACATGGATTAATCCATTACCAAGCATCTATTGGTTTTGATATGATAGTGGTATACGAAGAGAGAATGACATATGATCAAATGGCAAGTACACCATGTTGGAAATAACATGTACTGAACTTTCAAGGATCCACAGGTCTCACTCCTCGGTGGGGACGCATTGCACATTCAGCTTGAATTTTATATATTAACGAAAACATATATAATTGAGTGGTTCTAATTTAAGTTCACCTCATTTAATCTCTCTCTCTCTCTCTCTCTCTCTCTCTCTCTCTCTCTCTCTCTCTCTCTCTCTCTCTCTCTGCTTGTCTGAAGGGCACATTTCAGATGTCGCACATTCTTGTCAAACATCACAGGCCTTCTCTTCCCTTAAATCCTGTCTATCCTCCTGCAAACATGACCATGCAGTCAAGGTGAGCTCATGATATTTCTCCCTCCAAATTGCTTTACACCAATCATGGTAGGCATTCAAAGTGTTGGTCCAAATAATCAACGTTATTTTGGATGCTATCAATAGACTGCTTACCCTAAGGAATTTCTCCTGAGTAGTCTCCAATGTGCATGCCCCCTCCCATGCAGGACAAATCTAATTTTCTATCCTATACATGAATAGGCCAAGCACTGTCGTGGCTTTGATCATGTTAGATTTGTCCTAATTATCACATACAACAACGAGAAAACAGTTTTTATAGTGACACCGTAAAGGCTAGAGCTGAAACAATAAGTAACAAAGAAAATCAACAAGCTTGAAGTTTGGAAGAGTGAACAGAAACAGAAAACTAACACAAGCCTTAAGAGCAGAAGACAAATGATAACATTTATGTTGGTATTACCTGAGTTTATAGCTGAGAATCCGATTGCAAGACTACTGAAGTAGGGCAACATGAGATGGTAATGTCTCTCCAGAAGGCATCCCATCCCGGGTATGCTGTACATGATTGCATCTAAGGTTTTGTCGGCAATGCCGTAGTTTAAATACTATCTCCGATTTTTAGCCTTTCATCCCCTTTTCACTTTGGATAATTACCTGGACGCCTTATGACCATCTTTCTTTAACTCCTCCCCTACTTTCACTATGGATTGTTGTTTCACCTGTCAATAAGTTTTGATAAACGCTACTTCATGCTCTGAAACATGCTTCAACCTCTGCTCGGAGATGTGATTAACATTATGCCATACATGCATTACAATCTGCTGTTACACCGTTTCCATGTTTGTATGCAGTTATAGATGTTATGCAGTTATAGATGTTTGGCATGTGGTCTCGTATAACCAGTTTCGTAAGTTCACAAGTTTGTCTGTCTGAACGTCTTATCTTAGTCTGGATATTCTGTGACGTGTTAACCGACGAGTAAGAATGTGACAACCCACTGTTCCCTTCCTCTGCTGTAGTGGTGGTCACAAACTAAGATTATCCCACCTTGATAAAAAGCTCTACTGACTCAAAATTGCGCCATTGCGTCATTGGTAATGCTGAGCAGCGTGATGAAGTTTTGTTTTTGTACCTTTTAATTCCTTTTGTGTTTTGTTCTTTTCTCGTGGAATGAGAAATACATTCTGATGTTGCCGAGGCTTTTTGTCGCAGAGTTCCTCAATTTAAGTATGTTCAGCATGAAGCCTATGACAAAGCGTCCGCAACACCCGAGAATGCATTTAAGTGCTCTCGTTCCACAACAGCCTACGCGGTTTTGTTCCTAATATTCCTTGTGGCAGTGGGTTATCCTGTGAGTCCATAGCGACATCCCATTTCCATCATCCCAGGACAAATCGTGTGTATATTTGGTCCTGGTTTTGTGTTGGATTTCCGTGCTCTTGCTCGGTAATGTCCTGTCCGCTGGAGGTTTTTCTTTTTCCCAGCTGGGAAATTCCCAAATGCTTGGTAACAGGATTCTCCTACGCCATTGAGCGACTGTCATTGTCCACTCTATCACTTGCTCCATCAGCAGAAGGAGTGCCACCAGTATTTCCTTAAGTGAATTGGTCGCATGAGATGAGATGAATAACATATGTTGCATGATGTGATGCCACACATAAACACTGCATCTTCTCAGGTGCTTACTGCTGAGTTATATATGATATAACGTGAATCTTTGAAATCAAAGATCAAATCAAAGGTAAATCCACGATGCCGAATATCAAGGTGAACGGTCATAGGCAAAGTGTTGTGGACAAATTCACCTATCTTGGTAGCACTGTGTCACAAGCTGCCACAATTGACGACGAAGTGAATGCAAGAATCTCCAAGGCCAACGCAGCCTTTGACAGACTGTACAAGAATGTATGGGACAGAAATTAAATAAGCCTGCAAACAAAGCTGAAAGTCTACAAAGCAGTTGTATTAATATTATCCACACTGCTATATGCTTGTGAAACCTGGACTGTTTATCAGCGACACGCTAGGAACTTAAACCACTTCCACACAGTCTGCCTTAGGATGCTTTTGAAGATTAAATGGCAAGACAAGAACCCAGACACTGAAGTTCTAGAAAGAGCGTCCATGCCCAGTATCCACACTCTACTAATGAAAAATCAGATTCGATGGGCTGGTCACTTAACTCGTATGCCAGATCGCAAACTTCATAAACAAATTTTTTACGGCGAGCTGCGTTGTGGTAAAGGCGACCAGAGGAAACGCTTTAAAGACACTCTGAAAATCTCACTTAAAGCTTTTGGAATTCATCCTGACACCTGGGAGACTGCTGCTAAAGACTTAAATTCGTGGCGCACATCATTACATAAGGGTGCAGTCACTTGTGAAGCAACCAGGACTGCAAGAGCTGTGAAGAAAAGGCTGGACAGAAAACCCACTGCGGGAGATCCTCCTCCTGGAACGTCAAGCATTCTTTGTCCACGTTGTCAAAGAACATTTCGAGCCAAAATAGGCATTATCAGCCATCTTAGAACTCATGGCTCCATACTTTCAACCCCACTGGATGAAATGAATGGTCATCATCATTCTTGATGGACAAACAACTTGACGTGAATAGATGAACATTTTTTGAAAAAAAAATGCACACCACACATTGTCACTGATACTAGTCAAATGTGGAGCACTTTTATCCCAACTGTAATCGCAGGTTACTATTAAGTCTTTCTATCTGCACAACACTGGTTTTAAACACCTAATGGCTTCAAGCTTCAGTAATCAAGTGATGTATTCTTTGTTGAATATAATATATGAAACATCTTTGTGTTATTAACTGTATGGCCGCAATGTAATGTGTTGAAAGATGAGTGACGTTGATCATCTGTGGCTTATTGACAGCTGAGGATTGTTTAATTGGTATTTATTTGTTACTGGGTCTTTTGTTGTTCATGCTGTTATTAACCCCCTTCAATTTTTTTTCTTCTATTTGAATCTAGAAAATCACAAACAGCCAAATACATGCTGAGATTGATTGCTGCGTTCTGTAACGGACATAGTTCTAACTATCCCTGTCTAAGTTCTGTTCTACGTTCTGTAACAGACATAGTTCTAACTATCCCTGTCTAAGTTCTGTTCTAGGTTCTGGAACGGACATAGTTCTAACTATCCCTGTCTAAGTTCTGTTCTACGTTCTGTAACAGACAGTTCTAACTATCCCTGTCTAAGTTCTGTTCTACGTTCTGTAACAGACATAGTTCTAACTATCCCTGTCTAAGTTCTGTTCTACGTTCTGGAACGGACATAGTTCTAACTATCCCTGTCTAAGTTCTGTAACGGACATAGTTCTAACTATCCCTGTCTAAGTTCTGTAACGGACATAGTTCTAACTATCCCTGTCTAAGTTCTGTTCTACGTTCTGTAACGGACATAGTTCTAACTATCCCTGTCTAAGTTCTGTTCTACGTTCTGTAACGGACATAGTTCTAACTATCCCTGTCTAAGTTCTGTTCTACGTTCTGTAACGGACATAGTTCTAACTATCCCTGTCTAAGTTCAGGTTTTCTAACCAATTATTTCCTTAGTAAATTGAAGCCACAAACAATACGATGCACGATTTATTACCCGGTGTAGATTTATTTTGGCCGGTCTCCCTGGCCGAGGAATTAGCAGCTTTCTCTGGAACCCCGAATACTCTCGTGGTTGACGTGAGCCCACGAGAATTGGAAGCGGTTCGAGTCGTGCCAGTGACTTGTGAGAGTATGGGCCCGGTCGCTCAGAAAGTCGTGGCGTGCTGATGAGCGTAATCTAGCATAGGAATCAACATACAGCTGAAAGATGCCGGTGTTGACCACAATATCCTGAAACAGGATGGAAACGCGGAATAAAATAGATTTATTTTTTAGTGCTCACTCCCTTTGAACTCAAGTGTAGTCCATACACGCTTTAAAAAATATTTTAATTGTGTTTTATTGGTGTTATGGAGCAGTTCTCGTGATATTCATGAAGAAAAGTGGTGTAGTTATCATTATTCAGTAAATTTCATTGGATTATCATCAGCGATTCAGATGTAGTGCCTTGGTAAGTGGAAATTTCACGTAATTGTCACCCCTGTCTTCATTTAAAAAAAAAAAACAACATCTGCTAATATTATTGTTATTATATTTCTAACCTATAGTAATAGTAGCAATACCAACGTGTTCCTTGTGCAATCGTCTTTAATTTGATATATAATACAATATATCTGCTACTATTTTAACAATTTTTACTACATTATTCTGACACACCCCTACTTCTCATTTTCTGACATCAATTTCTATTTGGTCCAAACTCACTTTTTGTTTGGCACTGAATCAGTTAAATGGAACCCTTGTCGACCAAAATCATTTTCTCCCGTTCTGTATATTGTATATGTTGGACGCTCCTGCGGCAAATGTTTACTTAGCAGTCATTTTCCTAATTCCACAGCTAGACCAATAGGGATAAAATTAATAAAAAATTAATAGGATTAAAATTATAAAATGATACGATAGGATAAAATTAATACAAAATGGGAATCTGTAAAACCCAGTATACAGGTTTATAAATACTGCCTTGTCAGTGAAGGTAAATAAGAAAAAGTAATTATGGATAATCGATGAAATCTTGAGCATAATGACTCAACGAAAGAAAGCAAAGAAACTCTAGTTCTAGAGTATCTGTTAATGGGCAGAGAAATGCGTCACACGTGCTGAGTTACCAAAGAAGAATGGTTGCAGAAAAAAAAAATGAAAAGAAATAGAGGATCTAGAAATAAAACACAACTCGAAAGAATTGCACGAAAATATAAAAAGATTTGATTTATTTGGTTGTTTTGGGATTTGAGGTTTAAAGATTGAGTTACAACCCACAACTGGCAACGCTGATCGTATTCAGGCACGAACCTTAAGGCAATGCTAACCTTAAAAAATTTAATTCCATAATACTTAATTTCTATGTTCTTTTATGGGATAGGGTTTGATATTAAAGACTGCTGATCGATAAAATATTGTCAAATTGACTTTGCACTTAACGATTGCTATGGAAACCAAGATAAACAGCGGCCATCTTGAATTTCTTAATGTACCTCTAAAACATTTATTTTTTTAATGTACAGGCTAAATTCTTTGTTTTATGTGTAAATAAATAGACCCTTTACAAGTTTAGTAGAAAATTTTAATGATATCTCTTTGCAGTTTTTTTTTTTTTTTCAAAATGTGAAAATGGTAATGACATTTTTCATGACATTTTGTTTTTTTAGTATAGCACAAAAACTAAAATGTAATTTTCAAGATTAATCTACTCACAATGTACGTGATATAATAAAGAATATCTCTGCAAAGTTTGAGCGAAATCTAACGAATAGTTTTTAAAACAATTGTACTTATGTATAAAAAAAACTGGCGAAATGAGAAAACGGGGAAAAACTAATTATTTTTTTGTTTTTTATTACTAATGCACTCTTTTACAGAGAAAAAAAGTGTAAAACTGGACCTTGAGTGTTAAAATTGTCCTGCTGAATATGCAGGACCTCCCTCCAGAGCATGCAGCTCACCTTGTCTCTTTAATTTGGCCGCTCGTACAGTGTCGCGTCTTTTAGTTTGTTTGTCCTTCTTGTACTTCAGACTATTTCTTACTTGCTTCTGCATCCTAAATGTTCCTAGTCTCTGCATATGCAGGCCTGTAGAAGGTCCATAAAACTGGGCAGTGTCTTGGGCAGCAGCAGCTCCAAAGTTGAACTCTCTTGCTGCAGTTACAACTGCAAACTGAACGCGCTTGCAAGAGGCAAAGTTGTCTTTAGTGCATCGAGCCCATATCAAGCTGTGTAAACACTTATTTGAATTCTGAGTTTGTGCTGACACACATCTACTAAGTAGTTTAGTTTAGTTTGCGCAGTGCTGTTCCAAGGCGTTTACTGACATGGTTGATACACTCCTCTTTGTCTATCTGAATGTCATCCCCATATGGTTTGATCTTGGTAAGTTCCGCAAATGTTTTGGTGTCACCATCAGAAAGTATTGACGTGTATCGAAGTTTATGATGGGCTACAGACCGTCGCCACAGCACCCTTCACCTCCATCATTCCAGCAGATCCTTTGAAATTGTTGTCACAGTTTAGAAGATGTTCTGCCTTCCATGCTACAAATTCATCTAGTTTGTCCCTGGAAAGTCTTACCAGTGGTTTCACACACCTGGCAATATGTGGACATAACATGGGCATCTATGCAAGGTCCTGTAAGAACATCCACTGCACAGCCAACTCCAATGTGGGATGTGTGGCCTCTAGTCAGCCAAGTGCCATCAAAGCTGACACTAATATCTAGCACATCATTGTCATGTAGAGTTATGCCTGACTGTTGTGCATGAGCCTGTCGAACATACTTTACGGTTTGAGAGAAAACAGTGTCCTCCAGATCTTCTATCTTTGAATATAGTTTATCGCTCGAGTTTCGCTCTCGTCTGAGCTCGTCAGTGGTGAATATCCCTGACTGGACCCGGGATCGAACTCCGGATCGCTGTCATGTGAGGCGGGTGTGCAAGTACTGACCATGCGACTCACGCTGGACGCGACCAATTATCATACTAGAATATCACAACGTCACCCATTGTAGGCTGTAGCTCAAAACTTGCCCGATCGCCCCGACTGACATCCGTCAATCCATGTGGCCCGGAATAATCAGGTCTTCTCCATCTGACAAGGCACACCAAACGCCTAAAATCCAGCGAGAAATAATCAAATTGATAGAAAGATTTACAAAGAAAAAAAAATAATATAACACAACATGGTTGTATCAGAGGGAAAAAAAAATTGAGAAATTATAATTGATAATACCGACATAATACAAAGATTGACGGAGTACACAGATTTATTCTGGGACAGCAGGGTCAATAAACCAACAGTGTATAATACTCAAAATGGACCAAACATATTAAAGGCTGAAATAGAGAAAGCTAATAAAAATATGAAAGAAGGAAAGGCTGCAGGTCCTGACAAGATAACAATAGAGATGATAAAATTCATATCCAGCTTTGGCATTGAAACTATCACATAATTATGTAATGATATAAATAATACTGGGTACATCCCCAGTGATTTGAAAACATCCATTTTCATCACACTACCGAAGAAACCAAGAGCTGTTGATTGCGATGATTACAGAACTATTAGCTTAATGAACCATATAACTAAGATACTACTCCAGGCCATACAAGAAAGAATTCAAAATAAAATAGATGAGGAAGTAGCAGAAGAACAATTTGGGTTCCGCATAAACAGCGGCACCAGAGAAGCAATTATCTGTTTGAGGATGTTAATTGAAAAATATATAGAAGTTCAAAAAAGTATATATGTTTGTTTTATAGACTACAAAATAGCTTTTGATAGAGTACAACATGAACGACTAATTACGCGCCTTCAAGATATAGGGGTAGACGGAAAGGACATCAGACTTATTTATAACCTGTACTTGGAACAAGGCACGCTTCGTGGCGAAGGCGTTACGGACGTGGTTAGTGATCCCACATACGCGCGTTCGAAATACATCTGCACGCGATTTGGCAGCAGACCGCGTTGCGTTGCTTTTTTTACGAAATTGTTTGGGTGCCGGTCGTTCAGAAAGCAATGGCAAACTACTAAACGTAAACTTGCCAAGAGATCACAACAGCAAAAGATGTTGGTGTTGACTGCAACGTCCTGTAAAGGATATGCAACAAACTTAAATGGGAACAAGAGGCGTCCATTAGATGCGGAAATTATTATTCGTAGCCCATAGAAATAACAAGAGGAGTATGGCAGAGATGCGTGTTGTCCTCAAGCCTCTTCAACCTATACACAGAAAGAATGTTTAAACAAGTCGAACTGCCTGGACTTAACATCTTAGAAGAATCATAAACAATCTTAGGTATGCTAACGATCCCGTGTTACTAGCAGAAAGCGAACAAGACTTACAAAACCTAGTGAAAAAATAGTAAACAGGCATAATGCAGAATGTGGTTTTGATATTAACATTTAAAAGAGAATGAAAGTTATGATAATTAGCAGTGGAAAGGAAAGGTCATCAACGAACATCACAGTAAACGGGGAGATACTAGAACAAGTAACACGTTTCTGCTATCTTGGACGTGTAATAAGAGATGGTGGCAGAAGTGAAATAGAAATCATAAAGAGAATAGGAATGGCCCAAAATGCTTTCAGCAGCATGAAATCAGTATTAACATCTAGAGAGGTATACACAAAGCATTAAAAATTAGAATTGTCAAATGCTATGTATATTCAAAACTATTGTATGGCGCGGAAGCCTGGACATTGAACAAGTAACTGGAAAGTCAAATAGATGCCCGGGAGATGTGGATTTATAGACGAATATGTCGTATTTCATGGAAACAAAAACAATCAAATACAGAGGTTCTAGAAAAACTGGGAATGGAAAGAAAGTTGATGAAAGAAATAAAAAAGAAGCAAGTGAAATATTTCGTCCACGTTAATAGACATACTACTAGACATAATCTATATATATATAAGACGATGTATGTATTGTGTCTGTAGGGATGTATTTGATGCGTTTGATAACGGTCCATCCGATTGAGATGAAATTTTCTACATGTATTCTTTTCATTCCCGTGCAGCCAACTGTCATATTTTGTTAGTGTACAATCAGCTATTTACTTACTAAAATTTAACGGAGTGACTATTCGCAATTCCATTGCGAATAGAAAAAATTATATTTGCAATGGAATTAGGTCACGTGATTATTCCTATGCGTGTATCCATATTACAATATTTTGTTGATCTATTAACGTGTCCTCAATAGCATAGTGGTTAGTGTCTCCGCCTGGTACACGGAAGCTGAAGGATCGATTCCCTGCCGGGGAGGCAACATTTTTTTCCAGGAATTAGGTAACAATACATCAATGCTAGTCTGATGATTTCGCTTTAGGCATGTTTTCTACGGATTTTGTGTATTAGGTGTTGTTTATCTTGCTGCACAAGAACCTGCACACTTGTCTTTCTGTTCTTATCTGTCCTCTACTTTTGTTGTCTTGGGAAAGGCGCTTAGCCATCCGAACACGAGTTCTCTCTCTCTCTCTCTCTCTCTCTCTCTCTCTCTCTCTCTCTCTCTCTCTCTCTCTCTCTTACTCTCTCTCTCTCGCTCTAAGTCTCGATCTCTCTTGAACTCGCCTGGGGACAGAATTATTTGTAGAGATCGTTATTTGTATGTTAGTTAGTTAGTTAGTCGACAGATCATCCTCGTTGCACATCGAACCATTCAGTCCATAAGTGCTCGGATCTCCTCCTCAGCAAATCCCGCAGCGTGTAGCGGCTAACGACGCCAGTTCTGTGTTGGTTAATCAATCTTCTTTGGATACCTGCGTAGTGTTCTTGTTTGGCCACCCCTCTTTTAATTTGCTGCTCTCGCAGTCTGGCCATTGTTGTAGATTCACAGTCATCACTTGGTTCTCGCAAAAGTCTCACTTCTCGTAGAGCATTCAGAATGTCAGCCTGGTCCATGGCACGTCCGCCCTCCACAGTAGCCTCACCTGCGAGCTTGTCAGCCCACTCATTTCCTTGTACTCCCGCATGCCTTGGCACGAAGATGAAACTAATCTTTGCCAGCCGAGACCGCTTCAGAGGCAGCAACCATTCTTTTCGGATCGACCCCTCCTCTATCCTCTTGATCATGTTCATTGAGTCGCTAAGGAAACATGCCCTAGTGAATGTCTGTGTCTCGAGCCATGTTATTGCTTTACTTACTGCCATGACTTCCATGGTCAGGCTACTTGTGGTTTCAGTGAAAGCACAAGAGTCCTCCTTCACAATTCTCCCTCCGGCCCGAGCTGTAAAGGCCCATGAGCTTCTCACATGTCGGACGACCGACCCATCTGTGTAGATGATCGCGTCACCGTCTAGCGAATTCTCGAAAATCAACGCTTGTACTTCAGCCTCAACAGCAGCCGGATTTTCTTGTCTGCATTTTCTACCTAGTTGGATGCAAACTGAAAAGGATGTGCAGAAGTCTGTTGGCACTTGCACCCACTCCTCGCCAGGTTCTAAGTCCTCAAGTGAACACACCTGTTGAAGAATGTCTTCGGCTTGACCCATCCACGACCGTCCTCTTTTTAACCTGCTGCCCTTCACCTTCCTAATTTCACTATGCAGTGGATGTTGTGTGTTTGCGTTAATTCTGAGGTAAGCGCGTGCCCCGCAAACTTGTATTCTCTCTTCAATGGTTTGAAAATCAAGAAGGTAGCGCATCGCTCTGCATGCTGTATCTCTTGTACATCCAAGAATAATGCGCATAGCTTCATTCTGTATCCTTTCCATCTGCTTATGGCTGAGAGTCAGGATTGCCATTGCATACTCCAAAACAGACATGACCAGCCCCTAGTACAGAAGACATAGATGGCGCTGCTCACAGTTTGCTGCCGCCATCATCCGCATCGCTGCCAAACCCCGCTTGGCCTTTGTTATCACCTGGTCTATGTGCACATTATAAGCAAGGCTTCGATCAAACCGTATCCCCAGGTAATTCATTGCCTGCGCTCTTTCCACCGTCTCTGAACACAGCATTACAGTTGGTGTTGGATTGTTGACAATATGATTATTCAACGAGAACCAAGTCACTGTTGCCTTTGTTGGGTTGACCATTGCCCCAGCTTCATCACACCAAGTACTTTATGCGATTGAGTTCGGTTTGTAGTTCCACAGCAACCTCCTCTCTATCCTTACCCCGACGATACACTAAAACATCATCGGCATATGACAATGTCCTGCCAGGTCCAGTGATCTGCTCACTGGTGATTCTCACTGTGTAGGCGTTGAACAGTACCGGAGATAATGGTGATCCCTGTGATAGGCCAGGATATATTGTTGTTGGTTCCGAAGTCCAACTGCCACATCTAAAAACTACTTTCCGTTGGAAGAGGGCTGCAGCGATCCAACTAAGGAGGAATGGACTTACGTTTAGTTCAAGAAGCTGAAACATTAAAAAATCCAGTGGTACTCTGTTGTATGCGTCCTCAAGATCAATCGCTGCAGCAACGGTTTCAGTGCCTGAGTGGAAACCTTCATAGACATCATGGGCAAAGACTGCTGCATTGGTCCAGGTTTCTCTTTTTGGACGGTACCCACCCAGGGTAGGTGGGAAAACACCTTGCCTCTCTAGTTGGCTTGATATTTTCCTGGCAATTACCTTCTCCAGCAGCTTGCCTATTGTATTCTGCATGGTTATAATTCGATATCCCTGAATTTTTTTGTGGTCTTTGTCAGGCTTCGGCAAGGGAATCAGATAGCTGTGTAACCATTCCTCCTTGATGCTAGCACTCCCTATACTGTTGTTGTACATGTCTGCTAGTTTCTCTAGCTCATTGTCGGTACACCTATTTATGTCGTCATATCTTATGCCATCAGGACCTGGAGCTCTGTTTTTTGATCGTCGAAGCACAGCCTTGATTTCTTTCACTGTCACTGTGTCTTCATCCGAAGTGTTCTGGGCCTTGCATCTGTCTGAGGTGACCTCCTTGGCCAGATTTCGGCCTCCCATGTCTGTCTTGTTGCTCTGCTCAAGGTAGCGTTCAAAGAGGGCTTTGCCCTTGTCCTCGTCAGTCCTCTGCCAGATGAGGTAAGCACCTTGGAAGTCAGAAATGCTCTTATTCTTGACTACACCACTCATGCTTTTATGTAGTCGCCAGAACAATTTCAGTAACTTGTCTGTGCTTACTCTTTGACACACCTCTGCCCATTTTTCGCTTTTAACCACCTTGACCAGTTTTTTGAAATAGCTTACTTTTGTGTGCATCTCTCTTTCTAACTGCAAGCAGGGACTAGGATGACCAGCTCTGTTCCTCTTGGCATTTTGCCATCTCCTTACAGCACTACGCTTATCCACCCAAGCCTTCTCCACCTCGAAACTCCACCACGGTGGCTGCTCCCAGCTTTTTTTCCTGTCCTGAAACGTTCTACGCTTGTCACGTCTTATTTTACTCACCACATCTTGCCCTGTACTGTCATACTGGAACGTCTTTACCTTTAGCTTGTGCTGCCTGGTTCTGCCTTTCTCCACCAATATGCTGCAAGGGTGGTGGTCGCTGCCATGGTGTCCTAGGACACCCCATCTACACACTGTAGTGAGTGAAGGTGAAACTAGCGCCAGATCAATAGCACTGTCCTCATCGCCTGGACGGCTTGCTGTCCTGGTGACACAGCCACTGTTGATACAAACCAGGTCGATGGTTTCCAGTGCAGTCTCGAGCTCCTCCTCTTGTGTATTGGAGGAAGTGTTTCCCCATGATCTGCCTTTAGCGTTGAAGTCACCACAGAAAATAACATTTCTCTCGTGGCCTAATATGCCACTTAAGCACTGCCACTTCTGGGCGTCCACACTCGCATTGCGGGCATAAACATTAACCAACACGAATGGTATACTGGAATGAACTCTCAACGCTTGTATTTGTATATCGTCACTGTCCCAACTGGACATGTCTAGCTCTGACGCCACCATGCTGTCACGAACGAGAATCACCGTTCCCAGATGTCGTCTGTTGTAGAAACATTTGAAGCCGGCAATTCGGAGCAGCTGATCGCCCAGTCTCGTCTCCTGGAGTGCTACAATGTCGTTCCTGTAAACTAGGGTTTCTAAAATAGAGCCTCGTTGTTTTACACTGGCACAGTTCCAATATAGAATACGGATGTTCCTGAGTCCTAGACGGTGACACTTGAGTCTAAAACGTCTCAAACCACCGCGCTTACCTTGCTTCTTTCTCCCTGCGCGGCTACCACGCCGCTTCGTTATGTTGACTGCTGACAAGTTATGTTGACTCGGAAAACACACGTTGTTCCGCCATGTTGAAAAAAACACAGACTGCTGAGAACCAAACACGCTGCTGAAAATTCACTCAAGGATGGCTTCGCTCGATGCACGAACTCCGTAGCACCCGCGCAGATCTTGAGTAGAAACTCCTGGTTTTACATCCTGGCACACCAATTACACGCAAGAGATGAATAAATCCATCCCCTACGCGAAAAAGTTAACGAACACAAAACAACACGACCGCCCGTCGCCATCTTGAAACCGGAAGTCCCGTTATTTGTATTGGGGATACCTGTTCTGAAAAATTATTCTTGATATTTAAACAGGACTAACGTAATGTAAAAATAAAACCGGATGACAATAGAACGGACAGAAGTAAGAAGAAGAGTGATTCATTAAAAAATACGGAGAATTCGGCAGAATTAAACTCGGAACAGTGAACATTCCTATTTAAATTAACCACCTTCTTAGACTTCTTAATGGCCCAAACTAAAATTGACTAGTGAGCAGACGCTGTGACATGTTTGTTACTTTCCGCAATTCGATTGCGAATATAATTTTTTTCTATTCGCAATTCCATTGCAAATAGAGCCTCCCAAAATTTAATATTTAAATTTACATTATCATTTATATATAGCGAGGGGACTTAACTTAAGAAAAGTTATTTCAAGGGGCATAAATGTTAATATCATTGCTATATATTTTATATATAGATTGTTGCATTGTTTTCAAAGATTTATAAACTCTTTGTCTACAGTTATTTACAGGCATCAATCAATCAATCATGTGCCATGCCGGAAAGCGTGGGTGGTCATGACTCGCCATTTCACTCGATCACCAGTGTCGTGGATCAGCTCAGTATTCCTGTCTCGTCCATGCCATGTGGCCAAGCCATCCAGGTATTTTCCTCTCGGTCTTCCTCTTGGTCTGTTCCCTTCGATCTTGCCAATTGTCACTAAGTTCTCCAATCCATTTCTTCTCATAACATGTCCAAAAAAATTTGACTGTCTACGTCTAATTTCTCTAATCAGTTTACGATGTTCATTTGTCTCCTGTAGTAATTGGTCATTGGTTTTTCTGTCTGTCCATGGTATTCTTTGCATTTTCCTCAGAAACCACATTTCTGCAGCCATCAGATGTTTTTCAGCTTGACTGCTCATTGTCCAAGTTTCACATCCATACAAAAGAACAGGCTCTATGTATCCCCTCAACACTCTTTTTCTCGTTTCAATTGACATCTTTTTATTGGTCAGAATGTTTTTCATCTTGCTAAAGGCTACTTTCGCCATGGCGATTCTTGTTCTAATCTCTTCAAGGCATCTCCCATCAGATGTTATGACTGTTCCAAGATAATTGTACCGATTCACTTGTTGAAGAATATTTCCATTTGCTTGTATATTACATTGTGGCACTTCTTCCTTCCTAGTGACGACCATAACCTGAGTCTTTTTACAATTTAATTCTAACCCCAGTTGCTCCCTGTGTACAACAACCGCATCTACTAATTGTTGCAGGTCCTGCGCATTGTCTGCAATTAATACTGTATCATCTGCATATCTAATGTTATTGATGTTTCGTCCTCCAATGCTGATTCCATTTATATCCTCTACATTTCTGAAAATATTTTCACTGTATAGGGACAAAAGATCTGGAGACATCACACATCCTCGCCTAACGTCTCTCTTAATTGGCTGATACTGTCCCACTTCATTATCAATCCTTATTGCAGCTTGTTGTTTCCAATATATGTTTTTTATAAGTCTAATGTCTTTCCCATCAATTTGTAGATCTGCAAGCATATCCACCATGTTGACATGTCTAACTCTATCAAAAGCCTTTGTATAGTCAATAAAGCAAAGATGTATATCCTTGTTTACTTCTATAGCACGTTCAATAACTGTTCGCAGCATATACACAGCATTTACTGTACCCTTTCCTTCTACAAACCCACATTGTTCTTCTCCTATTTCAGGTTGTATCTTCTTCCTCACTCTTTGCATGATAATTCTTAGCAAAATCTTTGTGATGTGACTCATTATACTAATTGTTCTATGTTGATCACATTCCAAGGTTCCTGATTTCTTTGGGATTGCAATAAATACAGAGTTACATAATTCAGGAGGTATATCTCCTGTATCATATAATGTGTTCATCAGTCTGGTGACTTGCTCTAGTTCAAATTCTTCTAAAGCTTTAATCATTTCTGTTGTGATGTTATCTGCACCGGGGGCCTTGCCAGCTTTCGTATGCTTAAGAACATTTCGAACCTCCATCTCCAAAATTGGCGGTCCTTCATTATTAAATCTAATATCATACTGTTCGTCTCTGTTATCATCATAAAGGTGTTTCACATAATCTGTCCATACATGTAGAATCTGGTCTTTTTCTATTATGATTTTGCCATCTTTAGCTTTTAGACACCCTGTTGATGTACTTGTTCTTTTATTAGTAAGTTCCTGAATTCTTTTGTGCACTAATTTGGTATTTTGACTTTTGTGTTGGTTTTCAATTTCTAAGCACTTTTCCTCAAGCCATGATTCTTTTGCCTCCTTACATAATATTCTGACTTGTCTGTGGATTTCTTCATATTTGACAGAATTATTTTTGTTGAGTCTTCTTGTTTCCATGAGGTGTAAAATTTCTTCAGTCATCCATTTCTTACGACCCACCTTCTTTAATTTTGGAATAGTTGTTTCTGCAGCCACATTGATTGAATTCTTCAACGTTTCCCATTGATCATCCACATCCTGGAATAATATCTCTAGATCAGACAATATTTCAAATCTGTTCTGTACTTCTATGTTGAATTTGTTTTGTATTTCCTTGTCATTACTTAATGTACACAAATCATATTTAGTGTTTCCTGTTATATACTTGACTTTCTTCAACATTATCCTCAATGTTCCTGTGAGTAATCTGTGGTCACTATAACAATCAGCACTGGGAACTGTTTTTGCTAGTGTTAATGCGTTTCTAAATCTTCTGCTAATCAGAATGTAGTCAATCAAGTTTCTAATCCTGCTATCAGAACTCCTCCATGTCCATAATCTTCTAGGGTGTTGCTTGAACCAGGTATTTCCTACAATAATTTCCCGTTCTTTTGCCCACTCTACGAGTCTGTATCCTCTTTCATTTCTCTCTCCTAAACCATAGTTTCCTACTGTGTATCTATCCCCTTGATTTCCTACTTTTGCATTGAAGTCCCCTATTATGATGTTTATTTCTGAATTTTTACATTTCTTTAAGGCAGACTCTATGTCATTATAAAATTCTTCTACACTATCTTCACTGGATTCTCCTGTTGGGGCATATACTTGAACAATATTTATGCTAAAAGGTCTGCCACTTAATTTAACTAGTAGAACTCTGTCCGACACGGCCCAATATCCCTGAACAGATTTTGCTGTTTTCCGGTCCAAAATAATTGCCACTCCTCTATGACGATCTTCACCTCCAGAATAAATAATCTTGAAATCTTCATCTATCTTGATGCCTGCTCCTGTCCATCTCGTTTCGCACATACCTAAAATATTAATTTTTTCCCTTTCAATTTCTTGTTTTATGTTCTCTAATGTTCCGTCGTTGTTTAACGTCCTAACTTTCCAAGTTGCTAATTTTAACTTCTCTGTCCTTGTCTTGCGATGATCAGTCTTTAAGCGAATCATGATATACTAGGTACTTTTAAAGAGGTAGTTTGCCGTTGCTTTCCTCTATGGCAGTGACCTTACTGGTCGGAGACCGCAGCCATTGACTCAAGAAGAGTTCCTCTGCCTGCCGTCGTGAAGCTCGAGGCCATGAACCACAATATCTGTCGGTTGCCCTCAAAATTTCATCCACCACCTGCCTTCCATGGCTTCTTTTGAAAACTTCCAATAAAAGGAACACAAAATAACATCACATAATCCACAGGAAAACACTATTCACAGGGAATCCATAGGAAATCACACGAAATCCAAAGGATAACACTAAATAGCGTCCCTCCGAAAAGTAACGCTTCATTTTGTCGCCATTGTACCGGATTGTACAGGCATATGAGTTACAATAAATAATGGTATAATCTTTAAGGCATTTTCAAAGTTTTCATAAAAATAATGCATCTATTTAAATAGTGAAAATTTTCTAACTCATCTTTTTATGTTTAAAGAAGTTATATACAGTCATGTAGGTAATTAATATAATCAGATTGCTACTGGTACTATAAGTGTTGGAACTCTTCGCTGGCTGCTGAGGATGGGGACGGAGCGATTATGGGAATGCCCCGAATGCTGTGTTGTCGATTCCTAAATCAATCAATCAATCATGTAGGTGATTAAAAGCAGTTTTCATTAAAAATAATGGATGGTGTGTGGAAAGACATTCTTAAGTTAATTTTTGTGTGTTATATGAATTTAATGAGACGCTCCCCGCCAGGAGCTGGGCGAAGCCGCGCCGGGTCAGATAGATAGACAGACAGACAGGCAGATAGTCGGGAACGGGAGCTTATATGACTACTTATATGAATTAAATTAGATGCTCCCCACCAGGGACAGGGTGAGGCCGGGTCAGACAGACAGATAGTCGGGAACGGAAGCTTACATGACTACTTATACGAATTAAATGAGATGCTCCCCACCAGGGACTGGGTGAAGCCGGGCCGGGTCAGACAGATAGTCGGGAACGGGAACGGGAGCTTATATGACTACTTATATGAATTAAATGAGATGCTCCCCACCAGGAGCTTGGCGAAGCCTGGCCGGGTCAGACAGACAGACAGACAGACAAGCAGACAGACAGACAGATAGATCCCCGCTAGGGGCTGGGCGAAGCCGGGTCAACTAGTACCCTTATAAAAACCATACTGGAGTGCAAGGTTGAGGGCAAGCGAGCAAGAGGTAGACAACGATACACGCGGAAACATAGCATCAAGAGATGGACGTGCATCAATCTGACAGAATGTACAGTGAGGGCGAGAGACGGGCAGGGTTGGAGATCCATTATATATATTATATGTGTGTGTGTGTGTGTGTTTTTTTGTTTTTTTTTTTAAATGTAGCGTTACATTCTTTTCCATTCGGGAGAATTCTCCTTTCTCCATTTTCTGTTGAGTTTTCTATCTACCTGTACATGCATGGGCACAGGTGTTACATGTGAAAGTTTCCTCGACATTATTTGGGCCAATTTTCTGCTACTCCCCCCGCCACAAATTTCTCCCTCTCTCTCTCTCTCTCTCGTAGCAAACACACATACACACACACGCACAAACGTGTTTCCTTCAACCTTGTAAGATTCATCATCTTTCTGGTGCTCTGGATGCTCGGACTTGTACTTGGTTTCACCTAAATATCATTATCATCTTCTTCTTCGTCTTCCCTCTTCATTGTGCCAAGTGATGTAGGTCGAGACAGAAACACTGAGCTGATCCACGACTCTGGTGATAGAGTGAGATGGCAAAACATGACCGCCCACGTTTAGCGGCACGGCAGATTGATATGGAGCAGACGGAGATGCTTGCTCTGGATGTTATAGACATCTCTCATTCAACTTCTGATGACCATTGAGCCTTTCCATCTTATACAGGCTAAAGTCATAACCACTGAAACCGAACTTGCACAACACGACACGTGTCGTGATATTTAATTCTCAGAGTCAAGGCCAGACTCTGATTGCGAATAGTACCATTAATACCACTCTTCGCTGGTTGTTGAAGGTAAGTATGAAGCGCTTAGAGGAAATGCCCCGAGTAATGTAATGTTGGTTCTAGATTCAACTCAGCTAAACGTGCTCTTCTTTCCTGTTTCGAGGAAATTTCATGACACATAGTTATGTCCCCCAAAGGTCAGTGTAGCCATCATTGAATGCATTTCTGTCGGGTTTATTTCATCTAGACAGATTCCATCCAAGGTAACGGGCTCTTTCTACTCGTAGTTCTGTAAGTGCTACTTACATTAAAGAAAGCACAGAATAGTAAATAGTAATCTAACAGTGCGGGAGGATAACAAAGCAACTGTAGGCAGTCAGACAAATTGATGTTGGCTATAAACGACAAAGTCAAGTTGAAGAATTCATCCGAGTTTATTTGTATCAAACTTGTAGAACATTGTATAGATGAAATCGTACCCGACTTGTCGACTGGGGCGGTAGATGGAGACTGCCTCTCTAGCCTACGTCAACGCGTGAGCAGCCCTAGATACCTAACTACTGGTGCTCACGCGTGCACAAACCTATTTCTCCTTGTTTTTGCACACCATCCATTAACTCATTAACTCCCTAACAGAGATGGTGCTCTGTTACATTCCTTTCTACCCTCAACAAGACTTTTCCTTGAAAAGTCTTAATCCCTAACCTACTTACCCCCAATGTTATTCTTCCAACCCGCTTGCTCATCTTAAACCAGCCCCCTCTTAACCAGTGAGCTTTAGTTATTACTCTTTCTACTCCTACGAGTCTACATCTCTACTTATATCTTATAGCCAACTGCTATGTTCTGTCACAGTTCTTCGTGAAGTTATACTTCTTCTTCGTTTACCATCAATGCTTCTTCTTCTTCTCAATTGCAGGGTCACAAGCTATTCACTCACACCCCTTTTTAATTTTACTTCTCATACATAACAATATCTAATCCTGACTATAAAAATTCAAAACGAATACTCTTCTAAAATACTTCACTCTCCCTATCATCATCGTCAGCATTACTAATTCCCTATTCAACAAAGTTGAAGCCACTCGTACTAATCACACGATAAGAAGATAAAGAATCGGTGGCCACCGGATAATCAAAGAACAAGAACTCTTTCTCACAAAACCATTCTCACATTTACCCCCCCCCCCATCCCCCATGTCACCCTGAGACTTTGTGCAGTAAAGTCTAAAAACAATTACATATCTCTCGCAATTCAATTATACCACTTATTATGGCAATTTCATATCATATCTCCGAATCTCACCTAATTATTTAATCTCCCCAGCACCAAACACCAAAAATATTATTCACCCCTAAATGTCTATTTATTACAGACAGTACTGACACTATAGCTCTGAACGTTACCACATCCCGAGGGCCCAAATCAAAAGGTCTACCATGGGTCCTACCACTCAAAACCTCCTCCAAGATTATTAACATCACCTACATAACCAATTCTCTGACCCTTACATACATCACTCCAGCAACTCAGGAATACTTCATATCAACTTCCCTATTAATCTCGCTGAAAACCTCAGCAACTCACTACTACTATTAATGTCCATTTGTTATGGGCAATACCTCCCAAAACCTCCACTTGTCGCTTCATGCCGTTATCAACAGCAATAAAAATACCGCCACTGAACGTATGTCTGTGACCTTTTTAAGCTATCTACCCCATCTTATCTCTGTCTATCTATTATAGGCATTCCATTATTACCCAAAAATTAATATCGCTGTTCACTTACTGTGAACTTAACTTCTATTCTTTGTCATTCAAACTATATTCATCTCGTCCCATGCTGCAATCACAGCACGAAAAATAACATTCGTAATTCAAATATTATTAATCCTGCCCCATGGCTCTCAGTCCATGTTTATTCCAATCGTCGCTGATAACCACAGCCATTACCCTTCATAATTCACTATTCATCATCTAATCCCCCCAACTATTGTACTGATATCCACAGTATATGATTACTCTTCGGACTAAAACATGGCATTCAATTCATGTTTTACTATTTACACATTAACGCTGTCTGGCGCAGCACTTATTATAACTCCATGGTAACCCTACTAACAAGGTGATATGTCTCTCTTTATCTGAATGTAGTGTCCTATTTCTATTAGAGCTAGTCTAAATCAACTTTTTAACAAACTTAATCATAAATAGCAACATAACAACTGTCTAATAATTACCAGTTAAAACAATTGATCAAAAATTAAACAAGGCAATTCGACTGCAAACCACAAATATGAGCAATCCAAATTAAAACAGGATATCTTTCCCCCCAGCATTTTCTATGCAATGTTTATCCCCAACATTTTCATAATGAAACAAGAATCAACTTAATCAAATCTAACATTACTGGTCTCTTTTACGGACCAGTAGTTTGTACGTAAAAGACTGAAAACACAACAATCCTATCCTAAAATCAAATGGTAATCGTTTTACAGAACCAAGTCAATCAAAAATAATATAACATACCATACATGATGCATTGAAAGATCATATTCAATTAAAACCAACTGTCTTCTCGCTAAAGAGAAGGGTTAACTTTGCGTTGATTATCCCCCTTCATAATATTCCGTACATTACAAAACTAAATCATAGCAACACCACTGTATTTGAAATATTAAACAAACAATTACTGTTAACTACAGCTGAAATTGCTCCATTTTCTAACTAGTGTGGCTATTTCAGCGTACCACAATTCATCTACCTACTAAGGGAAATTGTAACTCGGAACACTAGTTGTTTCCCTTGGATTTGATTTGTACCAAGAATTATAATAACTTCTTAAACATTACCGTTTACCACGGTATCTCCACAATGCTACAACCACCAAAGAATGTCTATTTACTATAGACTTCACCAACACATCTAGCTACTAGATTTGTCAACAACTAATTCTACTGTTACTTTATAAAGCCATTCTTTCAGTTTAAGACTCTCGTCCACCCGACGCAACTAATGTTTCATTCTCCCGCATCACTACTCTCCATCATTTCACCACAACAAACCAGGGTTACACTCAACTCTCTCCTAACTCAAACACACTGCGTCGGTAGTCACGCCACTCACAATTATCGAAACACGTTCTACAGTGCTCTACTTATAATACTCTGATGTTCAGCTGGTTAATCACGTTCTCTCCTTCCTCTGCTTACATCGCTCATCTCTCACCACTACTCAAGGTTACTCACATTTATCGGGATCCTTTCAGAAACTAACCAAAACCGCATACGACTAATGGGTATCTCCTTACAACAAACCTCACTCCGATTGGGCATACAAATCATATCTTCTCTCATTTCTCTGTATCAGGCATTCTTGCTTCGACATGTCTCTGCCAACGATACTGAGTCTGTTTTATGAAACGACATCCAAAACGTTAATTCTCTTTCTGTCACCCTGTCATAGAACTTTCATTAATTCTGTCTAACATCACACATTCTAAACAAAAGACATCGCAAATTTCCAATCATCTTCTTTCTACCTCCCAACTTTCGCATACTCAGTTACTCTGTCCTCCACGAAATCACCAGTATGCTTTATCAGCGTCACTAGTCAGCAACTCTTCACATATTCGCACGGCAGTCGTACTTTATGCTTCTCATATGCACTGACCACTCACTGTGTACAGACAACCTCGTTCTCGTCATTATTCTCATATCACGACAACCTGACGTGCCTATACTATTACTTCCAAGAAAACAAATTAGACACCAATTCAACATTCTACCAATTACTCACCGCAGCCTAAGCGTATCGATCACTTTTTTTTCCACAGACAGTGACACAATCTTTCTTCACACCACTTCAAGTCTAGGATAGACCAAGCGTTCCGTACATGTATGCGCTACTACTAATCACCTAACATCGTTCTATCCATGCTTTTCAAAGCTTCCCTCTTTTACACACTAACCATAACTATCAACTATCTTTCACAACAACTTTCTCAGATTTAGTCGCCTCTTCTTTCTCCACAACTATCACGTAGTTACTTCATCCCCCTCACCAAGAACTCGCATTCTTCAAGCATCGGCTTCCACAGTCTTCTACTCTTAATACTCTCTCACTCTCAGCTGGCTATTTTACACAGGATACTCAATTCCTCCTCAATCTACATCTCCTCATTGGACACGCTCAGTTCATCTGCTAATGCTACTATACCTGCTTCTCAAACCAACAGGTGAAACTATCTCAGACATCACGTCATAGCATTTTCATACTCCAGTTACTCTTCCAAAAGCTCTGAGTCAAGCCCTCTCAATCAACGCGTCAAGTTTAGTACGAGCATTCATAATTAGTTTATCCCTCTCCATGTAAATTTTGTGTTGAGTCTACCCCACCTTAATCACACCAGTTATATATCACTCAACGTGATCAACCCACTCTATCTGGTCATTCCGGACAAGGGACATTTCAATTTCCACATTGTCTACTCTCCCCACACCACAACTAAACACAAGATATTCTTTATAACGTATCCACGTAGAATATTCCATCACTCACCAGCTTTAAAATTATCTATTATTTGCTGTGACTCTCTATCCAAAATAACACTATTGCCTACACCATATATTGTGATACTACACCAAAAAAATTCATCATATGTATATGCTCAAACCGCAATTTATCTCGTAAGCCATATACCATTCATCATCCTCGGCAATCTAAAAGCTATAGAGCGTATCCATGCCAAATATTTCATTGTCTCCTAATACTAGTGTGCGTCTCTCTTCATCTATCTCATCTTCAGTATCTATAACTGTCAGTCTGTCATTAAAGTATTCAGGTCTTAAGGTCATATCTCATCTCATCTCATCTCATCATGTTCCTCTTGTACCTTGCTGTGTCGAGGTGAAGTATAAACTTCGTGAGAGTGCCCGGTTATGGGCTTCGTATATCGACATTCCCATGGATTCTGTTATTCCCTCCGTCCAACGTTTACGTGGTCGGCCTCTTCCTCTGTTTCCATCTGGTCTGTACATCATTGCTTGTTGTGGCATGCTGTTGACTGGTAGCCTACTTGCATGGCCAAACCATTTGACTTGCTGCTTTCTAATAAAATCTAGAGCAGCTTTAACCCCTACTTTAGTCCTGATTTCTTCATTTCTGATCTTATCTCTTCTTGATACGTTGAGTATTCTTCTCAGAAACCTCATTTCTGTTGTTGTAATTTTTCTTTTCTCTTTTTCTGTCATTGTCCAGGTTTGGCATTGGTAGCACAGAGTTGGTAGGAAGATTGTGTTGTAAAGTGCTTTCTTAGTAGTTATTGATACATGTTTGTTCTTTAGTATTAGTGCCATTTGTCCAATGAGTTGATTTGCCTTATTGCACCTATTTTCGATCTCGTCTTCTGATCTGCCATTTGATGATATTATACTTCCTAGGTACTTGAAGCTCTTTACTTGTTTCAAGGGATGTTCGTTTAGGTGAATTGTTGCTGTTTGTTCTTCTTTAGTTATAGTCATTACCTCTGTTTTGCTTGTGCTAATTTTCATGTTATGTTCCCTACACATTTCGTTTAGACTATTCATGTGGTCTTGTAATTCAGCTTCTGATTTTGCTATTAGTACTTGGTCGTCCGCAAACAGGAGTTCTCTAATGGTTAGATTTGCAGATGGTTCTTCTTCTGTGTTCTCATCATGCGGTATTCTTGCTGTCTCTGCTTGGCTGGTTTCTTTACATATGTTGTCTATATATGTTATGAACAAGAGAGGGGACAGGACACAACCTTGTCGTACTCCAGATCTTATGGTGAAGGGTTCTGAGTGTTCTCCAGTTGCTCTCACTATGCATTCACTGTTGTTGTATAAACTTCTACATAGGTTTGTTAGATGTGTACTCACTCCATATTGTTTAAGGATTTCCCACAGCTTGTTTCTATCTACCCTATCAAATGCCTTTTCTTGGTCGACAAAGGCTAAGTAGAGTAAGGTCATATATTCTCTGATTTTTCTTATGTCATCTTCCGTAGTCGAGTAAATTTCTGCTATCTGTCTATTACTTTTCTTCTTCTTAAGTGCTTTCTTTCTGTTTCCTTTATTTGCTATTCCCGTTTTTCCCGCGTCGGTCTGCTCAGTATACGTCCAATATATTTTATATCTTCCTCCCTCGTCTTCTGAATAATCACTGTATATGACTGTTCCCCCAAGCTGTTCATTATATGTTGTAGAAGAGGAAACAACATCTCTGTAGTCAGAACTCATACAACTAATATTCTTTTTATTTACACCAATACCTTCTTTGCTTCGGTCTCCATCTAAGGAACCTACATTGAGCAATAGACTAGTTGTTGCCTTCCTATCCCTGATAGTTTTCCTTACCTGTCTTCTGGCATCCTTTGTTTTTGTCTGCCTGTCCTCCTTAATTTTAAGTGTGTCTCTCTTTTCTACTTTCGCCAGCAGTGGTTCTGTAACTTCTTCTACCGTCTTGATAGTCTGCATCCCCTTTTCTATTTTCTTAAATGGCTGTACTTGAGTTGTCCTCTCCACAGAATCAATTTGTGTCTGCGTACTCTTCTCCATACTACTGACTGTCTGCGTCTGTATCTCTTGGTCCTGTTTCTTTATCAGTACCGTCTTCTTCTTTTCCTGTCTAACAGTCACATTCGCAACCACCTTAGGAGCAGTTGAATTTCTATTTATGTGTTCTACCCTGTCCTCCGACCCTGACCTCAGATACTGTCTCCGTCTTTGATCAAACCAGTCGTCCCGTCTTTTTCTAGCAGTCATACTATTGGATGGCCAATTCCATTGTTTCCTGGAAAAGTTTCTCTCAGGTCCATTCCTGAACCTATGACACTTATACCAGTCCGACATTTCACAATTACGCGTCCTTTCACCGCCTTTTACCCTATAAACATCGGGTCCTGGTTCGTCGTAACCAACTGCATAAGCAGAATCATATTGTCTTCTGTCTTTATTAAGTACTGGCTGTCTCCTGTTATTCTTTACTACTCTATTGCAGTCTACCTTAAATCTATAAGTTTCTTGCCCATTCGTTCTTCTCCGTAACGATTCTACAAAATTCTCTACCTCACTAACTGCCACTTTTAACTCTCCCAACCAAGCACTTATGCGTCTTAATTCTGCCTTCTTTTCGTCCTGTAAAATTTCTGGATCCAGGATCTGGCTTCTCCTGTATGATGGCTAAGTTCAGGCTTCTGGATGTTTCAGAGTGAGCCTTGGCTTAACCCGTGTCTGGGCACATCGGTTTTCTAGCTTCTTTTCACCCCTGGCCGGGCACTTCTGCGTCGTCTAGTCCTCCAGAGCAAGTTTGTCAGGCAAGCAAAACGAGTAGAAACTTCCTCAGGTCTGAGTGATGTCAAAACAATTGCAAGCTTCCTCCATCCTGGGCCACATTCAGCAAAACAATTGAGTTGTACTGGATTCAAAAATTGTTGAAAGTCTCTTAAGCCCGAGTTGAAATAATTTCAGAACCAATTGCACGTTCCTTCGACCTTGGATAACATTCGATAAAACGGCCGGTTCAAATTGGATTCATAAATGATTGGAACCTTGATCGCCATTCTGCAAAAAAAATTGACTGACTTGAGGTAACGTTTGAACTTGAGCGGCTTCAAAAATTTGACTGACCTGAGGTAACGTTTGAACTTGAGCGGCTTCAAAAATTTGACTGACTTGAGGTAACGTTTGAACTTGAGCGACCTCAAAATTTAACTGACCTGAGGTAACGTTTGAACTTGAGTGGCCTCAAAATTTAACAGACTTGAGATTTTTCTTGTCCACATCTTCATCCTTACGCGTATAGTTGACAATCTAGCTCATGGCGCCCGTTCTCTGTAAGTTCTCGACAGTGCATAAATACTACATGCAGTTGTTTGCAATACCTTCTCCCACTGAAGTTGTTAACTTGTGTGAGCCGCGACAACCTAAGAATTTCGAATCCTGGCGTCTAAGGCACCAATTTGTTATCCTCTAACAGTGCGGGAAGATAACAAAGCAACTGTAGGCAGTCAGACAAATTGATGTTGGCTATAAACGACAAAGTCAAGTTGAAGAATTCATCCGAGTTTATTTGTATCAAACTTGTAGAACATTGTATAGATGAAATCGTACCCGACTTGTCGACTGGGGCGGTAGATGGAGACTGCCTCTCTAGCCTACGTCAACGCGTGAGCAGCCCTAGATACCTAACTACTGGTGCCCACGCGTGCACAAACCTATTTCTCCTTGTTTTTGCACACCATCCATTAACTCATTAACTCCCTAACAGAGATGGTGCTCTGTTACTGTAACAATGTATTCTGTCATGTATATTGTAGAGGCGACTAAGAATGGCGTTATATGGGGCTAGATACCCCATCCTGTAGAAAACTTCACCTGCCAAGCTCAACGGAAACATGAACAAATCTGAAGATCAGGAAGGAAAGAATACCCAACCAAGGGGAAATAAGGCTCTTCTACCTCGAGAAGTATGCAGTGATACAGAGAAAGCCACAAGGAGCCTGGATTACCGTCTTACATAAGACAGTATTACTTTCTAATAATATGGGGAAGATATGGAGGAAGCTGACAGGATAACAGCTATCGCTCTTAAATTTCGGGTTGAGGTGGGGTAGCGGGTTCAAACTCTATACCAGTTAGGTGGATAAAATGTTGACTTCTCGTCCTTGACTTGTGGATGTAAATTACAAGGTCAGAGTGGGATCGCCTGAGGATGGTGGGGAAACACAGGCAATAGCAAAAGCTAATCCACATGCAAAAATCAGCCCAGTGCAATCCCCAGCAATAGCAGCTACTAATGGTAGTGTATTGACTATGCTCTAGTTCAAAGCGAGCGGACAGAAACAAAGAAGTAAAAGCACAAATAGGATAGCTTGGTGAGTGTCTGTGTTTGAATAGAGGATAAAAGGCACACAATAAAAAAAAAAAAGAAAAAAAAAATCAGAAAGAAACAACATGGTAGTCATTGCCAGTTTCATGTTACAACTGTCCATAGTTATTAATATGAATCTTCTGCTGTTGTCGCTGTGTAACTATGACATGTTTGTACGTGAAAGCTATTTTCGTGTGTGTGTATGACTGTCAAGACAGCCAACACAGATATTTAAATGTCATTGTAATGTTCTTCATCCTTGTGATGTAAACCTCTAAGTTTGAAACTATGGTACTGAGAAGAGTGATGTAAATGATGTCAGCTGTCCAGAGCGTTGACATGTGCAGTTGGGGCTAGTGTTTAAACCCAAGAACAGATGGGAAGATCTGTAAGATATACTTAATGGCTGATGCTATTTGTTGTTATTGTTTTTATAAGGACTTGTGGTGTGTAGCTGTCTGAACTCAAATCCAGTTCAGGCAGTCTATCTAAAGTGTGCCATTTGTTTTGACAGGTCCAGATTGAGTATTGCTGAAGGTGCTGGTGTTTCAGTCCAAGCTGACAAGCCAAACCCAGAGTATACTTCCTAGTGACAAGTGTAGAAAGGTGGAGCTGGAAGGAGCAAAACCAGATAATTCTAATTTTTAGGTTGTCATATTTACAGACCATCAGCAGTACACCACCCTAAGACCACACCTTGTCCTGTGATTCTAAATTGCATGTTATCCAACAGATCAGGGGTGGGCAAACTACAGCCCGCGGACCGCATTTGGCCCGCCAACTGATTTTATGTGGCCCTCAAGGGCATTTAGAAATAAAAATTTTTACTTCGATTTTAAGTTATTTTGTTGAATTTTACAGAATTGCATGTACTGTTATGATTGTTTTAACATTTCTGATAAAATTTCTTTTTAATTATTTATTTTTGTAAACAGTCCTTGATCTTCGTAATTTAATGCTTCTTCTTCTTCTTTCGTTCGCCTTAAATATGTCTATAACAGCAATGTTGCCTCTTGTATGAATTTAACTGTCCTTTTTAGTTCATTCAGCAGTCCATAGAGTTTATTTTCCACTGTCGTCTCTCTAGGCCAGAAGGTTTGCCTAGATATGTTGTAATTTGGGCAGTCTTTGAGTATGTGCTCTGCTGTCTGCGACGCCAATCCACTTGTACACATGGCTGATTCACCAATCTTGAATCTTGTATAAATGTGGTTGCGTAATCTATTGTGTCCTGTTCTGAGGCGCAGAATAATGACTTGTTCTGGTCTGTCCATAACGTGGTAGTCGTCTTGAGCAGGATTTGGTGGCTTAAATGTAATGTGGCAGTAAATGAAGCACCACAATCGTCACACTTTTAAGGTTTCTCTCCTGTATGTGATCTCTTATCTTTCTTCAGATGGCTCCAACAGTAAAAGAAGCACCACAATCATCACACTTGCAAGGTTTCTCTCCTGTATGTGTTCTCTTGTGGGTCTTCAGGTGGCTCCCTACAGTAAAAGAAGCACCACAATCAACACACTTGTAAGGTTTCTCTCCTGTATGTGTTCTCTTATGTTTCTTCAGACTGCCAGCTTGAGTAAAAGAAGCACCACAATAATCACACTTGTAAGGTTTCTAATCCTGTATGTGTTCTATTATGATCCCTAAGATTGCCTGCTCTAGTAAAAGCAACACCACAATAGTCACACTTGTAAGGTTTCTCTCATGTATGTGTTCTCTTATGTTTCTTCAGACTGTCAGCCAGAGTAAAAGAAGCACCACAGTCATCACACTTGTAAAGTTTCTTTCCAGTATGTGTTCTCTTATGTCGCTTCAAGTTGCTAGTTTCAGCGAAAGAAGCACCACAATCATCACACTTGTAAGGTTTCTCTCCTGTACGTGTTCTTTTGTGAGTCTTCAGAATGCCAGCGTGAGTAAAAGCAGCACCACAATCATCACAATTGTAAGGTTTCTTTCCTGTATGTATTCTCATTTGTCGCTTCAGTTTGCTAGTTTCAGCAAAAGAAGCACCACAATCATCACACTTGAAAGGTTTCTCTCCTGTATGTATTCTTTTGTGAGTCTTCAGATTGCCAGCCTGAGTAAAAGAAGCACCACAATCATCACACTTGTAAGGTTTCTCTCCTGTATGTGTTCTCTTATGTCGCTTCAGTTTGCTAGTTTCAGCAAAAGAAGCACCACAATTACCACACTTGAAAGGTTTCTCTCCTGTATGTATTCTTTTGTGAGTCTTCAGATTGCCAGCCTGAGTAAAAGAAGCACCACAATCATCACACTTGTAAGGTTTCTCTCCTGTATGTGTTCTCAT